>JAUMHQ010000090.1:3908510-3922970 GCA_032361165.1 Enteromius paludinosus | reverse complement strand
GAACTACTTCAGTTGTGTGTAATGAATCTAAAATATATGAAAGTCTAATGTTTATCAGTACATTACAGAAAATAATATGCAAATTTTTTGCAAAAGGAGAGGGAAAGGACCTGCATGTTGTGTAAACAATAAAACTATGGCGCATATATATATATAATATAAAATATTATTATTTTTATTATTATTCTTAAAGAAGTCTGTGTTTACCAAAGTAAATAAAGCAATATTTTGAAATATTGTTACAATCTAATGAATGGTTTTAAAAATTAAAAAAATTTCTTCCTGTGATGCAATGCTGAATTTTCAGGGGTCATTACTTCAGTCATCAGTCTCACATGATCCTTCAGAAATCATTTTAGTATGCTGATTTAAATATTTGGTCAACAAAATGTTAATATTGTTATTAATGTTAGAATTGAGAAAATTCATTACAAAGTTTGGGGCAATGAATAAAAATAAATATAATAATAGCAAGTATGCAATAAAGCTGTCACATGTATTTAAACTTACATTAAATAATGAAGACAACATAAAGAAATTGATACTTTTATTTAGCAAGGATGCCTTAAACTGATCAACTGTGACAGTGAAGACATTTAACATTTTATTTCATTCATTCAAATATTTAGTAGCAAAATTTGTAAACCATTATTCATATTTTGCCGTCATCAGATAATGTTAGCGTAATACGTTTTACAAAAGCATCCATATTTTAAACAGTACGGAAAAAACAAACACGTTTTGAATACATGGATAGAGAGTTGTTCAGTGAAATAATAAATAATAGCTCCTTAACCTTACTTTTATCTACACAACCTGCTGTAAGCTGACTCAAACAGCTTGTGTAGATTGGTGGTTAAATATCTGAATAATGGTATCTGTAAGAACTCACTGTAGAGCTTTAGGATAAACGCAGGGCCTTTAAGCCAAAGTGCGCTGCCACTTCGGATAAAAAGTATCTGAATCACTAATTAAGTGTTTGTTTTCTTTCTCAGGCTAAACAAAAGGATGGTTGTGAGCGCAGCGAGGCATCGGCTCTGTCTCCGGCCGCTGAAGAGGAACCCTTCTCATGGCCGGGGCCTAAAACATTGCACCTACACCGCACATCTCATGGCTTTGGCTTCACGCTCCGTCACTTCATTGTATACCCACCTGAGTCTGCCGTGCAATCCTCTCTCAAGGTCAGCGCACACCTAACATACATACATACATACATCGATGGCTCAATTGGTTTTCAGTTTATTTCCTCTCTAAACATTATTTAGCTTCAAAGATGTGCCTGATTCTAAAGACTTACCTTTAGTGCTTTTCCTCATACGCTAATAGGGAAATTTATGATGTCAGGGGAAAAAAACAACATCTACCGGGCCTCATAACACCTCTTATACATTGTGCTGCTTTACGTGTTTCTCAGCGCTTCTCAATGTACTCGACTGTGGTTTGTAGAAATAAGTATCTCAGCATATTCCACTGCAGTGTTAAAGCTGTCCAGTCTCAAAAGTGCCATTTCTGTCAGCTTACGCAGTTTGTGAACTATATGCCACATTATGAGATACATTTAGAAGTGGTGAAACACTGTTTTTTTTTTTTTTTTTTCCTGAAACCAAAACATTTTAATTTAGTTGAAAACTGAAGTGCCTTTAATAATTGGTTAATTATTAAAAAATATTGTATAACATTTAAATTGTACTTTCTACTGCCATTCATTGAAATATAAACTGACTGTAATAAAAGATAGATTTCATGACAGATTTAAATTGTATTAAATAATGACCTTGCTGTAGTAGATATGTAATATAGTGCATGATTTTTGCAAATATTACTAACGAGTTATGGACATTGAAATTATTTGAAATGCTTGAAATCTGGGAAGTCACATTAAAGTGTGTCAGTTCATTAGAATTTTAAATTTTGTTATAAATTGACAAAATGCAGAAACTGAGACTTCATATCAGATATTGTGAAGAACAAAGCTTATTGCAATAACTGAATGGCATGTGTGTTACAAATATTTTTTGTGCAGTTTGTTTTCATACATCAGCTGAAGACTAGATTCATTTTAGGATAAAAGAATCTTCATTGGTTCATCAAAATGAAAGTACTGTCATATTTGTATTTAATATTTTATATATATATATATAATATTTTTATTATATTTTATTATCTCTAAGATCTTTAAAGTTGAGCACAGCATTTTGGCACATTTTAATCATGACTTGCATGCTAGCCAAACTTCTAGAAGTTGCATCAGGTCAGCTATTTTTGTATGTACAGTAGTGTGCATCGGACAGTGAATGAACTGTTGGTGGTCCGTGGGCATAGGGTCAAAAGATGAGTCAAACCTAAACTGAACAGTAGGCTGCCAAGTTTCCTCTTCTGGTGGCATGACTGTGGACCAGAAACATCTAATGCATCTTGCTCACAAAAATGGCAAACACAAGTTCAGGTCTGTTTGTTTGGATTATCACTATTTTTGTATATCTGGTTGGACAGATTTACCTGGAAAAGTTCCCAGGCTGCTACTTCAATAAGCAGGATTTGCCAGGTTTGCCAAGATAAAGGCATCGGATCAAAGATGTTCAGAATTTAGTTTGAGACACACAGTTTATCCTTCAGCCCCCAGTGTTTCAGGTTTTCTGATTGTTCTGCTCCTAAACATAAATAGATGACATGTTGATGAGAAGGACAAACTAAGCTATGACGTTGACCTGACTTTATGGCAATAGTCAAAAAAGATATGAGATCTCCCCATAAAGAGATTAAAGCTCTGTTTTCTCACCATCACCAGCCGGCAGTTATGAAGGATCTAGATAATGCTGTAACAATCAGCTGCTTCAGATACTGCTTGCTTACAGATTAGTTATGTTAGCAAACATGTGATTCGCAGTAATCTGTTTGACACATAAAAGTGAGATGACTTCTTCTTCTTGCACCACTAAACAGCTTTTGTAACACATTTGACTTCAGTAATGTTTCCAAGTAAAACTGTTGGATGACCAGACTTGATTCGAATTTTTAAAGCTATTATCATTTTTGTAATACTAACAAATAATTTTAATTTCAAATACTTTTCTGATGATAATGTGACATTGAAGGCTGGAGTTGTGACTGGGAAAAATTAAGCTTTCCCAGGACATTATGTTTTTATATGAAATAATATTTTACAATATTATCTTTACTGTATTTCCAAATAATCAAATAATTGCAGCAAGATAATTGTTTTAAAAACATGAAATCATCGTTGTGACCCCAAACCTTTAAACAGTAGATAGCTTTTAGTGTATGAATGTATTTATTTATTTAAATTTGTTGTCACTTTAAGGTTTTCTGGAATATTTAACTACTGTAGGTTTTAACAAATGCTCAAATGAAGGATCTGAGACTGAATAACATTTGTTCACAGACATATTTATTAAAAGTAGGATGACACTTGATTCCAGTCCCACAAAGCTCTTGATTTCATGAATGTCACTCTTTTATCTCTTTCAGGATGAAGACAATATCAGCCGAGGTGAGTTTAACTGTTCTGTGATCCACCTTCACTTTGCTTGTTTATTGAGAGCTTTTCTCCGAGACATTGAGCATGGCTGTCTTGGACTGGCTGAGTTCACCGTAGGAATGAAACGTCACAAGATCATAGCTAATAAGATAATCACTGCAAGAATAGCCATGTTAATTGTTTTGGTCTAGATCTTTTCTTGGAGAAACCAGAGGCACGCTTCATAATAGTGGGTCAGACTCTGAGGTTCTCAGAAATTCAGGTCTATATCTGCTTTGACTGTCATGAACTTCAGAGTGAGGCGTTATCTTCAGTGGCCCGTGTCTGACCTTGCACCATGTGAATTGCTGGGAATCTTTTATGCTTTCGCCCGGAGCAGGAAATCTCCCAGCTGGCAGTGCAGCATGCTCTCTGGCGGTTGATCAGCTGTGGGCTGGTGTTTGGTTACTGCAGAGGAGTGTCATGACTGTTTTTGAAGTTACAAATCATACAAGTTAGTAGAATGTACACAGGTCTGTTTTCAGTAGAATATATTATATTTATATATATTTACAGTATATAAGAATAGGGTTGCTAAGGTTTAATATTCACAGTGTTGGAACCTTTGGAAAGGTGTGTCCAGATCTGTATGGTTTGTTTGGCAGTTTCTTTCTCCAGATTTCAGTGTTAGCCCTAAGGCTGACGATACACAGGGAAACTTAAAAAAAAAAGTTGCGGGGCAACTTCTTTTGAGAATTCTCGGGCACTGTCCCATTAAAAATGGGTGACAAATTTCTGCCCAGATATTTAGATCAATCGTGGGCCCTGTGTCTCACCCGGGAGCCCACTGTCGGCAGCATTTCCCAAAGTTGGCAACATTGATCAAAAACATCAATGACCATCAATGACCTAACCAAGGCTGTTTTCCTATGCAATGATGTAACTGCTTAAAGGAATAGTTCACCCGGCAATTAAAACTCATCATTTACTCACCCTCGAGTGGTTCCATTTTGAATTTCTTTTTAAATCCCACTTACTCACGTAGGGTATATATGCAGTTCATTTGGTCAGCAGCATTCAAATTGGCATTGATTGTTAACACACTAAGGCCCCGTTTACACTAGTGCCTTTTTGTTAACTTACACACAAAACTTTTGCTATGGCTACGGCTGTCGTGTACACTACTCTGGCGTCAGCATCTTTAAAGCACATATTTTAAAATATTTCATGGAGTCTGTAGTCTACGTTATTATATTTAGCACAGAATAAATTCAGTAGCTTACATAAAGAACACCAGTGGCCTCTATATTTTGAGCAGTAGTGGGATAAATGCTTCAGAGTTTCATTCTTGGATTAACTGTACGAAACCTGTCAATTTTTCAGTACCTGCCTCGTCTTTAGCGTCTAAATGATCCAAACATGCCACAGTTAATGTGGAAAAAATGGTTTCTATCACCTGTCTCCAGCACATTTTGACTTCCAGAAAATCCATCTGTGCATTAACTTTAATGTGATTTTTGTTTGCATATTAATCATTTACAGTCATATTTTTTAAGTGCATATTTTAAATTTTGCATATACAGATATGCTGAATAATTGCAATTGAGTTATTTGCAATAAACATTTTATAGAGTAGTTTACTGCATGACTGAATAATCTCTTTGTCCGTTCTGGTCAAGGCAGCACCATCCCTCTCTCTCTCTCTGTTCTGCTGCAGTGTTTGTCCCATCTCTCCTCATTCACATCCGAATCACGTCCATCATGACAGCAGGAAGACCTGCTCTGGCTTTCATCTGCTGCACATATTTGTCATTTTTACTGCACACACTCACTTTCACATATACACACAAGATATTCAACATATCTCCGTGCCACAAAAAACCTTTTTAGTATGGCATCAGCATACAATGTATATTCACTGCATACACACACAGTGAGGTAGTCTGTAATAAAGCCTATATAGAGATGTATTATAATTAATCAGTTTTCCTTCTGGATGCTGATTGGCCAACTCTTTTTCCAGCTTCAGGATTCCTTTAATAGTACTGACTAGGTCTCGGTTATCATTTGTGTGCTATTATATGTACCTAGTTCTGTACTTTTGTAATTATGTTGGCATTTAAGGCCTGAATTATTGCGATTTTCATCATTTCAGCATGCTAAATAGTCTTCAGTAATCAAAGAACTAATTGCAAACTTTAACAGGCAAAGTGTACGGCTGTGTAGGGATGTTTTCCAGAAGGACTGAAGCAAATTGATCGGCTTTTCAGTGACAGATTTGGTAAAGAGGTTTTCCTGCAGGAAATTGAGCTGCAGAAACCGTTCCTTAATGGTGCATTCCAGAGAGCGCTGAGACAGGGGTGTGTAACCCGAGACTCTCTCTCACAAACACACACACAGATTTATTGTAGTGTTAAGGAAATGCTGCCCATGTGTGTAACACACGCCTTCATTTGGCAGCTTGCATTACTCTGCTGAAGGGCAGCACTCAGTGTGTGCACTTAATGGTTGCTAAAGCATTGGTACATGCACTTTAAGACAAAAAAATATTGAAAATCTTTATCTTTAGGGGTACTACAGCTTATCACTTTGGCATATGCCTTAAAGGGACACCTTTTCTCCTTTTTAACATCTAATGGGTGCATTATGGGTGTATTTGTCATCCTTTTCTTCAAAATACTTGTTATGGATGCCAAAACACATCTATTTTTCAGAGGCAGCGTGTAAACATGACTGACACAACGTGAGGTTTTATAAATTTTTTGTATGAAAATTTCAGACCGTGCAAAGCCCTTTAGATTGTTCCAGAAGAGAAAGGATTGGAACAAAAAGTTAAAGATTTTCAAAAGAATTTTCATTTTGGGGTGAACTGTCTCTTTAAATGACAGATAAACTTACTTTATGAACTGCATCCAAATCATGCAGTCAAATCAAGTTTGAGATTTTGCACTTGCCTGTGTACAGTAGTTAATTTCAAATCTGCTAAGAAATACCTCAGAGACATTTCCTCTGGGTTTGTCACCGAACAAGACAAATTAGAATGTTTTCTTCCTCTTTTGCTTCTTATCATTGCATAGGACTAGATGTTTCCTCACAGTAATTAGGATATTTATTTGTCTGACGTGTGTGTGGATGGAGATCTGCTCTCCACGTGCAGACATTCTGGGTGGAATAATTGGATGCCGTCCAGTTTGAGCTGTGTATAAGCAGCTTTATGAGATCTTACTGCCTTTAAAGGTGTTTGAAAGAATGACACAGTGCTTTGTGTTTTTGTTGGTTTTTGCTTTAATTCCGTTAATCCCAGAATATATTTCTCTCAATTTCAATTTTTCCATCATCTCTTCCTCTCGCGTTCACGTGAGATGTGCAAGTGTTGAGCTGAGGTCTCACAAATTGAAACAAAAACAGTCGATGATCACCATTTTAGCAGTTTTTTGCGCAAACTCTGCATCTCATTATGGAATGCACCGAATTCACAAAATTCCTTGTTGTTTTCATGATGCAGATCACAGCACGCTGTAACCACACACATTATTCTAATGGTAAACAGGTTTATTAGAAAGCAATGTTTTATCCAGATGCGACACAGTTAATTGTGTATAATAATCATTTGTGGAAATTTTATAGAATTAAAATCAATTAATGTTTTGTCCTAACCAACCACAAATGCAATGAGCAACAGCCCTGCTCATCAGGGTATTCCTCATGTATATTAAACATTAAATATGGCTGAGCATAAAGAAATTATAGAAGTGTAGGATCAGATTTTTTAAATACAGTCAAGTTCCACAAGGAAAAGCTAGGACGCCAATATGTAGGTGCATTTCTGTTTATCGGTTTATTTGCTCCATTGGATGATTTGAATTATACTTTAAAACAATGCGGACATATAAATATTTCATATCTGCGGTCACAGTTCATTCGTAGTGAATTCCCCCTGTTGTGTTTTGCTTTAAGACTTTGCTACAGTTGAATAAATATGCTGTAAAAATAAAAAAGTCAACATCTGTTCAAATATTTGTTTTCCTTTTCTGTGAAAATACATGCCAGAGATATTTCATTTCATTTTATTTTCTTGCCAGTGTCTTGGGTGGCGTCCATGAGGACAGGGATGGGAGCAATAGCACAAGCAAATAGAATTCCATTCGATTCTTGGAGGACCAGTAAAACCCCACCTTACGTGCATTGGCCAGACTAGATTTGGATGCACTCCAGATAGGGACTCTTGTGTCTCCGCTGCTTTATTACACTAGTGCTGCCTGAGTGCAGTAGATATGGAGCTCCGCTCGTAAATAAGAAAGCACTGGGTTCCCAAAAAATGTGTTTTTGGCTCAGCTGTCACAAAAAAAAAAAAGCTTGGCTGCTGTCCTTAACCTTCACTGTGTTCCTGCACCTGATTACAGATGTACAGGTCCAGTGTTATGTGCAGTGTTAGGGGAAGTTACATGTAAAAGTTATGCTTTACAATATTGCTAAACTCTTTGCACATCTAGTAGGGCTGTAACGATACACGATATGAAACCGAAATCGCGACACTCAGATCCACGATCCTGTGTCGCATTGTGATAAGGGAGCATCGCGACACACCCCGTGACTACCTTGAATTTCGCGCAGATGACATTTCATGGTTTTAAAATCAGCTCGCGGCTCCCGTTTCTTTGCGTGTACATCTGTTTACCTCTAGTGTATGTGATTTACCGCGCACGCCAGCATCAGTGGTGCGCTCGCGTATTACTGACATAGATTTACTGACACCATTTTCGGCTGTCGATAACGAGGGGTTCAAGTATTTACTCAGTGTGCCCCGTTATCTATTACCAAGCCGGGCGTAAATTGTTTTAAAAATCATTTTTTTCTCCCACCCCCCACGAAATCATAGGGCCCTACAGTAGTATACTTTACGTACTATGTGCGGTTTACAATTTTTTGCTTAGCTATTTGCAGTTATAAAACAGAGCTTAGCATACGAAATGCCACAGTATATTGCACCTGACGTTAGAAGTTATATCAGTCATAATTAATTTTTCTTGATTTATTATTTGAGACTGCCAAGCTCAAAGAACTTGAAATATGTCTTCTATTTTTATAGTCAAGATAACTGGGTGCCTCTCACTGAATTAAACTTGATATACAATGATATAGTGAGGGTGAAAAAAAGTAGAATACTGATTTATTTACTGTTGCATACGGCATTATGCTTCATGAACTGTTCACATGTACATTTAGACTGAAGAAACTATAAAACTAGTGTTAACTTTCACATGTTTATGTCTAACTGGGCTTATGGCACAAACATACCCTGGTGCACGTAGTGAGACATGGAATACGTACCTACAAGTACAAAGCACTGCAGTTTCCAAATGACACGGTTGCATCAACAAATGCATTTTTATATCAGTTTTGCATTTATTAACATTGTCAAGTAGGTTGTATTTGGGTGTAGGGCATATTTCCAACATGGTTTAGCAGCAGTCCACGGATATTTCAATTCTGAACCACCACAATAAACACATCAACTTAACATGTATTGTCATTTTCTAACTCTGGTTGACCAAGGTCACTACAGTGATGTTGGATTGGTTGATATATTACTGATATGTTTTGTGGTGTGTTCAACAGAGAGGTGGCAGCTTATGCAGCTTTCTTATTGGAATGTATGGTGTTTGTTACTAGGGAACAGACAAGGTGACTGACAGCTCAAAGTTACAATAGGTAACAACCCAGTGATCTTTTGGTGTTTATACTGGATTTTAAATCAAATGGGTTGCCATGTAGAGCATATTAGAAAACAACAAAAAAAAGTTTCTTTTAAATTCATGGATCATCAGGGTTTCCTCTGCACTGTCATAATACTATCTTCCAAAGTATTTCCTGCGGTTTTCGGTTACGAGAGACAGATGAATAATGGGCATTCATGTCTTTTACACTTGTGCAGCATACCAAGTCCAGTTCCCTTATTATTCCCTTTCTCCCTCCACTGTCTGAGAGCGAGAGATAGAGAGAAAGAGTCGGTGCTGTGTTGTGCAGGAATTTGGCCCTGCTGTGTAATGTTGAGGAGAATCAAGGGAATGGGCGTCCTCCCAACCGCTGCCAAACAACATTATCCAACACAAAACAACAGGAGGGCCAGCTGCGCACGAGAGACTTTAGCCAAAATAACACACACAGAGACAGAAAAAAGACGGTGGAAAGATTAGGTCAAATAGAGAAGAGTGGAAAATACTAGAGTAAAACATATACATGTAGAGCTTGGCAGAGATTGCATCAGCTAGAGAACACATTATGAATTTGTGCCGTCAGCCAATCAGACTTGGAGATGATGATTTCATGTTTTTTTGTATGCAAAAGTTCTTTCCCAGATTTTTTTCTCTTTTTCTTAAGACATCGCTTATGCTCACAGAGACTGCATTTGTAATATACAATCTTGTATTTACAAAATATTCTATTTTAATACATTTTAAAATGTGTTTTATCTGTTTGATGGCAAATCAGAATTTTTAGCAGCTGTAACTTCATTTAGTATAACATGATTCTTCAGAAACATATTCTAAAATGCTAATTCGGTGCTCAAGAAACATTATTTTTATCAGTTGTTTATATATATATATATATATATATATATATATAGAATGTTTCAAGTGACAAAATGTATCATGAATTTTAATTCACATTTTTAATATTATAAATAAAGAAATTAATAAATACAGATATTCATCCAATAATTCAGGAAATTATATATATATAATGATAATAATAATGAATAAAAAAATATTAAATTTATAATAAAAACATTTATTTTAAATTGAATAAATATTTCATAATATTGCAGTTTTTAACTGTATTTTTTATCAAATAAATGCTGCCTTGGTGAGCATAGGGGTCTTATTAAAAAAAAAATAATAATAAAAAAAAAAATATATATATACAGTGAGGTCAATAAGTATTTGATCACCCTGTGATTTTGCAAGTTCTCATGGAGGGGTCTACAATTTTCAGCACAGGTGGATTTCCACTGTGAGAGACAGAATCTAAAAAGAAAAATCGGGAAATCCTATTGTATGATTTTTTTAACAATTTATTTGGGAATTACTGTGTCAAATAAGTATTTGATCATTTGCTTATCAGCCAGATTTCTGACCCTAAAGGCCTGTTATTTTGCTTTTAAATAGTCCAGCTACACTCTGCTCACGATTCTAAATTAGCAGCACCTGTTTGAGGTCGTTAGCTGTCATAAAGACACCTGTGCACCCCACAATCAGCCACAGTCTAAGTAGCAACATGGGCTAAACTAAAAAGCTGTCAAAAGACACAAGAGACACAATTGTAGACCTTCACAAAGCTGGAAAAGGCTACGGGGCAATTGCCAAACATCTTGGTGAAAAAAAGAAACAAGCAATTGTTATGGCTTAAAATCTTGCATCACACGGAAGGTTCCCCTGTTTAAGTCAGCCCATGTCCAGGCCCGTCTGTAGTCTGCCAGGGACCATCTGGATGATCCAGAGGAGTTATGGGAGAAAGTTCTGTGTTCAGATGAGACCAAAGTAGAACTTTTTGGTCTTAACTCCGTTTGCCATGTTTGGAGGAGGAAGAATAATGAGTATCATCCCAATAATACCATACCTACAGTGAAGCATGGGGCTGGAAGCATTATGCTCTGGGGGTGTTATTCTGCACAGGGTACAGGACGACTGCACTGTATTAAGGAGAGGATGAACGGGGCCATGTATTTTGAGATATTGGGCAAAAACCCAAGAGCAGATGGGTCGTGGCTGGGTCTTCCAACATGACAATGACCCAAAGCACACAGCCAGGAAAACCAAGGAGTGGCTCTGAAGAAGCATATCAAGGTTCTGGAGTGGCCTAGCCAGTCTCCACACCTAAATCCAATTGAAAATCTTTGGAGGGGGCTGAAACTCTGTGTTGCTTAGCGACAGCCCCGAAACCTGACAGATGTAGAGAAGATCTGTATGGAGGAGTCAGTGAGCAAAAATCCCTCATGCAGTGTTTGCAAACCTCGTGAAGAACTACAGGAACCGTTTGACCTCTGTAATTGTTAACAAGGGCTTCTGTACCAAATATTGGTAAGTATTTGGTACAGTGGAAATGCACCTCCATGTTGTAGACAACTGTAGACCCCTCCATGATTTCTTAGTAAGAGAACTTGTAAAATCACAGGGTGATCAAATACTTATTGACCTATATTTATGTTAAGTGTTTTCAAACAATCTGGCCAAAACTCCATTACTCACCAAATGTAAAATTTGAGTTAAGATTGAAGGCGATTTTAGATGGCAAAGCAGAACAGGCTATGCTAGTTTATATCAAGATTTTCAGAGCCTGGTTTTGGGTTGAACCCATTTGCCCCACAAACCCTAGAGCGTTCTATACCTGATTGCCTGACACCAGTTCCTGTTTAAGGTGCAGGTGCAGATTGCCTACAGCAGAACAGGCCTTGATTTCTCACAATAAGTCATGTAGTGTGTTGACACTGGCTGGGTTTTGAGGGCGAGTGCAGTTCAAGCTGAAAACATCAGTCATTTATTTTATATACCTCACACTGAAAGAAGAAAGAGCATTGGAGAAGCAAACACTATGATATGATATGAACTAAACTCTGGGGATTGTTTGCAAGCTAGAGAGAAGCAATTTGCGTCCAGTAAAAAGCTGTTTGTTTGTTGTGGAAGCATTGTTCTTGATCCACAAGCACATACACACTCAAACAGACTAATAAAAGAGATTCCAGACACTGGGGGGGGGGTTACACAAACCTGTCCTCACAAAGCCGTTTTTTCAGCGTGCCCTCCTCTGCCCTCTATTGATGTGTTAAAGAAAAGCAAGCTTGAATGAGTCTCCCGAGGGATAGCAGAGAATTTGGCAGAGCAGCCCTTCTGTGAACCAGTATCAGATGAGTCTCACTGACCCACACAGAAGAGTTACTGTAGCTCATATTGATGAAGAAATGCTGGATCCTGGCATTCATGTGGATGTTACTTTGACATGCAAGGGATGTTCTATGGGATGTACTAGATCAAAATCTGCTCCATGGAGGTCTACCGTGCAATTAAGGATCTGCTGCTAATGTCCCAGTGCCAGATACTACCACAAAAGTTTACAAGTCTTGTGAAGTCCATGCCTCAGAGCTGTTTTAGCCGCACAAGGGTGACTTACATGACATTAACAATGTTGTGGCGTATTAGTGTACAGCTCCATTCTTCATACAAGTCTTCTGAAGCATTGCTGATTTAAGTATCTTCGAAATGGCCATTACCACAGATATTATGATTGATGCCCACAGCCCATTAGTCAATTTGCTGTAATAGTATCAGTGGGACATCCTTTGGAGCATTTGACTATTTCCACCTCTCAGTAAAGCACTGCCATTAAAAACCCAGTTTTGGCAGTCTGATTCAATAGATGTGGATGAGCTGCATCATATTATCCAAAGCCTCTCACGAGATGTCAATACTAATCAGATTGAACCACAATTCATATGTAATGGAATAAAATATTAAGCTTCTGATCTGGAACTGAGCCACTATATTGATAGTATCCCATTACTCTGTAAAACCATCAATTGGTCATATGAATTACTGCCCTCTACAGGATATGGATGAATGTTCAGTACTGGATAAATCAGGGCTACTCTAAATAATAATAATAATTATAATATCTTGTCCCCCATTGTGGCAACTGATTGAGAATAGATGTTGTTAATAACATATACCACAATCTCTCTACTTCGACAGCTTATATAAATGTGAATCTAAGTGCACATTCAATAATTAAAGTGCCCTTATTATGGGTTCGTATTTTTGTCAACAACAGGTTGACATGCATGCAAGGCCAAAAACACTTTCATTGTCATATAATATTCATTATTTATTTTTACCTTACTTGCTCAACGACTCCCAAAGTATTCACTTAATCATTCATTTTTCCTTTGCGGGATGCTGTTCTGCAGTGATTGGTCCGATTAATAAATAATTAATACTAATAGTAATAATACATTTTATTTGTAACGCATTCATAGTAACTTTTCATTAGCAAAATCTCAAAGTGCTACACTAAAAAAAAACACATCCATAAAATCTAAAAATATCACAATTACTAAGTATAAAATCTTAGCAATTGTGTGCTTTCCTAAATAAAAAAGTCTTCAAATTTGCTTTAAAAGTGTCCAGGTTCTGTGTAACTCGCAGTTGGACAGGAAGGTGATTCCAGAGCTGTGGGGCAACAGAGCAAAAAGCTCGACCCCCCATAGTACGGAGCTTAGTAATGGGAACTTAAAGAAGCATGCTGCCTGAGGATCTGAGGATATGATTGGTAGTTTGTAGATTGATTAGATCTTGAAGATATGAAGGTGCCAGGTCATAAATACATTTATGGGTTAACAGAACTTTTTACTCGATCCGGGAAGAAACAGGGAGCCAATGAAGTGATTTGAGGATGTGAGTGCTATGTTCACATTTCCTTACTCTCAGTAGGATTCTTGCAGCGCTGTTTTGGATGTATTGTAATTTTTGTATGTCCTTATTAGGCATTCCAGCAAACAGTCCATTACAGTAGTCCAGCCTTGAGGCATGGACAAGTTTCTCTGCATCTGGGAGTGTTAGAAGTGGACAGAGTTTAGAAATTTTTCTTAGAATGTAAAATTATGTCTTACACAGGTGCTTTATGTGTTCACTGAAGGTCAACTGTGGATCAAACCGAACCCCCAGATTAGTGACTAAAGAGGAGGAGAGAGTAATGTCCTGGTCATCGAAGATGAACTGGAGTACAGGAAAAGAACAGATCTGGTGGGGGGTGCCAACAAGGAGTCCCTCAGTTTTACTGCTATTCAGCTGAAGAAAATTGCTGTTCATCCAAGCCTTAATCTCCTCATGCAGTGAGGTTCAAGATGGCTTCTAATGGCGCTTTTCCACTGCATAGTACAGTACGGTACGGTTCAGTACAGCTCACTTTTGGGGGGTTTTCCACTGGTA
>JAUMHQ010000090.1:3871268-3908410 GCA_032361165.1 Enteromius paludinosus | reverse complement strand
ACGAGACACAACAGACCCGCTAGATTTAAATCAGCACAGCCAGCGAAGGATCGGACGCAACTTTTTTGTTTGAAGAACGGATCCAGCGAGAGCTTGATGGGGCGACACAGAATGAAAAATACTTCATTGTTGTGTTTTGTTTGTGGCGCGTTTACGATGATGTCACAGCATGTGACTATAACGACACGTGAATAATCCTGCCCACTCTAAAGCGGTACTAAACTGCATTGGAAACAAGCCGAACTGAGCCATGCCGTACCGTAACAAGCTGAGTCGTACGACGCAGTGGAAAAGCGCCATAAAGGGATTGGGCCAGTTTTCATCTAGAGCTGCGTGTCATCAGCATAACAATGGAAGGACAGTCCATGTCTGGCGATGATGTGCCCAAGAGGTAGCATATAGAAAATGGTGAAAAGGATGGGTCCAAGAACTGACCCCTGTGGAACACCACATGTGACGGTGGACATCCTGGATTGGCTGATTTCATTACCATTTCATGATAAAGCAGCACCTAGCAAAGAATAAATTAGCATTTTCATTCAGACAAAGTGAAAAGATCAACTAGTAGGCAGGCAATATTCTAATATTTCATGTTATTGTCAACATGAGATGGCTTGGGATTTAAAATGTTTTTTAAAAAAGCCTTGTTTCAGTGATTCAGAGCCGACTTTTTCTTTCGGGAGACAATAACTTTATACGCAGTGCACTTTCATTTTAAAAACTTTACAGACTGTTTTCATTCGGTTTCATTCGTTCACTTACCAGAGATGTGTTACACACTGCATGAAAGGTCATTTTCAAAAATCCATAATAATGACACATTTAAAGCTTGAAAATAAAACTACTGTAGCAGCAACACTTACTGTAACTCACCTGCACTGTATTAGTCTCTATAGAGCTGAATTTTGTGAAATTTCCTCTGTAAAGACAAAATAAAGTAGCTTTAAAGAAATCTATATTGTAAATAAAACTGACTTGACACTCAAACATCCTTTTTTTGCATGTACATTACATGCACACCCAGATGTATGTCAGAAACTGATGATAATTATGCTATTTGGTCAGTTAGGCATTACGTCATTCAGTACACGATGAAAATGCTCTGCCATACCTCATCTCCCTGTAGAGGGAGCCTGACACCACACATCAGTGTAACACATCTTCAAATAATGCACTTCTATATCTGTAAATTAATGCAAGCGTATTTGTAAGACATATCAGTGATCTGGTGTGTTTAGTGGCCGTATGATTTCTGCAGTGCACTTCTCTGTGCTGGTGTGGCTTTAATTTTTCTGGTCCCAGACAGCTGCGCATGTAGGCCAACACATAATCTGCCATCATTTGATTCATTTGGTTTCTACAGAATTTGAACAACAAACAAAGACATTGGCATTTGTCTCCTGCCCATTGGGTGTTTGCTTATTGGATAATTAGGTTAGCCAGCTCTGTTTAAACATTCCACAGAATTCTACAGATTTTCCTTAAGCACAGAAAATGATGAAAACGTGCAGAATACTTAATGGCCTACAGCATCTGATAATTCAATATGTGGCTTTGTTGTGCAATTTCTGTGTATTGCAGTGTAGGATTCTTTTTTTCGCTAGTAAAAAAGTAGCGTGTGAGTTAGCAGGTCAGATGCAGTATGCCATGCAGGATTTGCATTTAATATTACATACTATTCAGTGCAATGTGTCATAATGTGAAAAAGTCAGTCAGTTCTATACATTATATAAAAGGTTATATTTGTTGCTACGATGTTTCAGACATCACGCATACTTTCCCTCAGTGTATCCCTGCAGGCATGTGGCTGTCAGCATGATCTAACCTAGTCAAATATGTGCACACACATTCTCACACGTAGGCATGCTCATATCTTATATTATAAAATGCTTTAGTCAGATCGGTGTGTGAGAGATTGCCACAGAAGATTCACTGAACTTGACTAGAGTACAGTAGATTAACATGTGCCGTCTCGTGGTGTGATATAAGCCTGAAAAGAAGTGTGAGTAAGGCATTACCGGTTTCATTTGTGAAATACTGTACAAGAGAATCTGACCTTTAAACACAGTAGTGAACATTTGGAGTGGATCAAAAAAGTGAATCAAACTTGTCCTAATTCGTTTCTAATGTATGACAACATAAAAAAATGAGTTTGGTGTTTTTGATGCCTTAACATATTTGCTCTGTGTCTCATGCCATCAGGGAGACAACGGAACAGGCTGGAGCCGATGGACACTATATTTGTCAAGCAGGTGAAAGAGGGCGGCCCCGCGCATGGAGCTGGACTCTGCACAGGTAAAGACACAGAAATGCATGGATCTGGAGATACGTTTTTAATGCATAGGCTTGTCATCAGTTATTACAAATAAGGGTATTAAGACACTAACATTGCAGACACTCAGCAAACAGAAAAATGCTTGTCCTTCCAGCTTAAGGTTCTGATTGGTTCACTGTAGGGCTGTCATGGTATCAAATTTTTAGTAGATGATATCATGACAAAACGAATTTGCAATAATGACATTTAAAAAAATGACGTTTTGGAATAAGAGAGAAAATGTTACAAAAGCGTATATAAACTTCCTGCACACTAGTTTTTTATGGAACTTAAAAAACTCCTACACCAACAAGATCATTAGTTTTAGTGTTAAGAGTGTTGAAAGCAAGTGTCTCCTTTTCATCCATCATCTTATCAAACATGATTTTGTGTGGCAGTTGTAGCTGTACACAAGCTGACTGTTAAAGTTTGCAACGGATTTGACTTTCGTATTGTGACGTACTTCAGAAACATTGAGTGAGGAAAATAGAGGGCGTGGCTAGTTTTTGCTACTGCAAACTGATTGGATGTACGTTGTAAAGTAGGCGTTTCATTCAGAAATTAAGATCATCAAACTGTCATCATCAGACTGTCATCTCTGATAATGTCAGAGGGGAGGAATATTTTCAGATATGCAACGCATATGCACGCTTTAACACATTTGTTAAAATATGGACCCCTAGTCCATTAACCAGCCTTGTTTACATCCGCAGGAAAGCACGTGCACGTACAGTACTAGTGCACTAGTGGAAAGCGCACACTTACATTGTGATACTCTCTAAAATGGGTGAAGATGTAAGTCAGGGGAGGAGAATGATTGGGTACATAATCCTGTTTTTGTTTTCTTTGCTCAAAAAAGTATAGTTCTCCTAGCATTGCAAAACTGAAATTGAGCCACTGATGTCACATAATGATGTTTTTACTACGTTTCTGGAACTGGGATCATTTCAGTTGTATTGCTGTCTATGGAGGGTCAGATGGCTCTCTGATTTCATCAAAAATATGTTAATTTGTGTTCTGAAGATAAACAAAGATCTTATGAGTCCCCGTAAGACCAAATTAAGATATAACCACCAGTATATTACAGCACCCCTAGTCCATTGATTTAAAACTGGCATTGATCTCCAAGTGAGATTTCATTTTAACTATTTTGCCAT
Organism: Enteromius paludinosus; assembly: GCA_032361165.1. Taxonomy (NCBI): domain Eukaryota; kingdom Metazoa; phylum Chordata; class Actinopteri; order Cypriniformes; family Cyprinidae; genus Enteromius; species Enteromius paludinosus. The sequence goes on along the minus strand of JAUMHQ010000090.1, from coordinate 3,904,939 downwards.
CTTAAAAGCAGCATCTAAAGACGTCCATCTGATGCATATGTGCATACACCAGCAAATATAAAAATAGCACAGATAGACCTCGGAAACGTCCAGCTGGTTGGCCCCCTTAAGACATAAATCTAGGCTCATTGAGGCATGAAAGCATCACTACTAAACTGTTGGGACGGTAAACGAGGCAAGAGGTCACACCACCAGCCAACATCCAAAATTAACTGGCAGAACTTTGTCATAAGCAGCTGAAGTGTTACGGTAGTGTTATTAATCTGAAGGAGTATTATTTCTGAATCTATTTTCTGCTGACCTACTCTGATCTCATCCTCAGCTCAAATCACTCAACATATCTGGACATACTTACTCCAAGGTTCTGAGTTCCTGTGCAGATCTTTAATTGTTCCAATCCTAAAACATTGTATAAAACATGTATTTACATCACTGACCTACAGCATCTGATTCTCTTCCTGTTTCTCTTTACTACAGGGGATCGTATTGTGAAAGTTAATGGAGAAAGCATCATTGGGAAAACATACTCTCAAGTAATTGCCCTTATTCAGAACAGGTAATGTTTTCACTGTGTGATGTTTCAGCCAATGAGGGGTGGGGTAGCTTCATGATTAATGTAAAGTTTTTTTTTAATTATTATTTTGAATTAACTTTGACCTAAATACTTTCTTGCTCTCTATCCATATGCTCCCTTTTCCCTCATTTTGTGGGTTGATTATCTCTTCCTGCAAAGTCTTGATCTAGAAAAATCTCTTAATCCTTGAGGAAGTTTAATGAATATGCTGTTTATTGCGTAATTTAGTTGGAATTAACAACTAGAAGTCCTTCCTTGTTCTTGAATTTACTAAAAGAAAGCACTGTATGTCATGACATAGTCTTTGATATTACATTTTACCTTTCTAAACCTTTTTTTTGCAGTGACACATCTCTGGAGCTCTGCGTGATGCCAAAAGATGAAGACATTTTACAGCTGGTAGGTTTTAAAAAAAGAAATGAAGTATAGGTGAATTGTGGTATTTGTGTATCATGGTCAAAAGTTTTTGAATGAACGGTGGATAAACTGCACTGAAATTGCTAAAGTGAAAAGGTATTGTGGGAAGGAGAGCAGACCAGTGGAAACAAATGGCACCAGTTTGTGTGTAAAGATGCTCTCTCAGCCAAAGTTCAGTGATCCAGTGGAGCAGAGAACCGTGATGGCGCCTGTGTGTGTGTGCTTATTTTGAACCCAGCTATAATGAGGTTTTCCTCAGAACTTGGGTCGTAATGCCACCCCCGTATCTGAGCACATTCCAAACAGACCTCCACATCTCAGGCTGTTACATGCCAGCCACATAAACTAATACTCCACTGTGGAGCCCTCAGGCACTTTCTGACTTGACAGTAATGAGTCCATCCAGTGCTGAATTTAAAGGAATAGTTCACTCAAAAATGAAAATTCTTATCATTTACTAACCCTCATGTAGTTCCAAACCTGTATGAATTTCTTTGTTCTGCCGAACACAAAGAAAGATATTTAGAAAAATATTTGCAACCAGGGTAACCATTGACTTCCATAATAGGAAAAGAATACTGTGTTAGTCAGTGGTGACACAAACAGCCTTGTTACAAACTTTTTTCCAAAAATCTTCCTTTGTGTCCAGCAAAACAAAGAAATTCATACAGGTTTGGAACTCCTTGAGGGTGAGTAAATGATGACAACATTAAAATTTTTGGATGAACTATTCCTTTATGACTTACAGTAGGAGTAATGGCACTAATGCTTGTTATCTCAGCTAACAGGAAGTTGTTCTCTATGACAATAAAGCTCTGTATGACACCTTGAATATGACATCAATCTTGGATTCTAGCAGTCGTATTACAGCACAGAGACATTTAAAAACTTCTATTAAATTTTTATGTATATATACACACAGTCATGGCCAAAATTGTTGGCACCTCTGAAATTTTTCTCTGAAAGTATTTCTCACAGAAAAGTGTTGCATTAACACATGTCACACGTGTTGATTGCCTTTGTGTGTATTGGATCAAAACAAAAAAGGGAGGAAAAAAAAGCAAATTTGTACATAATGTCACACAAAACTCCAAAATTGGGCTGGACAAAATTATTGGCTTATTAACTTAATATTTGGTTGCACACCCTTTGGGGTACAAAGAATGTGTGTAGGTAGATTATGAGCAGATATAAGGATCATATTACCATGTGTGCTTAAGAAGAAGATATGTAATGGACTATTATGGAAGGACAAGTACAGCATGCAAAGTAGTCAGCCAAACGAATCTAAAGCAGCACCTTGCAAAACCAATGTTTTGACTGTAAAACTCTGCAAAGTCTTGAAACAAAGATGAATGAACCAAGGCAGGGTTAATGGATTTAAATGCAATCTATTTATTTATTTTACTAATGGTGTGAAATGGAGACCTTCCCATCGAAATCCAGTGTGGAAATGGCCACAGAAAACACATCTGAGACCTGTATTACCTATAGGCACGAGCGTGTGAGTGTGTGTAAAAGTTTTATATGTTTGAAAAGCTCCAGTATAATTCCGGAAAAGAGCAGCAGTCACCAGCCTCTGATCTTAAGTGTGTCCTCCTCTGCATAGTTCATCTCTCTCTCTCTCTCTATCTCTCTCTCTCTCTCTCTTTCTGCTGCAGTGTGTATTTATAGCATGCTTTATCCTGCACTAGAATGACAGCAGCACTGTCTGGAGTAGGGGCTGATTGCTTCTGGTGTACCTGTAGAGCTCTTGTCATCTTCCCTCACCATTGCTCTTCTTTCTTGTTCTTTCTTCCTGTGTTTCTCCTGCTGTCAATCTAACCTTCTGGCTGCAGTTCTCCAGGGATATCACAGCTCTGGTAAGAAGGAGCTAAACCTGTTACCTGCTCCCCCTTTTTTGTTATGTAATTTTGTCCTGTTGTGGTTACGTTTCTTTGCCTTTACATGAAAGTGCGTGAGTATTCCATCTCCGTTTATACCTGTAATGTCTATTAAAATACAGTCTGTCCCTATGTTATTAACTACAGGCTTGTGTACAGTAGTTGCTTTTCCAATCACAAAACACATTGTGCCCCTAATTTATTCCTTTGCTGTGAGGTTACACCTTTATATGTATTTGTCACCTTGTGAGTCATCTTTATTTGCATAGAAGGGGTGGAGCAGACAGACAGAGAAAGAGGGAGGGACATGTCTAGTAGTGTAACTCAACACCTTAGGTGTAGAGTCAAAAGTCCAGCTATCACATCTACACTCGCATTACTGCCTGAGCTCTGTGCTGTGCACACCGGGACATAAATAACTTCATTTATTAACCTGGATTAAGAGAGTTCATTGTAAATGGGAGTGATTTCCTGAACAGAACATGGTAGCCAGACCTTAAGGATATTACTTCGCTGTTGACTTTGTAAGATGATAACAGAGCAGCCACTAGCATCTGTGAAAGTCTACCCTCCTCTCACTTTTTCCTCTTGTCTGCACACTGCTCTCTCTCCTCAGCTAAAGGTAGGTAAGCCCCTGATACCTAATCTCTCCATGAGGTTAAAGACATTCGATTCTGGCTACTTGACCTTTCCCCTGTCATTTTTTTCCCCCTGGAATGCATTTGAACTTGAAATGGGGATCAACCATCCTCTGTATTTTATTATTGAAGTAGTAAAGAAGTGACATTTCTGATATTTGAAAACAGCATTAACCTTGTTAGCAATGAATGTATTTGGCAGTCCGGTGTATGTTTAATGTAATTAGTGTCTTCCCTTCATTTAATAGAACCTCCCTTCTTTTTTAGGCCTATTCTCAAGATGCATACCTCAAAGGAAACGAGGCATATAGTGGAAATGCCCAGAACATCCCTGAGCCACCCCCAATATTTTACCCACGAATAGAACCCAATGCCTTGGCCATGGCACAGGTATCAGAGCCTTCACGCTCTGCTGAGACTTCATGTGGAATCAGACAAGGAGTAAATCGATGTTACAAGCCGGACATAGGTTGCCGCATTGATATCCCTGCATCTCCCCTTTCTGCACAAACTCCACTGATCCCCAACACCCAAACTGTTGTGCGTGTATTTAACGAGAATGTTAGGACAATGGTAGCATCACCCGAATCCACAGACCACATTACACATGTGGCCTGGGCTGGTCCCAACCACAGGAAAGAGGACAACCAGTATGGGGATTCAACAGACCCAGGCTTTAACAGGTCCAGTGACCATGTTACTTCATCTCCAACTGGGGCAGCACAATCACAACACAAGCCTAACCGAACCGAGTCCACTGGTTTTGCTGACACTACCCCCAGAACTACACAGACTTGCAAAGACACAAAGCCTATATCTTCCCACAGACATACCCTAAACACAACAGCAGAAACCTTCCCATCAGCCACCTCTCCAACACCTTACACACCTTCCCCTCCACCTGCCACCCCCTCCCCCTGCTCTCCTCACCAGAACATCGACTGGAGGAACTACACCACCTACAAGGAATACATTGACAACAAACGGATTTACATGTACGGCTCCCGGACTATTCAAGAGCGCCTGGACAGTTTGCGAGCTGCATCCCCATCCAGTACAGGTGAATACATCAAACAGAAGAGTGCATCAACAACAACTACACCCTCACGGGGCTTTTCTGGGTCACAGCTGAGACGGAGAAGTGCCTCACATGATCGGAGTTATCAGGTATCCAGTGTGGTGCCACTGCGTAGCGCCTCTCAGGAGAGGCTTGGTAGTGCTGATCAGGCTTCTCTAACAGGGAACTGGCCTCGTAGTGCTTCCCAGGATGCTCTTCCATCAGCCCCCATGAGTATCCCAAAACCCAGAGCATATTCTTGCGGCTACCTAAGCAGACAGAGTGAGAATGCAACATCCACTTCAGACAGGCAAGCATGCTGCAGAACTGAGACAGATGAATGGCTGCTCGTGCACAGAGGGGACGAGGCAAGAGCAAGCAGGTCTTCTTTTCTACGCATGGTGCCTCACAGAACACAGGATGCATTTAACAAAGACAGACGAGGGGGAAGTTACCCAGGGTTGCCCATCACCCCTCACTTTAGTAGAGGTACAGAGTCTTTGCTCACTTCCAGAGCTGAAAGCCTGGGTAATACCTCTGCACCTTCCGTAAACAGACCCACGCTGTTACCTCCGAAAAATAATGCCTCAGACCCTTCCACTGCTGCTGCTTCTTACATAGCTTCTGCTCTGGCCTCAATACAAGGCCACATCAGTGGTAGCTCCAGCACAGGCCCCGTCAAAGACCAAAGAACACCTCTCACTGCCAACCACATGCCCCACAATGCAAAGCAGTTACAACCCAGGGGGCGGGCTGACAGCCTTCAGGATCCCATCAGAGAAGTAACCCGCGGAGGTCGCTCTTCTTCTTGTTCTGCCGCCTCTAAACCTCATAGAACAAAGCAGGGTGGGTCCAAGCCGAGATTCACCAGTAACGGAACAGTTCCTCAGCAAGCTAGGTACACAGAACCACAACCCCAAGCCAATGAGAAGACGGTGGATGGTATTGAGGGCCCAGATGCCACTGTAGTTGTGGTGCGGAGGGAGAAGTCTGGATCTCAACCTATACGCCATCCTTCCTACATTCTGGCAGTAATCGATACAGAGGGAGGGGCTGAACCACCTACGGAATCCAACTCATGCTGGCTGCCCAACGATACCCACCGAGAAATGCACATGAGGAAACTAGGAGACCAGTGTAAAACCTCCGTCTCAAGCAACCTTGATGACTCACTGGACTCCATTCCCTTCATTGGTGAGAGCTTTTTCTGTTTTCTGATGCTGCTGCTATAGCAACCACACATTCTCCCCCACAGACAGATTTTGAAACTCTGAAAAGGTGAACAGGTTGTTTTGAAAATGTAAAATATATGTTCTGTAGCAAAAATGCGTAAACGGATAAAATGTGCACAACGAATTCAAAGTAGTCTCTTTGGACACAAGCCTTCCAAATTCAGAAATTACATTTTGTATATACATAAATATAGACTTTGACATATTCAAATGGATTTGCATATGCAAACTGCATCCCTTTGGATTTTTGCTTGCTTTGTTATTATCTAATGTAGCTCATGTGTTTATCAAAGCAGATGTCAGAATGTGTTCTGACTGGATGTCTGTTTATTATACTAAGCAGCTGGGGGGACACAAGGAATATAACTCGCAATATTCATGGTTTATAGCGTTTTATATTATTCATAGTAAACTGAACTGTATCCCCAACTCTTAACACAAGGAGGTCATTGTCAGCTTCACACTAGGACTGGACTTGATGAATTTGCTTTTTATTGCTCAGATAACTCATATAAAAGGCCACACTGTTTCTCCGTTCTTAATGGCCTAGGCTTTGCATAGAGAGCTTTAGAGCAAATGGTGTACAGCAGTGGGTTTTTATGCTGATCATAGTAATAACAGCAGGATGAACAGCTCAACCCAATGTAAACACTGTTGGGCAGAGAGGACTGATGATCGCTTTGTGTGAGAGAGGAGCTTTAAAAAGCAGTTTTGTGTCTTTCAAGTCATGAGTCATCCTCACAATATTGGCCATACGTTTCCCAGGTATGTCCCACACATAGATATTTGAATGTGTCATTTGGACATCACAAATGGTTGGACTTCTTTAGAAAGCTTTGATATGCATAAAACTAGACAGTGTTGAAGCTCAAGAGTATTCATGGAGCACATGGGTTCATTATGTCCCTGGGAGCATCTCCAAACTGTAATGTACACCAGTACAGTGATAGGACATGACATCATAGTCCCAAGTGCCACATATAATGTGACATACTGACACATTCCACCCAAGGCCACAGGACTGAGGAAGCCACTTGCACTGACATTCCTTGACACCAGTTCATCCTCAGCTCAGAAACCTCAAACAAACAAGAGGGCAGTAAAGTGATAGGACAAAGTAATAGACACTAGCTCAAAAGTTTCTTTAGTTCCAGAACTGAAAGTACAGTACTGAAGTACTGGGAAGATTTTGTATGAACTATTTCCCAGTACCATTTAAAGGGTTGTATTGGCACCGAGTCGGTTGACGTCATTTGTATGTGGCATTCAACAAGGAAATTAAGATGAACGCTGTGGACAAAGTCTTCAGGTAAATGCTATTTATAAAAGAAATAAGTTGATAAAATATCTGACTCTACACAGTATATATTTACACTGCGTTTAATAAATGATGGCGGGTGAGGGCGTTTTCATACGCATTTAGCCAATGAGCTTACACGTACGTCATCAATAGTTCCTAATACTTTTTTAGACCCTACTCTGAAGTAGAGGCTAATTTAGTTCCCTTAAACAGAGTTCCTGGAACTAAAGAGTTTCAGTTCCAGCGGTGCAAACATGCCAAGAAGTGGGTATTTCCACAATTAGGTACAACAAAATATTTCCTGCAGTGCAATATTGCCCTTTTTTGGATTAGTTCCTGAAATGCCTTCTTTCTGTGTTTTATTCAGTGGAATGTGTTTTGTATTGAAGTTAATTTGATATACTTTGGTTTGGGTTTGGTTTTATAGATCGTTTTATTTGATAGGCTGTTACTTTTATTATGGCACGGTTTATATTTAACTTTGTAGACTGTTGGGTTTGATTTGGTAGAATGCATTTAACAGATCATGTTTTTGTATGTTTTGTGCTGTACAGAACTGTTTTTTTTACATATCTTAGCTTTCTAACTAAATAAAAAATCAACATGCATGAAATTTAAAGTGAAGTTTTATGAATATGAACATTATACCAAACAGCATCCACTGCCTTGTGGTCTTCCCAGTTGGTGTTTTGCATCAGAAAGTTATTAGTGTATTATACAGAGACTGCAGGGAGAGCAATTGCAAATACTTTCCAGTTAAACTATACAGGAAATCCTGTGGCTAAAACGAATATTTTACTCAGTGATGCAATCTGTCTGCCCTATTGTTTGTGTTGTCTGTGCATGAAGACATGTGGGAGGCTTATCAGTTTGATGATTGCTCATTCTTCTTAGCTGTATGAGTAAGCACGGTTCATCCAGGCTGTCTGATTCTGCTGTCTCTAATCAACTACAACAATACATGGTATATACTACTAAGAGAAATCATTTCTCATAAAATAGTCTCTCATGTCTGTTGTCATCAGATGAGCCGTCAAGCTCCAGTAACGACCATGACACCGCACACATTCCTGCATCTGCCGTGATTTCCAGCACACCTATCATCACCACCATCCCACCCAGCCCAACTTCCCCTTCTCCCGTAATACGCCGACAGCTGTCCCATGACCAGGGTGAGAAACAACTCTGCCAATACATACATCTTTTTATGCTACTTAGAGTATCTAAGTAGCATAAAAAATGTGCTTTTGTTTATAACCGTGAAACCTCCCATGTCTTCAACCTAGATTCCTTACGACTCACGCTTTTGGAATCAGATTCTGGAGCTAAAACGGAACGTTCCAGGTCCTTCGATGAGGGCTTGGATAACTACAGAGAAGAGAGAGGGTAAGTTTACGATCAGGACATGAAGTCATAAGCTACAGCACCACAAGGTTGAAGAGTCAGTCAGCTCTTATTGCTGTCTGTCGCACTATATGACCTCTCTGTTTACTGTGTCTGTACAGGCGGTCGATTAAACACACCCATGGATTCAAGGGACTTAGAAAGGTGAGCATGACACATGACACATGTCAAATTATTATTAGTTTACACTTAGATAAATGTCTGTTTTGTTGTCTAAAAATATAATGATAATTTAATAAAATAAATTAATAATGCACCCTGACCTATATGTAAATTCAGCCAATTTTTGGGCTAATGAATAGCACCTATGAGATTATAGTGAGATGGAAAGAGACTTCATAACCAAGCACTTGTATTCTTTTCGAAACCTTTACCATTGCTTTTGATTAAATGCTGCAATATGACTTCTCATCCAATTTGATTACTGAATACTGAACTGATACTGTTTTTTTGAATGGCAGTTGTCTAAAAGAGATGAATCCTGGTTGATCCATGTTTGGTGTGTTTCAGGCTGTTGACAGATCCTCTGAGGACTCTGACTCTAGGAGAGACTCTACTTCAGATGTCTTCACTGATGCCACAAAAGAGGGTCCACTTCATTTCCGGCAGCTCAACTCAGATAAGGGAAAGGTACAACACCACTAAACAATACTGGATGACAGAGCTTTGAGAGCATGCTGGTCTGTGATACTGTAGGAGTCCTTGTCATATTGTAAACATGTTGCAACGAGTCTTTGCACCTCTGAATGAATGAGAATCCTGGCAGGCTTTCAGAAACATTTAATGCTGGCAAAAGTAGTGCCAGAAATCTTGTCTTATAAGATCTTGTCATATTTTACACTATTCAGATGAAGTGGAACGCATGTACAATATAGGGTTACGTTTAAACAAAGTGTCTCAAAGGGTGTAAAATCATAGAAGCTGCAATATATTATTAACTATAACAACTTGTGTATTCTGTGTTTTAATTATTTTGTCTTTTGTGCAGCGTGTTGGCAGTAGCATGCGGTCGTGGAAGCAGATCTACGCTGTGCTTCGTGGCCACTGCCTCTATCTGTACAAGGACAAGAGGGACGGACAAACCAATGCCCACTCTCAGATCGAAGAAGAGCCTCTGCCAATCAGCATCAAAGCCTGTTTGATTGACATCTCCTACAGCGACACAAAGAGGAAGAACGTACTTCGGCTGACAACGTCAGACTGTGAATACCTGTTCCAGGCAGAAGATCGTGAGGAAATGCTGTCCTGGATTCGAGTCATTCAAGAGCACAGCAACTTGGATGAAGAGGTGAATGATCAGTAATCATAAACCCTTTCGAAATTCGATTTCAGTGCTTTCATACAAATAAAGGAGCATAACCTGCCATTAAAGGCTTAAGTTCACCCAAAATTTTGCCATTAATAAACGTTTTTTGATGCATTCCGGGAGCTCTCTATAGACAGCAAGGATGCTTAAATGATCAAGTCTCAGAAAGGTAGCATGAGGATAGTTAAAATAATCCATGCAACATCAGTAGTTCAACTGTAACTTTATGAAGGTTTTTATGAGAACACTTTATTCAAAAATTCGTCAGCCCATCACCCTATCGTGCCATTTTGGAGATTATCATATTTGTAAATAACATATGCAGCATGCTCCTTGCTATATTTCTAAGCCTTGATCGTGTAAGAATCCTTGCTGTCTATGGAGGGTCAGAGAGCTCAAAAATATCTTAATTTGTGTTCCAAAGACGTACAAAGGTCTTATGGGTTTGGAATGATCGTTAATGACCAATAACTATCCCTTTAACATGGCGATTCATACCTCAGAGTCCCACTTATGTAGATCCTCACAATCTGAAATATGACTAATGCTTGGAAGTTTTTTTTTGTTTTGTTTTTTTGCTGAATACATATTTGTTGAGAGTTTTGTTGGAGCCGGTCCCTAGTATTTAGCACTCATGCTCCTACACGTTGAGCTGTGGTGCTAATGCAGGTTATAAACATTTGCATCCAGATCTCTTCCCATTAACCCCTATTCTCTCCGTCAACTCAAATGTCTGTACTTGTGTGCTAAAGTTGAAGATATCAGGACTAAACAGTGTATTGTGTCTAAATCTTTAATTACTTTTGAATGCTAAGGCATGTGTCAATGTGATTTTTTTTTAAAGCTGCTTCAGTGTGAATTGTGAAAAGTGCTATACAAATAAATTAGATTTACTTTGGCTCAGTAATAATCATAATTTGCAGTTTCGTTGGGTAGAAACCACACTTCGTCTTTGAATTATGGGGTAACTCTACCCAAGTCTAGTGCATGATATAGATATGGTGGATGTTTTGGATTTCCTCATGAATCATGGAAAAGACCCTATTTATAACTTTCTTACAATAGCTGAACATAACCTTGGGCTTTTTTTGGAAATATATAGTAACACTTCAGGAAACCATCGCATTTTCTTTAAAGCACGTCTTCTTACAGCACCGGGTTATCCACAAGCCCTCTGGTGTGTTTGGGGATTCCACACTTATATTACATTCACTCGCCTAACATCAGCTTTTGTCTTCCTTTCCTCTATTTCGTTCTTCTTTTCATAGAATGCAACTGTAACTAGCACAGACCTCATCAACCGGAAAATAAAGGAGTACAACACTCTAATGAGGTAAGAAGGAAACAGGTTCCCATCAGTTTTGGTGGTGTTCTTCCTCTTCTACATCTTGACCTGGTTTTGTGTGTTGCAGTCCACCCAACAGTAAGACAGAACCCTCACCCAGAGCGTCCCGTCAGTCCCTGAGCATCAGGCAGACGTTACTGGGCAGTAAAGGGGAGAATAAAGCCACAAGCCCTCACTCACCAAACAAAGACCATGACAGGAAAGCCATGCACAAAGGTAACAGCATCAAGGGCACTTACTCTTTGTGTCGTATTCAGTGTTTTTGAGTGTCAATGTATCGAGTGCCTGTGTATGTTATGTATTTTTTGTGCTTAGAGTATTTTTCTTAGCATAACATGCATAACATGTTAACATCAGACTCTACTATAATCATTTGTAAGTCAGTAGTCATTTCATTAGTAATGTTGAATAGAAATCAATCATTTATGAGTTGGTTCTATACTTGTCTGTGAACAGATGAAAGCAGTCCACCAAAAGATAAGGGCACATGGAGGAAGGGCATCCCTGGACTGATGAGAAAGCCATTTGAGAAGAAATCGTCTCATGGAATAACATTTGGAGTAAGACTAGATGACTGCCCACCAGCTCAGACCAACAAAGTAAGACCACAAAGAGCGCCCTTTGTCTTTCTCTCACTATTACACTTAGCTTTGTTGTTTTCAGTGGCAAACTAAAGCTGTCCCATGTGAAAAAGATGTACACTTTAGAGTGTGTTTAAAAAGAGTACTTATTATTTAATATAATTTTAAATAATATTCTTAAGTGCTAATTGAATATAATGATTTTTGTCAATGTAATAGCCTTAAAATTTTAGATTTGTGTTAAAGTGTGCTGCTGAATATACTATAAAATATATTCATTTTGAATACAATATTGAAACATACTACATTTAAAATTATAATCAGCTACTTGTGCTTTGGTAACTTAGTCAACCACTTACAATAAGTGTAATTATTAAGAGATTATATAAAAATTAACTTGACATAATTTCATAATTAAGTGAAAGACATGAAAAAAGATGTACTCTTAAGTGACCTAATTTCATTACTATATTATCTGGACAAAGATACAATATATATATATATATATATATATATATATATGTGTATATATACACTTTATATACTATGTATTGGTACCAAACTATTGGTATCGGCATTTATCGGTATTGCCCGATATATCGGAATATCGGAAAACCAGCAAATAATTATATTGGTATCGGCCTTCAAAATCCTTTATTGGTCGGGCTCTAATATATATATATATAGTTTAAATTTGCTACAGGTGTACATTCAGTCAGTTAAGCACTCTTTTTCACAAGGGAGTGAGCTTTACAGTAGCGATCATTTTAGCTGTGGGTGTTTAATAATGTTTAAATAGTAATTGTTTAGTTTGTGGGATGAATGTAATTGTATTGGAACCTCCTACGTTTTTCATACTGCTGATTTTGGAGTCCTATTTGTCTATGTAAGCAACACACCATCATATGGTGTACAGTGGTTTAGATTGGCTTGCAGGCATGTGACTGTTCTTTGTGTGTTTTAGTTTGTTCCTCTGATAGTTGAAGTGTGCTGTAAGCTGGTGGAAGAACGAGGACTGGAATACACTGGCATTTACAGAGTGCCAGGAAATAACGCCGCAATCTCCATCATGCAGGAAGAGCTCAATAACAAGGGCATGGGCGACATCGATATTCAAGATGATGTGAGTTTATAGTGCAGGTGTCTGTAACGTTTCCTTTGCTTCTTCCTTCTTTTTTAATACATGATCTATTCACCATAGAAATGGAAGGACTTGAATGTGATCAGCAGTTTACTCAAATCCTTCTTCAGGAAACTTCCTGAACCCCTCTTCACTAACGGTAAAGGTCCTTGCTGGAATTCCCTTGCTTGAGGCTCTTTATGACTCATATTTTATTTATATATCTTGCACTTGATCAACATTAATTGTGAAGTTTGCCATCTAGTGGCTGTGAGTTACAAAGACATGCAATTTCAACGTACTGTAAGTCATTTTGCCTCATGATATGCCCTCTGTAGAGAGATATGCAGACTTTATCGATGGCAACAGAATAGAGGACCCTGTAGAGAGACTCAAAGTGCTCAAAAGACTGGTATGAAGCTAGTTACCTAATTACTATTTGTTTATAGTGCTAATAATTTCACTGTTTGTTAGGGAAGCCCTAAATAAACTTCTCGTTTTTCAGCTTCACGAGTTGCCTGATCACCATTACGAAACACTGAAGTTCCTCTCGGCACATCTCAAAACTGTGGCTGAAAACTCGGAAAAGAACAAGGTAAAATATTTCTGGTAGTCCACAGGGATGTACACACAGATTGTGCGCTTCCGTTCAAAAACAAGAAGATGATGTGAAACAAAAAGGAACAGAACATGTAATGCAGGACTCTCGAGACAACTTTTCAAGCTTTTTCCCAGATTTCCAGTGATCCAGATATTTATTCAAAATGTATTTTTTAAGGTAAACATGTTTGCTATATATTGAAATGTGATATTCATAAGTGGTGGGACTTGATATTGTGCATCAAGAATTGATTGCATGGCCATATGTTGTTGGAGGGGTGGACTTGGGGATGTTAAGGAAAGTAGTGTTTATAGGCAGAGCTAGTTTATGTGTAATAATGTGCACTAATGACTTTTACAGAAGAACTTGAATGAGGCATGTAAACAAAACGGCAGTATGCGATGCATTGGTCATAATCTCTGATGTTCAAAAGAAAGTGTCCTGTGTGTGCACTCACTTTATGATGAGAAATGTCTCATCTTTTTCATTTGTGTCAGATGGAGCCACGGAATCTGGCAATTGTGTTTGGCCCAACCCTGGTGAGAACATCTGAAGACAATATGACTCACATGGTGACGCACATGCCAGACCAGTACAAGATTGTAGAAACGCTCATTCAGCATGTGAGTTCTTTAATTTTCTCGTGTAAAAATAAAAACACCTCTTTTAATTGTCAGGTATTTGAGCATTGATAAAACAATTCTAAATGCGGTGTGGTGCTCTCTTGCAGTACGACTGGTTCTTCACGGAGGAGGGTGACAATGAACCTACGGTGTGTATTAATACAGCTGCTTCTTCATTCTTTTAGATATTATTTGCTTTTTACGTGTGTTTGCTAAAGCAGGCATCAGGGTTTTGAACAGAGAGCTTTTTCTAATTAACACATAAAGTACTTGGTTGGATCTCATCCATAATTGTGGATGTTCTCTAAGTAAGTAACCAGCTACCAGCCGCCCAGACGTCCTTCACTGAAAACACTGGTAGCATTATAGAAGAGAAATTGTACTGTTAACCATTAAAATCGAGTCTATTTTCCTTACTTTGAATCACTGCAGCTTCATTTAATTGCTTTTCTGTATGTCTGTTCAGACTACGGTCCAGGAGGAGAGCGCTGTGGAGTCCCAGCCTGTGCCTAACATTGACCACCTGCTGACCAACATCGGCCGGACAGGCACCTCTCCAGGGGAAGTGTCAGGTAACACATGTGCCCTTGGTTGGACCCTCTTTGACACGGGTTCACCTTTTACACCCTTCTGTAAAGTATGATTTATCTAAGAGCGCACCTTGCTAAAACAAAAACTACAGTATAAAAATATGATTGAACTATTTATTTGAATATTGATAAAAATGCTTTTATTTGGTTTGATTTTATTACTGTATTTATTGATTTTACTTTTCCATGCTTTAGCTGATTTATCCCATTTCTGTTTTGCTCATTTGTAATTTTTGTGTGAATCTCACAAAACCTGTCAAAGACATGGCTAGGTCATATTTTACCCCTCCAAAAATTATATTTATATACATATTTTGCAAAAGAAAAATGTAAGCTATTTTTAACATTAGGATTATTATTATTATTATACTACAATGCATAAATAAAGATGTTTCATAATTTACTCCCCCAGTAGTTCTGTACTGTATGTGCTCTTTTGGTCACCATTTTTGCTGTGACCCACAAAAGCCTGGTTACAAACATTTTTCAAAATATCTTCCTTTCATACAGATTTGGAACTACTTGAGGATGAGTAAATGATGACAGAATTTTCATTTTAGGGCAACTTTCAATTTTTTCCTTAAAGTTTAGGTATGGGGTGGATTAAGGGGTCTAAAATACGGTCATGTGCTATATACATATAATGAAAGGACTAAGTGTGCAAAAATTGGTTCTTAAAAAAAGTGCTACGAGATGTTTTATAAGGGAGATTGGACAGAACATTTAGAAAATGAAACATTTGCGCACTGTACCATTATGAGAATTTTGACTGGAGAGATCCTCAATTGTTATGAATATAATATAATGGTATCTGGAATAGGCTTCATTTACCATATGCAGATTACAATTTCAGATTTTTTTTCTTTTGATTTTGGGGTGAAATACAACCGTTTCCGTGAGATTCACCCATTTACTGTGTCTTTTTCTCTACGCGTTCAAACTCCACTGGGTCCTCTCTTTAATTCTGCCAACTGCTGCACTAACAGGTCGTGTTCTTTCTCTAAGAGAGAACAAACACAAATATAAAGCCAAAGCGCAGAACACGCTTGCCAATCTCTGATCCCTCTGTCCCTAGTGCCCCTCTGTCGCGTGTCCTAAAGGCTTTCCCAGCATTCACACATACTGATCTTGACACAGGACAAGTGGGCGGAGTCTATCACACCTTGATGTCACTGATGGACTCAGTAGTGTCCGTGATGGGCAGCTGGAACTGTAGGAAGAGGGAGGACTGTTGCCAGCAGTGTAGCTGCCTAGTCTGCAGACACTCTCGCATTTTATGACGTGGGCGACTGAGAAAAGAGAACAAAAAAGTGCAAAGGGAAAGCGCAGCAGAAGTGTTGGGTTCTGTGGGGTGTGGTTTGTGAGTTTACCTGGCGTAGAGCAGTGCTGCTGTCTCAAAGGCTCTTCGCCGTCTCTCGCCCCTTTCTCTCTCTCTCTCTCTGAATGCTGGCCAAATGGAGAGACAGCATGGTAAAGCTACTCGGCTCTGAATATCACTCGGCCATACCATTTGTCACCACCAAGGGGTGTGCAGGGGGGCTCGGCACGACACGGAAGAAATAAGCCTCCAAAATTTCTATTTTTCTATATTCTATTTTTGGCATGGAAAAGGAAATGAGAGCAAAGACAGCAGTCAATCGGTTCTTTAACTTTTCCTCGCTGGCATTCTGTCTTCCCATAGTGTCGTCTTTTCTGCGTAGCTAGCCCCTCTCTGACCCCTGTCACTTCTGACCTTGGTTCATGCCTTGAGTGTCTCGTCTTCATTGTGGTCACGACAGCACGCATCAGAACAGCCTCAGCACTGTCATTAAACATCAATTTCTGAATCCATTCTGAATCCATTTCTGAATCACACATTATACTGGAGGTTGTAAATTTAATTGTTGGCATGCAAAATTTTCAATTAACATTAGAAAACACTAAATTCACTTAAAGCAACATCCGGGCTCAAAACAAGTTGAGCTGTGTGAACACTTTAATGCAGTCTTCAGACGTGTTTAAATGTATGCAAAACCTTGTATTTTATATTCATTCGACTTTACAAAAAAAGTAAGTTCTAAGGACCTTAGTATGTCAGAATTAGAAGATATTGAAGATTATAGATTTTCCGTCTTATATAGGTCATTATAACACAAATGTCATTCAACCACGTCACATCAGTCAATGACACTGCTTGCGAGACCTGCATCATTTTGTGTGCACTTTGTGGTACATGCATCCTATTAGTTGGAGTTATTTCTTCATTAAAAAAACGTCTAGTTGATCTCTTTTGCAACCACAACAATTTATTTTGTACCAGATTAATGTTGTGGTATTATTGTGTGTGTTTGCTGGATGGTCTTACAATACGTGTGAATGATTGCTCCCTATTGGTGAATATGTATCTGAACATTACAGTAAAACAGCA
This sequence comes from Enteromius paludinosus, assembly GCA_032361165.1. Taxonomy (NCBI): domain Eukaryota; kingdom Metazoa; phylum Chordata; class Actinopteri; order Cypriniformes; family Cyprinidae; genus Enteromius; species Enteromius paludinosus. The sequence continues at coordinate 3,887,861 of JAUMHQ010000090.1, read as the reverse complement.
CTCACTCATCCATTTGCATGCAAGCCTGCTTTTAAACTATATTCCTCAATGTTCCTCTCTCTCGTTGTTTCCCATGCTTTCGTCGTCATGCACACCCTTTCTTCATGCATATGTTTCTCTGCTTATCACCTTCTCTCTGTACAGTATTTTAGTTTGTTTGAGATCAGTAGAAGGACATGTGCAAGTCCCTAACCATGTTTCATTTTTCTTTACTCCACAGATTCACCAACCAGTGACTCTGCTAAATCTAAGGTGAGTTTGACTTTTGGAACGAGGCCACTTCTCTGATAGGGCAGGTATAGTGGGTGAGTGTAGTTCTTGCACCAGGCTGACATGCTCCACCACTCCCAAAGTAAGACCTGGGAGCCAGTTGAAGAGACTGGACAGATGGATCAGAGGCCATCATGTCATGCTTTGAACATGCCCTGCGTTTAGTGTAACAGTCGAATGAGATGTTGCTAGAAGATGTGCAAAGCATTGCTGGCTAGGGGTGGGAATCGAGAACCTTTTTTTTTTAACTACTACAACTGAAATTTCTTTGCTCTTTTTGGCTCTCTTAAGAAATCTTAAATGTTTAACATATAACTCGGTTCTAATGTTTTAGTGAATGAGCCACTCAAACTCTTAAACAGCACATTCACTGTCAGTTACTGAATTAATGTCTGACTGACATTCACTGAATTAAGACCATTACTATGTTAGGTTGGTGGACATGAAGATACATTTACAGATACGAATACAGTTGATCTCTTGCAGCTCTTTCTCTGACTCCCTCATCTGGATTGTTAAATGGATTAAGATTCCCATCCCTTGTTCTGTCATCTGGCTCCAGCTTTGATTTCAAATGCAACCCATGCAGCTTTTTCCATCTGGCATTGCTGTTGGTGTTGCGGGAGCTGCTTGTGCTGTGTGGCTGTTCTGAAAAAGAGGCCTCATTTGGAGCTCTGTGACTGTCTCTAATGTTTCTTTCTATGTTCAGTCCTTCAACCTCTGATTTGTGCTGCTATCAGAGAAGCAGGTGGAGTACTCTGGGTTAGCCACCTGCAAGGGCAGCGGTTGGGCTTTTTATTCCATGTTTCCTCGCGAGGCCTTTGTGCTTTATGGCTCCATGGTTTACAAAGTTGTTTTCTTTTCCCTGTGATTTAGTCCGTCCTCTCGCTTTCTCTTTCTGTCCAGGGATCCTGGGGATCAGGGAAGGACCACTGCAGCCGCGAGTTCCTTCAGCCACGAGTCTCCTCCATTTTTGCTGCGGCCAATCGCAAACGAAAGAAGCACAAGGAGAAGCTGCAACCCAGCAGCTCTGATGACGACCTCGATACCTTGTTCACCAAGAAAGATAACCTAACTCAAAAGCAGAACCGCCAAAGCCTAGAGGTGGTGGCAGGAAGGTCCAGCCCCAGCGGAAGACTTGTTGGAGAGAAGAAGAACGGCATAAGTGCAGAGTCAACCCCGAAGAACAAGAAGGAGCATAGAAACTCTTTCTTTATGAAAGACAAACCCTCTTCAGCTCTCTCCCCCTCACCCAAGCTCTCATGTTCACCTGGTTTCAACCGTCGCACCGCCAGATTCACCCTCTCAGATCCTTCTTCACAGTTAGATGAGACCACCTCAGACTTGGGCACCATGAGTTCTGGAGCCTCCGTACCCAGAACCAGACCTCGAAAATGGGGCACAACATCACCGGCCCATGAACAATTACCTGCTCCTGGGGGGGCTTCGCTAACTGCCGAGGTGAGCTCTATTACTTCGGACTACTCGACCACTTCCTCTACAACCTTCCTGACGGGAATGGAATCCATCACATTAAGTCCAGAGGTGCAGTCTGTGGCAGAAAGCCGGGGAGGAGACGATGCAGATGACGAGCGCAGTGAGCTTATCAGTGAGGGACGGCCGATGGAAACCGACAGCGAGAGCGACTTCCCAATGTTTAGCCCTGCCATCGCTAGACTGGACATACCATCCACAGAAGATGCCGGCAACAGCACACCCAAACTAGCTTGCCGCTTGCTGCCCTCCCATAAGCTCATAGAATGCGACTCTCTGACCCGGAGGCGATCCCTTCGACAAAAGACGGACAGCGATTCATCTGTGGAGGCAGGGGCTGGTGGTGGCAATCAAGGGGCCAGCAAAAATGAATCGAATAGACTGTCTCGAGTTCTGGAGGTGATGAAGAGAGGCCGTTCCACTGGCAGCCTTGGTGCCTCGTTGCGTACAGAATCGGACCGCGTTGAGCCAGCGTGGCATCTTAAAATCACAGAAAGACTCAGGTCCCGTCTACGCGCCTCTGCCGATGACATGTTCGGTGTTGGCACGCAAAAGACCCGCTCTACAGAGACACGTGGGAAGAAAAAGGGCATCCGTAGACGGCATACTATGGGAGGCCAGCGGGATTTTGCTGAACTAGATGTCATTCATGATTGGAGGGAACAGGGCGGGATGGACCAAGGGGCCGAACTGTCTTCTGTGGAGCGCCTCAAACCCAAGTGCGACTCTCAGGATGTGTCTATCCGGGACTGGATTGCTCGCGAGTGTCGTCGAACTGAGAGCTCCCGGGCCAGTCTAGAGTTGAAAGGTCAAGATGGGATAGAGACAGAAATGGAAGAGGCCCAAGCAGGGAGTGATGAGCGACTGACTCCCTCCGCTTCTTCTCCATGTCCCCAGTCCAGCTCTGAGCAAGTAAACGGAGGCGCATCAAAGGGCAAATCCAGAAACAGTTTGAATTCTGGAGCTGATGCTCATCCTCAGAAATTGTCAGGAGCCCAAGTGGTCCGCTCGCGATTCTACCAATACCTTTAAAACTAAATAATAATTTGCATGTGTGGAAGAGTGTTGTAATGTGTGTAAAGGCCTGTTCAAACCAATGTGAGTGTTGGAAAAGCATCTGGTTATAGCAGGGTTGGGCAACTTCTTGTTTTGAGGAGTTTAACCCCAACCTTTATCAAACACACCTGCCTCTAGCTTTCCAGTGATCTTGAAGACACTGATTAGCTTGTTCAGGTTTGTTTGACTAGGATTGGAGCTAAACTCTACAGGACAGTGGTCTTCCAGGTCCAAAGTTGCCCAGCCCTGGTTCAACACTGACATGAATAAATCTCTTTTTCTTTACATTGTGGCCACCCAATAAGATTTGCGCTTTTTGTGACATGCCTATAGCTCCCTCTATTGCAAAAAATGATATGGCGGCACATTCAAACACAACTATTTTGCAGTAAATAGTAAGAATCCGCAAACAGCTCAATTGTCCCTGTACTCCCTTTTGTTAAATAAGCAACAAATACAAAAATTACAACTTGTAAGTACTAATAGATTTTCTTTTCTGTGACAAAGTTGCACAGCGCATCGTGTCATCAGGGTGGTAAACTTTGTTGGTATGGACAGGCCTTCAATTGAATGAATGTCCTTAGAGCTGTTACTCCACTTTGATTTTCCATCCCCGTGTCCATTTTTTTTTTTTTCAAAGTATCTATAAATATGAATATATATATATATATTATAAATATAAATTGTATATATCTATATGTATAGGCTTATAAAAAAGTAACTGGAGTAATTTGAACAATATTGAGTTGCCTGACTCAAGTTTTTGGATCAGTACTGGAGCTGTTTTCTTGAAAGCTGGTAATATACGCATGACGGTGAAGTGGCCTGATTGTTCAGAGGCTGTACAATACCAGTGTTTACCGACTGCCTCGACAGCACAATTTTTCTGACTTTGACAGACATGCATTTGCAAAGCTGTTACTGAAGGATACTAATATCAAAGGAAAAGAAAAGGCATCTCGTCCAAGGTTAGGACGAAAAAAAAGAAAGAAAACTTGTAATGTTACTCATATGAAGAATGTAATTTGCTTGCTGTTATATTGACTAACACGTAAATTGCTTGTTGCAGTTTTCATTAGTGAAAAAATGTAAATAATGTCTGTACTTGAAGTATTTTTTGTTTTCTTTTTTATTATTATTATTTTGAAGGTTAGCCTTGATATGGGCTGTTTTCTGAGCTGTGCACTGTGGAAATCCCTTTTATAGTGCATCATAACAGCCAGACATAAATGCGGAAGAAGAATGAAATCTTTTTATATTTCTATAGGATTGTGAAAGTAAGTGCTAAAGTGAAAGCACCAGAGCCTGAACATCTGTAGCAGCACCATGGCTACTGGTATTGTCAAGTTGAACCATTTCATGCAAAGTACAAACTAACAGCAAATAAGTCATAAAATTACAAGGAATTCAGTTTCCTTACAAAAAAAGTGCCTCTCAACTGGTTCTGGTGACAGGAAAGGTGCCATTTCTTAATTTTGTTGTTTGTTAATATGGAATATGTATTGTGAATGAATGACTGAATTTTATCAGAATAAAAAAATAAAGAAAAAAAATAAATTTTTATACAAAACCATGCAAAAGCAGACCCAGAGCTTTCAGTGCTTCATCAGTTAAAAGCCACTAGATTCGTCTTTACGAATGCTTCGTGTGTTACTCCCAACTGCAAAGAAAAGAAGAAGCAAAAAAGACTGAAAATAAATGATCTTTTTTCAGCTTCTTAACATTGTCATTGGCGATCTATGTAATGTACAGGTTGAGCAGTCACTCGGGTATTATTCCCCCAACAGTTAATATGTTGAATGTTGTTCACTTTCTGAACAGAAGAGGGCATTGCGCAATCATAAGTGCTTCAATACAAGGAATTAGTTGCCCTGGGCAGAATGGCCTATAGAAAGGTCACTGCAAAAGGTTTTGTTATCATTATTATTATTATTATTATTATTATTTGGCGTTGTTGTTATTGTTTGGGTCATCCAATTTAAGTGGAGACCTTATTGGCCAAATGCACCTTGCAGGGTTGTTATTGTATAACATTGTGTTACCAGTAAATGTTCATGTTGCCCGTGATTTTTTTTAACAGCTTGAATCCTAGTTTAAGAAACTCTTGAAGCGTGAAGGATAGGCACTTGAATCTGATCAACTTCCTGGACCTTATGGTGCCGGTAAAAGGAATTACTGTAACCCTGAAGTGAAACTTTATTTCCTTATAGACTTTCAGACACTTCTAACTTATAATAAAATAGTTTGAGTGCATTTTTTTTTTTTTCCTCTGCCTGGGCAACAGAAGTATTTTTCTAATTCATTTTTTTGCATAGGCATCTCAAAGCAATATTTAATAAACAGCTCTGACCTTGAACCTAACAAAGCAGATCTGAAATTAATTTGAAACAAACCAAAATATCAGAAAAAGGCTGAGGTAAAAGACATGGGTAACACTTCATTTTAAAGGCCGATTCTCACCAGCTGCTTATTCACATGCCTATTTCTTTACTCAGTTTAAAAGCAGATGCGGTGAAGATGCCACCAAGTTACAAAAATTAAAATTAAAAGCATACATTTTTTTGTATAATTTGCCAAGCTTGTACCTTATGGTACAGTGGGTTGTTCAGGCAAATGCATTCAGTTTTTTGTTTGTTTGTTTGTTTGTTTTTTTCCATCAAATGTGCAATTTACTGTAATATTCACAAAAACGAATCAAATCAATAGTTATAAAGGCAGAGCCCAAATTTAATGATTTATTATTCCAAGTAAATATTAATAGGAGTCTTGTTCCAGCATTTATAGCAATGATATGGAATTTGTAAACCTACCTCTGCCAGTAAAAGGAAGTAAAACCAACAAATTATATTTAACACAAGCGTTTAAACTGTAACTATGCCAAGACATGAACACTGGCATTATTTATTTATTTATCCACAGGTCAACTTGTGATTTTCATGAAAAAAAAAATTATAAATTACTTTATTACTGTGGGAAAAGCTGTAAACCTGTAAAAAAAGATCTGATTTAACTTTTTCCTCACACACTGACATCTTTCCTGCTGAATGAATGAGATACAATGAATGAACCAGCTCTGGCTCAACAGGGATAGGAGCAGAAATGAATCCGTGCACAGAGATATGAATTCCGGTTGCTAAATCAGCAGTTGTACGCCTAGAGGAAAATGGCTTTTGAGATCTCCAGGACTGCTTATGACAGCAATAATATCTGTTAAAATAACTCCACATTTATGTTTCTTAAACAATAGGGAGTCTGGGTGCTCTTGTTAGTCCTTTAGACAAATATAGCAGAATATATATTCAGCAATTCTTTAACCAGTTGTTTTCTTACAATGCATCCTGACTGGATTTTAATGGCACTGCAGTTTTAGCATGGTAAATGCAATGTTGCAATACAGGGAACTTTTGTGATAATAGCAAGGTGTTGGCATGAATAATTAAATGCTGTGTGAAATAGTGAGGCTGTCCTTATATATTAGGCTTGCATGGGAATGCAAAAAAAGGTGTGTGTGTGGGGGGGGATAGGAAAATAGGCCCATGGCTGGATGAACAGGGATAATTGCAGGTGCCAGTCTGTCTCCTGCTCTTTAATGTAGACCTGTGGGATTAAAGTAGACAATGCAGGGAAGACTGGAATGGACACAGCTGCCAATAATTTGTTACAGTTATTAGAGACTGTTTTAGTTTCTATTAGACTTTCTTAAGCATAAGTATTTAGCTGTGCTTCTGCGACTATTAAGCTCATAGGAGCTTAGTCTGGCCAAGCTACCTTACTACCAGTCTTCTGGGAGGCGGGCTTAACCTGCATCCATAAGATGCCTCTGTATACTACTGGACGAATCTACAACCAATCAGACCACTCATTCCAGGGACGTATGCATAGCGACGGAACCTGAAGCCACCGTAACCAATTGTAGCTAATGAAGGCTTGAAGAGCTACCTTCTGCTCCGTTTTCAAAGAAAACCTGTCATGAAAATTTCTCAAAACAGCTGCAACAGCAGAGTCGAACGATTGTTGCTGCTCTGTACACGCCAAGTTTGAAAGCCGGTGTGGTTTCCAGTTGCAGAACTGCTGCGTCATCGCGGGAAACCTGCCTTAATCGTGCCGGGGGGTCTCGTTTCTCATTGGTTCCCACAACAGAAATGCTCTAAAACGGCAGATGTGCCAGACTAACTTTGCTTGCGAAATGAATGTAGCGTCAAAGGAAGTATGGGTGGGCCCAGGCTAATAAGTATTACAAACTAAAGGAAAAAATTAAGCTAATGTTTCATAACACAGTTTTCTTTCAAGCAACATAAATTGAGTTCCTGTTCGGTATCAAAGTCCAACACTATAGGTTAATACTTGGAAGCCCAGACACCTCTGGCATCATTAGAGAAAGGTTAATGAAAACAATTTGCATAGCTGTCCATGCCTCGGTATGCACTGACAACATAACGGAATGTGTCTTTCTTTGGCCAGAACATGATATGCCAGCTCCTCTGTCCTTGCTACCTTCAATAGGTGTCCTGCGAGGGGTATATGGAGCTCCCTCAGGTGGAGAGATTGGTTGCGCTGTGCCTACAAATGCTGCCACTTGCTGCCACCCCCTGCATGCCATGGCCATCCTGCTGGTCTCTCAGGCCTAGACATTAAAAGATTTGCACAAGGGTGATCCCAACCCAGATATTTTGCAGGAGGTGCTGACTATGACCTCCGGGCTACAGTATGAAGTTCATGGTGCATGAGAAGGTTCTCTGCATCTTCATACTCTAATACAACAGGTCAATCATTGAGCCAGCATGACACACGTAGGCGAACGTCCTGCATTAATTTGTGGCTCCTTTGACAAACCTGGAAGACAAGGCACTTTGCGCAACCGCAATCATGCAGTGGACTCCCTATAATGGTCTGAGACAAGCAGAGCTTCTCCCCCAGATTATCTATTTGGAGTCGATTTGGTCAGGAGCAGATTCTATAGATCTTTTGCCTCACAATAATCTATCCATTTTCCACTGTAGTATTCCTTGACCAAAGCCCCATTTGATATGGAAACACAGGTGTACGGATGGCCAAGGATCCTGCACAAGACCGTGTTTTCCCCAGGGAGCCTCATTGCACAGACTCTATGCAAAGTCAGGAAGGACAGGGAATAAATCGTATTGGTGGATCCTTACATCTTAAACAAGATTTGGTTCTTGGAGCTTGTGCTGCTGCCATGAGCTCCTCCCTGCCGGATTTCCCTCAGAAGGGACCTTCTCTCCCAAATCTGATCCCTGGACATGACCAGGAGGAATTTAGAGATCTCTCCTTCAGAGATGTCATAGTTGAAATCAAGTGTCCCCAACTATGCAAGCCAGAGGAAACGGCAGAACAAAGAAACTAAAACTGTCATTCGTCATTCTGTCACTTGCTTCCAGGTTTGATAGCTCTCCCCTTATGTGGGGCCCAACACAGAAACCAGTTCTTCCTTTCAGTAAGTCCATAGGATATGGTCCCTGTAGTGTCCTTTGCCCACTCAGGAAACAGACACTTTCCCAGTGTTAACAACCAGAACTTTTCGTACTTAATTTAATGAGAAAAGGCTCCAGCTGAGGTCACATCTCTCTTATATGGTGGCTCTCCTAGATGTGGGAGAGTGTGGTCATAAGTCTTGAAGGAGAGGTGCAACAGGTTGTAGCACACTGGGCTTGTCAACATCTGCTCCCTCATGGACTTGTAATGCAGTTCATCAGCTGTGGCGTATAGCATATAAATACTTAGAGTCAGACTTCAACACAACGTCAAAGTGACTGACCGAAAAGGAATCTTGGTTATGTATGGTAACCTTCTTTCCCTGGTGGAGGGAGAGAGACCTTGTGTCCCTTATGAGGGCTGAGACACTTCTCGACTTGTCAGGACAAAATGAGTGAGCAAAAGCCATGCTGGCCTGTTTATACCCATATGCCCAAGGGGATGGCAAGCTATTCAAATTTTGCCTACCAGATTTCATTAGCCTTAGGTGTCTAGCCTCCCAAATGCTACCACTAGACTTACAGCTATATACATAAATCTTACTGTAACTGATATCTTAATCTCCTCCATATTTGTCTTTTACTAAACAACTGCACTGATAATGCCCCCCTGAAAAGACCATCAAAGATTAATTTTCTAGAACGGTTTTAAGGCTATATTGTGGGTGGTGTTATGTTTTCATTTTATTTCTCTTTGATGAAGAGTCCATTTCTCATATTGCATCTGGGAAATCACTGACCCTGAGCAGGTTGTGTGTGAAATATGATATTAGACTGTTCTCTGAGGGCCCATATGGGCCTAGACTGACAGCTGAGTGACAGGGGCCTGCAGGGCTCAAAAGTACGGCCTGTTACTAGCCGTCACAGCCGCACTCAACCATGCAGGAAAAAAAATCTTGGAAAGGGTTAGAAGAACTGAGTATTTCATGAGAAAGTGACAGAGAAGCAGAAAGTTTTGTCTTGAAATTTCCTAGTGAGGTGACATTCTGTAACATGGATGGTTAGGATATGCAGCACAGTTGTGTGTTCCACTTTAAAGGTAGAGTGCTTAAAGGGATAGTTCACCCCAAAATTAAAATTGTGTCATTAATTACTTCCCCTCAACTCGTTATAAACCCACAAAACACAAAATGAGATTAAATTTTGTAGTGCACTTGCTGTCTAATAATCACAATAAGCTTTGTGATCTGTTGAATGTAGATAAGAAACTGTCAGCTAATGAATACTATACAGAGAATTGTTTTGCTAATATACGTACTATAATGCATATTCAATTTGTTGTTTAACCTGTTGTCTACATGATAAGAATGCAAGGGATTAAAGGTCAAATTTAAAGCCTCCTATGTTACTAATGAAGAAACACAGACTGGATGTGTGCCAGATGTAATGACAACATTTAAAGGATGCATTGAGGAGGAGCCCAAACCACACACAGTGTTAAAGAGACACTGGCACCGATTCTGTGTAAGTTCTGGAGGGGCTCTACAATTTTCAGGATAGGTGCATTTCCACTGTGAGAGACAGAATCTAAAAAGAAATATCCGGAAATCACGGCTGCTTTATCGTTGGCACAATATAAAATATTTCAGTGTAGCATTTTAGTCAAACTTAATTTATGCAATATGTTAAACCTTTATCACACAGGGAAAATATCAACTCAGAAAAACGGTTTAAAAGTAGCCCAGTTCCATATAAAAACTGACTCGCTAATATTGTCAGTAAAGCTTACTTTGGGTTTACCTTTAAAATACAGTTAAAATAGAATTTAAAATTGTTTAGATGAAAGAAATAAAAATGAAGATCACTCATTTTCTTTTCTTTAGTTTTTTCTAAAATGTGATAGTATGTCATGAATAATGAATTCTTCTGGTACAAGTTCTTATAACTGTAACCTTTATTTCCTGCCACCTGGAAATTTCTTAAGAACTGTTCCACACACGCATGTGCAATAATTATTTATGGTTTATTTAATAAACAGTAAAGTGTAAAAGGCTACAGCATATTCTTTTTATAATTACGGTTAGAGTTAGACAGCAGTGAGATGTTTTTACTCTGCTATAAAATGTGATCAGAGTGCACTCCACAACATTTTAGTCCATAATATTTTACTGCACTACATGTCATTTAATACTTAAATTAAATCGTCTTACTTTTACTCAAGTAAAACTAATTAAAAGATTTATTCTAGTAAAAAATTAATAAATACTAGCCTACATCTTTAATTTTGTTAAGCATTAAATAAATCTTTTCAATATCTTAGGAATAAAATGTAAGAAAAAAAAAATAAAAAATTATATTTAGTATAGATAAAAATAAAACTGTGCTTTATGTATAACAAGTGCTACTGAAGTTCATTTTTTTTATCTCAATGCATCTGCCACGAAGGTCGGCTGATAATACTCGCGAGAGAACACGGAGACCAAGATGCAATGCAAACTTGATATTTATTACAGAAACAAAACAAGGAAAGAGCACATGTGGAACAGGACGAGCAGAACTACAGGTAACAAAACAGAGACGCCTACGGCGTTACAGCATCAGAAATAAAGACATTTTTGTATGTATTGTTTTTGAAATTGATAGATACAAATAGATAAAGTCAAGTAAAATAAACACTTATGAATGTATTTAAGGTCAAATAGCCTAAAACCTTGCAAACTGTCCAGTGCGTGAAATAAGGTTTTGCCTGTAGTGTTTTACCGTAAGTAAACTCTTGAAAAGTTGTCTGCAAATAATTGGGAAAGTACATTTTTCTGAGGTATTTTTTTATTGACTTCAAGCTAAATTTATAATGATCAGCCCGTCAGAAGCCTGCAAAACACCACTTTCATGCCCAACTTGGTTAATCATATTGCATTTGCCTTTAGATGTTTAACCTTTTCTGTTGTAAATGAATAACTGTTGTCTCCAACCAATTCAATAAATAAAAACTTCCTCCATTTATAGTTTAAAAGTCCTGGGGTCATGAAAATTATTCAGAGAAAATATAAACATGCCAAATGAACACACCTCTGGGCAGGGTTTAAGCAAATGTGTGGACTAATAAATAGAACAGAAGAGAACATCATTCAGAACAGATTTCAGTCTGCTTTTCCCCTTTCCTCAAAGACTATGGCGTTTTATCGCACAGACTGCATTGAGAAACCGGTTTCTAAGCTTTTTGAGAAACTTGGCCATCTGGTTGGTTCTTATCCGCTTTGGTTTTTTGTCATTCCTCTGATAATGTCCGCTGCTCTGGGAGGAGGACTGTACTTTCTCAAAGACGGCGAGAACAATGACATTGAGAAACAGTTCACACCTATCAATGGACCTTCCAAGCAAGCCAGAGAGTTTGTGAAAGAAACTTTTCCAAGTAACGATTCAATGTTTTCAACGCAAAGACTCTATGCCGAGGGAAACTATGCAGTGATCATAGTTTCTGTTATGGAGGAAAACATTTTAACAAATGCCCTGTTTGAGGAAATCAGAGGGCTCGACAAGCAAGTGCATGGTCTCTCTGTCAAAGTCAATCAAACCCAGAGAAGTTTTAAACATATTTGTGCCAGAGAAAATGGGGAATGTGTCCCGAATCTCATATTGGACATTGCTGAAAATGAATTCACCAATTTATCATTTCCGCTAAAAAAGTGGAAAGGGAAAGATTTTTTTCTTGGATCTGCAGTAGGAGGTGTTGAAGAAAGCGTAGGCGTGATCCAACGGGCACGTGCTGTCAAGCTTTTTTACTTTTTGCAAGATAACAATGGAACCTCTGAATGGCTCAAAGAGTTCCAAAATGTTCTATTCACAAAAACGCTGAGCAAAGGACTCAAGGTAGGTAGCCTGTGGAGCTCATGCATGCAAATACATAGCAGACCAAATTATCTGTAAAGTTATACATACTTTATGTCCATATGTACTCTAAGTAGCATAAATGTAGATAACTTTCTCAATCTGCAGGTGTCTTATTTTACCTCGCTCTCCAGACAAGAGGAGATAGAGAAACACACAACAGATGGCATTCCTCTCTTTTCAAAAACGTACTCGCTTGCAATCTCCTTCTCAGTGTTATCTTGCATGCGGTAAGCAACAGATTTCACACATATTCAGACACTACAGGGAGTAAACAAAGTAAAAACTAACACACACACACAGTCAAATACACAGTAAGTAACAGTAAAATTTGTCAATCTTACTGTTTTACTGCTATACCTAATGTTTCTTATGTTACAGAATGTTCCCTATGCTATACCTAATAAAAAATAGCTTATAAATCATGCATAATTAAGTTTCTAAAAATCTTTTTTGTAAGGGTAAGGGGATAGGAAATACAATTTGTACAATATTAAAACTATAAGGAATGTCCCTATGAAACCTGAGTGTGTTGTGTGTGTGTGTGTGTTCACAATATTAGTCTTGGAAAGTTTTAGAATTGTAATAAACAAAGAAAGAAAATTATTCATGTCACCTAAAGTGCTAGTAAGCAAAAGAAATCACTAGTGGCAATGTATTATTTCATATTTGATTTCAGTCTCGATAATGTGAGGAACAAGATCTGGGTTTCTTTCACGGGAGTTCTGTCTGCGGGTCTGGCTGTGGTCTCCAGCTTTGGATTGCTGCTCCTTTTACGAGTGCCATTCGTAATAACAGTGGCTAATTCACCTTTTCTGATTCTGGGTAAGTGTGTGTTTGTGCAAAATAGAATATTCATTGAAGTTTAATTACACACACACACACACACACATATATATATATTTATATATGTTATTTTTCCTTACAATAATATATATATATATATATATATATGTGTGTGTGTGTGTGTGTGGGTGTGTTATTTTTCCATACGATAAAAGTAGAAAGGAATGGGTGCTGCCAAGCTCCGACCAACCCCCCCATTCCCAAAAAATGAAGCTCAACACTTGAGTACTAATTTTATGACTTATTCATTAAGACTTCTAAGTATGCATCCATTCGTTGAAACATAGCAATAGTGCACCGGAAGGACTGCCGCTTTTTGAAATAAAAATAAAATTCCTTCCTTCAGAAATACATTGATATGAAACCACTCACACCTCGGTCTGATTTTTAAATGTGCATTACATAGTTGTAGCCAGCGGCACTAACCAGACCGATAGACAAACACAGACCAGAAGTTAACTTAGGTCCAGGCACGTGCGCACGATGAAGCGGTCTATAGGGGGCTACTTGAAAATGTTTAGCATAAAACTTCAATGAAAGGTGTGGTTTTGGTTTAGAGTTGGTTTATTAAGAGCAAGTTTTTCTCACAGGCATTGGTGTTGATGACATGTTCATCATGCTTTCCAACTGGCAACAAACCAAAGTGAAGGATCCAGTGGAGAAGAGAATGGCAGAAACCTTCAAAGAAGCCGCCATGTCTATAACTATCACTACACTGACTGATGTTCTTGGTTTCTACATCGGGCTCATGAGTGAATTTCGCTCAGTTCAGGCTTTCTGCTTGTACACCAGCACATCCATTATTTTCTGTTACATTTATAACATCCTCTTCTTTGGAAGTGCTCTAGCCCTAAACGGCAGGAGAGAGCAGAGTAACAGACACTGGCTGACCTGCTGCAAACTCCCAACAGAGACTCCTGAAGGAAAGTCGTTGCCGTATAGCTTTTGCTGTGTAGGTGGCGACTATGACCAAAAAACCGGTGCTGAGAAACAACAACCCGTAGCACACATCTTCAAGTTCTATTATGGTCCATTCCTGACCAAGCCTTGGACCAAAGTCTGTGTGATGCTGCTTTATTTGGGTTATTTGGCTGGAGGCATCTATGGATGCTTTAATTTAAAGCAGGGCATTGATATGAGGGACCTGGCAGCTGATGATTCGTATGTTATAGATTATTATGATAATGATCAGAAATTCTTCTCCAGGTACGGTCCAAATGTCATGGTTGTAGTGACTGAAGAGTTTCCATACTGGAATAAGAGCAGCAGATCAGAACTAAACCACTGCATGGAAAAGCTCTACAACTTAACATTTGTCAATCGAAAGCTGTCTGTCTCCTGGTTAGACTACTACTTACAATTTGCACAAAGCCAAGGCTTAAATCTAGACAATGAAAATGGTTTCATGGAGAATTTATCTCTTTTTTTTCTGCACCAGCCAGAGTTGAAGCTTGATGTTAATATTGCAGAAGGCAAAATCAATGCTTCAAGATTTTTTGTCCAGTCTTTGGATATTTCCAATTCCAGTATGGAGATAAAGATGTATAAAGAACTCAGAAACACAGCTCAAAGCTGTAGTGCAGCTAAACTACTGGTGTTCCACCCGTTGTTCATCTATTTGGACCAATATACGTTCATAGAGACCGGCACCATTCAGAATGTGGGCTTTACCTCAGCTATCATGTTGGTCGTTTCCTTGTTTTTAATCCCAAACCCAATCTGTTCCCTGTGGGTCACGTTTTCCATCGGCTCAGTCATCACTGGCGTCACAGGTTTCATGGCCTTATGGGGCGTGAACCTAGATTCCATTTCGATGATCATCCTGGTGGTGTGCATTGGCTTCACTGTCGACTTCTCTGCACATATTTCATATGCGTTTGTTTCGAGCAAAAAATCGACAGCCAATGAGCGGGTAGTTGATGCATTGGTTTCTCTGGGCTATCCGGTGCTACAAGGAGCAGCCTCGACAATAATAGGCGTACTCGTTTTGGCTACATCAAAGAACCACATCTTCAGGACCTTCTTTAAGATCATGTTCCTCGTTATGATTTTTGGTTTGGCCCACAGTATCATCTTCATCCCGGTGTTTCTGACCCTGCTGTCCTGCAGTTCAAACAAAACTAAGAAGAAAACAACAACAAAGGTGCCTGGTGTTATTCCAAAAGTCATTATGATTGAAAACAAAAGCATGGCATATGATAACTATACATTTACTAAAGACAATTCTCACATGTGTAGACAAACTGTTAAAACACAGACTACTCAAATATATTTTATTCCAAACTATAAGATGCCTTCAGGTTGGTGCCGTGACCCAGACTGTCCATAGTAACTGAGTGGACTTTTATCATGCAAATAAACTTTTCTCTATTCATTCGTTTCTTTGTGATGTTAGGTTACATATTTTTATCAGGTATCAGATGAATTGAGTATTGTGTATTGACACAACTTGAAATGTATTATTTCATATTAATAAATAATTAATAAAATTTATAAATATTTAAATATTATATATTGGATTTTTCATATAAGCTATAGCAACATTAAATACAAATCCCACATGTACTGTCATCCTAGGTCCCAGACATTCCAACTACAGAGTGAAATGTCTAGTTGCATGCATCTTGTGTTTATATTGGTCATATGCTTTATTATTATAATTTTTTTTTTTTGTCTTTTGCTGTGTGCCATGCAGCTTTGGTTTTTCATTTGCTGTGTGAAAGGTGAATATATTTTAGCAGTACAAAAATGTTGCAATGTGACATAATAAAGATAATGTAAATATTGAAGCTATGCAGTGTGGGATAACTCATGCAAACATCAACATTATCAATAAACTGAGGTGGTTGCTTTAGCAGCTGTGACTTCCTAACGTTTAAAAAGCTGGCTATTTGCAAATAGTGCACTTTTCCAGATAGCTTGTGCACACAAACTAATACCTTACAATAGCAGATATCAGTCATTTCCAGAACAAAACCCTTTAGAGAGTTCTAAAATATAAGAAAGTCCTAATCTGAATGTATCCTTTTAAAACAGGTCAGTTCACTCAGCGGCCAACATGGTCAGCTATTTATTTTGTGCAAGTACAGCTTCTGTCTGTCTGAATAGGCCAAAGTCTGACATCTCTGACTGTCGAAGTTACTTTTATTCTAGAAGGTCATTGGAAGAAATGGCAAATTCAGTATCTCCGAAAATTTGAATATTACTTGAGACCAATACAAAGAATTTTTAGAAATCTTAGCCAACTGAAAAGTATGAGCATGTACAGCACTCACTACTTAGTTGGGGCTCCTTTTGCCTGACCCACATGGAAAGAATCTATATGCGGATATATGCGCGTATATGAAACCTATATGGAGTATATAAGTGCATATATGAAACCTATATGGAGTATATAAGCGCACATATGACAATATATATGCGCATATATGAAACCTATATGGAGTATATAAGTGCATATATGAAACCTATATGGAGTATATAAGCGCACATATGATAATATATATGCGCATATATGAAACCTATATGCGGTATATAAGCGCATATATGATAATATATATGCTGCATACATGCATATATATGCCACATATAGGCAAAATTGAGGTGC
>JAUMHQ010000090.1:3846738-3857408 GCA_032361165.1 Enteromius paludinosus | reverse complement strand
GTGACGCAGAGAGACACAGAAGAGACAAATTGTGTAGATTTTAATGGGTGAGCGATTAACCAGAAACACACACTACCTGATCTTTACGGTTATTCTCTCGCTTTCTTTAAGCTCCACAGCCACTTTATGAGTCAGAACCAAAACACAATCATGTGATGATTGCTAATGCACGCTGCCCTTCTTCCTGAAACAGATTTGAAATGTGTTTGCTAAAAGTCATATAAAAGTACAATAATGTCACTAAATGAAAATATAATCAAATCTGACATGTTCAATTTACAAACACATTACCTCCCCCTTGGCTCAGTTCCAAACACTGACAACCTTGTCCAGAGGTCATCAATTAGCAGACTGCAGTCTAGATTCAGACACAAGATTTGTTCCACCCAGACAGCAAATCATTTATCTTAAATTATTATAATTATAAACAGCAATAAACAGCAAAAAATCTTATGTATACAATGAAAAGTCTTTTTTTTGTACAGTAAAGGCAATTCATAAAAACAGCTGTGGAATTAACTATATTTTGTTATTCTATAAAAAAAGAAAGCAGCAGTCGCTGAGAGACTTTTTTTGAGGGACAGATTAAAATTTGGTTTATTGCTGACAACATGAAAATGTACATTATTTTCTTTCATAAAATTGTATTTGATATCATCAAGATCACTATGCACTGTAGATATTAAAATCAGGCAACTACACGGACAACAATGATATTCTTAGAAACCATATTGTTGCTATTTTGGTATTTATGTTTATACAACCTACAATATTGTACTGTAAACTGACATGTTATTTATTTCTCCTGTGTATGCTTGGAATGTAATACATATGATGCATTTATGAATGTGTCAAATTAGTTATAAAGACGTATAACCCTAACCCTAACCCTAGCCTTATGTGTGCAGCTAAATTGGACAGTGTCCTATTGTGTTCTGAAAAAGCTAAGCTAAGAAAAGACTAACAGAAAAATGTGATCATTTTCTGAAGAAACTGTGAGCGATGCCTTTGCAAACCACTATATGATGGTTGCTTACTGGTAAAAGCTTTTATTTCTTATTCAGACCCTGTTCCATTTATAAAGTAGCCTATTTACAGCACATGTTCATGAATTTGGTGTTCCAAATAAATATTATGCACTTATTGTATGCATTATGCACTCTACTATCTAGTGTATGAAGTTATTTTGTCATGCAACATTAGAATATGGCATATGTCACAGTATTGGTATCTTAATTTATGCTTTTCTTAAAGGAACATGCCACTTTTTCAAAATAGGCTCATTTTCCAACTTTGTACCCATGACACAGCATCGAAGTTCCTTGATTGTTACGCTGGAATGAGAGTATTAGTTCATAGCCACATTGGCCTAGAAAATCACAACTTTTCATTTTCCATCAGTCTTAGTACACAATGTAACTACAGAAGAACCAAGTTTACAATAGGAAAAATATCGAAACTCTTTGGTGATTTTTGAGCAAGATGCCACTGGTCAAGTCAAATTCAATGATCTATGCTAAGCTGCAGTTAAAAGTGCTATCGTTAGACCCGGATATCGGCTGAATGATTCAAATATGGTAAAACTTAGCTGTTTAGGTGAGTTGGAAAATGTAAAAAAAAAAACTAAAACTAAATAA
The DNA here is from genome assembly GCA_032361165.1 of Enteromius paludinosus. Lineage (NCBI taxonomy): Eukaryota > Metazoa > Chordata > Actinopteri > Cypriniformes > Cyprinidae > Enteromius > Enteromius paludinosus. The sequence goes on along the minus strand of JAUMHQ010000090.1, from coordinate 3,855,771 downwards.
ATTGTATTTGTATTCAGCCAATTTGCATTGGCAAATCGAACCAGATTCATACTGGTGTGAACAGGCCTTTTAGATCGTATTGGCACCAGTGCTTCATAATATGATTTCTCTCAACTGAGACTGGGATGTTGCACAAGCCTGTTCCTAATGTTCCAGCAAGTTGACAGCAGATGTGAGAATGCTGCTGCAGACAGCTGTGATGAGAAATAAAAATAAACATGCTGAAGAGAGATGCCATTAAAGATCATTCTGTGTCTGTCAACTTCATTCTTTGAGTTGTTAACTCAAAACCTAATTCAGCCATAAAAATTCCTTTCTATACGAATCTATCATTTCAATGAACAAGAGACATTGTATGTCTTTAAGGTTCTGGAAGATTTAAAGTCCTTTTTGTCCCTTTATGAGTGCTGATGAGATTGCAGAAGCTTCCTTTGCTCTGTTGAGTAAAGAGGTAGACCAGACTGATAAAGAGTGTATCGATCAGTTTATTGATGATTTGTTGTTTACTGGGTGAAAATATCAATACGGAAAATGTGAAGTCTTAATGGATCCATGTAGACACACATCCACATTGGCTGTTATGTCACTTAAAACAAAGACACAACTTAGAATTTGAATAGACTTGTCAATCAATGACTTTTCTGCTTAGCAATCAAAGCTGAAGAATCCCTTTAGCACACTTTAAGCATTAAATGTATGCGTGAAGTATTGTAAGTGCCAGTGTTTTACTTTGAACGCTTAAATATTTTTTTAGCTTCTTTACTGTTAACAATTTCTCTTTCTCTCGTGCTCTATCATATCATATAGGGGTGTTGTTCGAGTCGACGTCAGCCTGCAGGATGTGGATATCGATCAGTGCTCTGCAGATGGCTGGTTTGCAGATGCCTGGCCACACAGGTGCAACCTCACCACAATGGAGGTGAGTCCAACTTCAAGCTATTGCTTCAGTGTCATGATTGCAAACACCAAAGTATTAATTTAATACATACATAGCAAGTTGCATTATAAACATATTATTTACTATAAAACATAATGTTAATAATGCATATAAACATGTAAATGCAAACTGTTTAAACTATAAAGAAATGCAGGTAATGTACAGTTATTTGTCCAAGAAAACAATACAGGTCAATTCATGTCTTTAAGAACTTTACGAAAAAAGCGCACTAAAACTATTATATTATTCAAACATATCGTACTTTTTTTCTGAGAAAATCAAGCACCAAATTTAACAGCTCAAAACTTAAACCCGAGTTTCACAGACAAGCCTAGTACTAGACTAAAATGTAAATGTTAGCCCTTTCGACTGAAAGAAACGTGCACTGGTGGATCTTAAATCACATCAGTGCCTTTGTTTTGTCTTAGATGCACACTATTCATGTATTTTTTTTTTTTTCCCAAGGCATGTTCTTAAAAATTATTTAAATGTCCTAATTGAACTGTGGCCTAATCCTGACTAAACCCGAAATTAAGTTATATGTAAAAAAAAAAAAAAATATATATATATATATATATATATATATATTGTGTGTCAATGCAATTAATGCTAAAAGGCATTGTTGATATATTTGCTTTGATGCTTCATTTTTATGCCAGAAACCGAACAGAAACCAATATTGTTTGACATCATTGACATCAAGTAAATGATGTCAGCATTGTTATTTTTAGATGCACTATTTCTTTAATATCCCCTTTTTCCTGCAGAACATAAATAATTTGAACTCTTCTGGACCTCATACAAAGCAGTCAAAAAATCATTGCAGAGCAGCATGCCAGCTCACGTTGTGATTTCTGCTCTTGATTCATGGCGTTCATCCCGCTGTTATTTTAAATAACAAAAGACATTTTTATAAATATCTTCGACCTTTTGGCTCAACATTGAATGATTTTGCTGTGTCTTAATGCTGTTAACCTGATGCTAGGAGTATTGCAGTTATAAAGAGAATAGATTTTTAAGGTCTGGCTCCTTCATAATGGATGTGATGTAATAGATTGCACAGGGTGCACTAAATAATTGAGAAAGCTCTTTGTGTGCTCGGCCTCCTGATGGACACTGCACAGTGTGCGTGTGTGAAACACAGTCGAGCATACCTCACATAGCGACACAGCATCTTTACTATATTATGCAATTGATTTGTGACCTCTGTCACAATAGCTTTCATCCACCCCTCGTAACACAAGTCTATTGACGGTGACACTGACTATAAATAGAGCTCAAAACTGCACTGCAATCAGGAGTTTTAAAGTAATGTGATATAATGGCTTTGTACCAGAGGGCACCTAGTATGCAAAAAAGCTGTAATTCACTCTCATTATCTCGGATGTCTGACGCTGAAACTGCAGCCCACATGTTACTGAACCTGTTTAAGCCAAATCAGAGATTTCCGACTTCATCAGACCAAGAATATCATTAGACTTCCAGAATGTGTAATCCAGTACTGTATATGCATTTAGCTATTGTGGTTGGTTTGGTTTGACTGTAGATGCTAAAACATCCTGCTATGACAAGCATTAATCATACTTAGAGTCAGTGCGCATTCTAACCCTCAGTATTAAGCTTTGATGTGTAGTGTCCATGCATAACCCATGACCTTTCTGGCATCATACTTTAAAGTCTGATTCCTTTGGTAACCTTCCAGAATCCTAGAAAATTCTAGAAGACCCTAGCAGCGTATTTAAATGCAAAACATTATGAAACACAGTTGGAGCCATTGGAGAGGACAGTATAAACAATGATGATCAGGAGTTTAGTTTCAATCAATTGAAAGAGTTTACTGGAGACAGTGGTCTGGAAGAATTCAAAATGAGAGAAATCTTGATCATCATAGCTATGTTTCCATCAACTGTTTTTATGCGCAATTTGAAGTATGTGTATGTAATTGTGTAAGTGATGGAAAAGCCTAATTTTAAATAAAAATGTTTCTGCATGAGTAAATGTAGTATGCAGCAGGCATCCACCTCTTAAAGCAACGTTTGCATTTATTTTGTTTTGTCTGCTTGTTCTGAGGTGCAAGTAATTTATTAAATATAAAAATGATTAGATTCAGTGGCTTCTCCTAATTGTCTTAGTGATACACATACAGTATAGTGCCAGTTTACCAGGAAGTGACAATTTTGTTCTCTTTGACTCATTAGATGGAAACGCAAATGAAAATTTGCGAATGTTTTATTTTAATAATTTGATTGTTTTAATTTTGCGCAGTTAAATTTGGAACTTTGGATGGAAACCCAGCTATTGACACACTTTGTTCTTCAATCTGCAACCTAGGCTCATTGGAAATATGTTCTGTCAAGTTATCTGGGAATTTTGCACATCATCTAAACATTTTTTCTAACTTGAAAAAAGCATCAGCCAACTGCGGGGAACACAAGGAATAACCCCAGAATCGCTTCTCAACTCTTCTATTGGACGGTTTGGCAGGATAGGCAGTAACTGTTCAATTTGGCTCAAGTAGATAAGTAGATTTAAATAGTTTAATAACCTTAAATGAAAAATAAACAAGAAAAAGGGATAAAAAAAATTCTGTTTAAACATAAGCAAAATGCTATTTAAATAAACTTTACATATACTATTGTTTCACAAACTCCCTCTTCTTATTCAACTTTCACGAGCAAACATAAAATATGCTGCTTTGTTTAACTTTTTATGAATATAGAATAGTAGTTTGTCATGCACTTAAATAATAATTATAGCACTCTTCGCCGCTCTTTGGCACTTTCCGCTTTTCTCTGTCACTCTGCACTGTGGGGTTTGATTTCAGCTCCATCATTCCGGTTATTTTATCTTCACACCTCCCACTTGAACTACTGGTTCTTGAATCCAAGTAGGTCAAACTTTCTTCTTTTTCTTTGTTTTGTCTGTGACTCTTCCTTGGTTGGGCTTTGTACTTGGGTCTGGTTAGTTTGTAAAGACTTTAACAAACGGATCTCTGACGACACTCTTGTGATCAGCATTGACTTTGACCACTCTGGCTAGCTTGTACCAACTTCTTAGTGCATTTTGGTCAGCCAACCAGACTACGTCCCCCACAGCAACGTTCCGCTCTTTTATGTGAAACTTGCTTCTACCAAAAAAATTTGGGACTGCCAACTGACTCCATTTCTTCCAAAATGTTACTCTTCCTGGATAATCTCTAACCTTCTGTGGAGATAGCCTACGAAAACAAACTCACCTGGGTCTCCCTTTGGTCCTGACCTTCCTAAGAGTTGAGAGAGAGTTTGAAGTGATGCACTCTTACAATCTTCTCTGCTCTGGGTTCTTGCGTCTAGAGGTCTCTCATTCGCTAGATTGGTTGCCATGTAGAGGAAGGTTTGGAATTCAACCCATGTGAAAACAACATTGCCTCCTAAGTTATGAAGGGCTCACTTTACGATGCGAACAGCAGTCTCTTGTGACCCGTTCCTGGGGGGAGAGCTTGCGGGACGGATTTTCCAATACCATTCGGTACCCTGTTTGGTAGCCTCTGCTTTCAGATTGGATTTCTGCAGTTTATCTAAGAACTTGTAGAGTTCTTCAAGAGCAGGTTTAGCTCCAATAAAATTTGAGCTAGGAGAAATTTTCTAGGATTACCTCTCAGGGCTGTGAATCTCTGGTAGGCAAGTAAGAAGCCCTCAGCAGACTGATCACTCACAACATCACTGGTACAGCTCTGGACGCCCTGCAGTCATACTCTTTTCCTGACTTCATCTCTTACCTTGTAAGGACTGAAAAAGTCTATGGTTGTGAATTCAAAGGGCGCCCCTGGCTCTGCTCTCTCAGGAGGAAGGTCTCCCATGATTTTTCTGACATCTCTTTGCCCTTGCTTTTCTGCAAAGCACGCAGCTGTCTACTAGCTTCTTGGCTTGTCTTCGACCTTTAACCACATATGCTTTCTTTCTCATTCCAAGAAGTGAACCTACCACTTCTTCATTATTTGCAAAGTGGGCTTCTCGGGCCAATAACATGGACAGGGTATATGGGAACTGCAACTTTTTCCTCATTAAAGATTTGGATTCTGCCACCACAGACAAGTGGTAGGTGAGACCTTCTCTTATGATATCAAGTTCCTTTTCTTCCACTAGGGTAATTTCTTTCCCTCCAGGCTGACAATTTTCTCAGCAACACCCTCCACACTTTGGTTTGCAGGCTGATCCAATACCTCCAATACCTCCACCAGTCAGTTCTAGAACAGTTCTACAAATCCGTCTGTATGTGTTTGTCTATGTTTGCCATTTTCAGGACTTTTATGTTGAAACTGTTGTCACTGCCCGACTCGTTTGTCCCTGAACTTCCCGTAGCATAAAAGCCCCTCTGTGTTTGTTATTTTCACGGTTCATTACATCATCACCCGGTTCCTGTATTTAATTTGTGTCTTTGTTCCTAGTTGTTTTGTCATTGGATTTATTCGTTGCCGATCTCTACCTCTTCCTGGATACTTGCTTCATCTCACCCATTGGACTCTGACTGCCAGTAATTTGACCCTTGCTTTGGTTAACGTTTACTCTATTGTCTTTGCCTACGCTGTGTCTGTCTGCTGGTGCTCGATCTTGTCTGCCTCGATCCTGAAAATCAATAAACACTGTTTGCATTTGAACCCGAATGCCTCTTCACGTCCTAATTCATGACAGTAAGGAAGATCAAATAACATAGCTGCATTAAGAAATGCTTTTTTTAATACCACTTCTTTGCATTTGTTAACACTATCAGGTATAGATTAGAGGATATTTCCAATGCTATAGAGCATTAACTTTTAGTGACACTCCTCGAATATTTGAATTATGATCCACCACAATATGTACCTGAAGCAACATAATTCAAATACAGTAATGCGTGCCTATATTACCATAACAAATATTTGCCAGGATCACTTATTGAACTCACGTTGCGTCGTTCACATTTCAAGTTGAAACTTCTGCGAAACATTCTGTAATTACGCAATAATGGTGCTTCAGAAATGTATTTCACTCTTGTTTCGAATGAGCCTTTTCAATCTGTCATAGGTTGGACAGAGGTTGTGTGGTCTCTCAAACAACATCTGTGATTTTTTTTCAATTCAAAGTTGTGTCACAATCTCACTAAAACATGGGTTTCTCGAATAGTAGCCCATGGAGCAGTTTAAGGGATTTTTCACCCAGCAATAAAAATATCATTATCTGTCAGTAGAGGGACAGAAATATCTCAAGTTTCATTAAAAATATCTTCATTTGTGATTCACAAATACAAGGATGTCAAAGATTTGGAATGGTATGAGAGTGAGTAAAAAATAACCAAATTTAGATTTTCAGTCTATCCATCCCTTTAATCCTAAAAAGAGTTACAAGTGCTAATGTATGTGTGTTGATGGAAACATATGCTTTTGGCATTTATAATCGCAAGCATAGTTGCTCTTTAAGACCTCATAGTAAAAAAGACCTTTGAAAGCACACATCTTCTGAAAATGAAAAAATGTTGTGGCATTTGTGTTTTTTCTGTGCTGTACTCCCAACCAGACAGGAGTACAACAGACAACAGCTCATCCTTTAGTGTTTATAGAGTTAGTCATACAATCAGGCCAAAAATTAGACAAGACAGACAAATATCCACCAGGGTATAAATAGTCTGTAGAAAAGCAGACAATCATGCATGATTCAAAGACGCGCATTCATTTTCTATTTGGACTTTCCATTCGGTTATTTTGGTGAAATAGCTGTGCTATTTTCAGCAGCACTTTGAATTGATCTTTTCTTGGTGAGTCACACACCTGCTGGTTTTGCATTGATCATACGCTGCTGTTATTGCTACTTTAAGCCACTGAACTTAACAGATGAGCCTGTGCATTTGAACCCCCTCTGAAGTTTGATATTTAGAAATACATCTACCGGTTGAGTAATTACTTTTCCTTCCATTTATGTCTCTCTGTAGGTTGTGTTAAAGAAAAAAAGATTTAGTGTTGAACTCGCTCGCTGTATGACAGGGATGTATGGTTTTGATAGGCTGCAGTACTAATGAGGAAACGAGGCAGAGAGAGGAGGTGGCATTAAAGGGAGCCATCGTTTATAATCTTATGTCTCTACAGGCCTGATATTCTTTACAAAAATCACAGCATGGACATTAGGAGGAAACTATGCTTCCTTATGAAATTTTGCTCTAAAAGTAGAAGCACAGATTGAGTTTGCTAATTTATAAAGGTGGGCATGTGGGAAGACATTTTCAGGTTTCGAAGAGGCAGGAAGGATTGATTTTAAAAGTAGATAAAATATGTGAGTGGTTCTTGCAAAACTAAAAGTTTTGATAGGTTGTTTACAGTGATTGCCTAAAGATCTGGTCTAATTAGGGTAAATTACATGTAAAATTAACCCCAATGGCTCAAATATTTGTTTTTGCTAATGTTAAAAAGACAAACATGAATAGTAATGAAAGACAAATATTAAACCATTGATGAATCATGTAAATCATGGTTTCACAGTCACGACAGGTTCCACACTCACCCAATCACAGCATTCAGAGTCACCAGAGTTCTTATCACCACCACCTGCCAGCAATTACTCCTTTAATTATCCACCACATAAGACCACAAACCACACCAAAGCCTTTGTCCTAGCTCGTTCTTCGATGAAGTGGACTCACTCTAGACCTCCAAAGCGCATACAACTTGGTCAGGATCCGCAAGGGCAACGAGTGGAAGATTGCCTTCATCACCCCTACTGGCCACTAAGAATATCATGTGATGCCGCATGGCCTTGTTAATGCTCCATACTGTCATAAATGTCATATACATCGACGATATTCTAATTTATTCCACCAACCTCCGTGAACATCAGCAACACGTTGCCACAGTCCTGACTCCGTGAATATAACCTCTTCTTAAAAGCAGAAAAATGCTCATTTTATCAGCCCTTTGTGCAGTTCCTCAGCTATCAGATTGACAGCACTGACGTGCGTATGGATGTGAGCAAGGTCGAAGCCATCACAAGTTGGCCCACACCATCAACCATAAAAGACCTTCAAAAATTCCTAGTGTTTGCCAACCTTTACAGACGGTTTATTAAGAATTACAGCATCCTGACCTGTTAAACCCCAGCCACCCTGGTGTTCACTATTCTTCAACAGATTCTGGTTCACCATCCTGGTTCAAAAAATGTTCGTGCCGATGCATTATCTCAACTCTACTCCAAGGTTGATGACCCAGAACCCATCAAACCCATTCTGCCAACCACTATCTTTGTCCACCCGATTCAGTGGGTGAACCCTCCAGTCGCCTCCGAGCCAGCCCCAGAGTCCTCCGCACCTCCGCTTTGTACCGCAGATGGAAAGGTTTCCACTCATCCACTCATCTCACACCTCACTGGGCACCCCGGACCAACACTCCAGAAAGATCGGTTTTGGTGGCCTGGTATGGAGAACGATGTGCAGAGGTACATGAGAGGGTGTGGGGAATGCGCGATGTCCAAGAGCCCCCGGAATCTTCCATCTAGTAAACCTCTTCCGCTTTCCATCCCTAACTGCCCCTGGTCACACCTAGGAGTGGATTTCATTACGGATTTACCTCCCTCTGGCGGAAACACATGTATCCTGGTAATAATAGATCGGAAGTGGGGCGGTTCCTCCGTACCTTCTGCTATGGCCTTCAAGACACCTGGAACCTCTTGGGCTCATTGCCAGCTAACTGCCATGTACTGGATTTGTGGCAGGGAGAGCTTGTTTGAACTCCAGTCCCTGAGTTTGCGCCCCCAGAGCGCCCCCTAGAGACTGTGTCGCCAGCGTCTGCTGCGCCTCCCGTGCGCCCTCCAGCATCTGCTGCTCCTCCCGTGCGCCCTCCAGGGTCTGCTGCGCCTCACGTGCGCCCTCCAGCGTCTGCTGCGCCTCCCGTGCGGCCTTCAGCGTCTGCTGCGCCTCCTGTGCGCTTTCCAGAGCGCCATCCTGAGCCCGCTGCGCTGCAAGAGCGTCCTCCTGAGTCCAAGCCTCCTGAGTTCCTTCTTCAATTGAAGCTTCCGAAAGGTTCCCCAAAGTTTGCCCTGCAGGAACCCAATTCCCTTAACTGCCCACCTGATACCATCAGCCCTGAGAAACCATCC
>JAUMHQ010000090.1:3826030-3838431 GCA_032361165.1 Enteromius paludinosus | reverse complement strand
TAGTGTTTAACCCGTTTCTCCGCCCCTCAGTCTAATCAATGTGTGTATTTAAAGTCTCAGTTTGTCTTTGTCTAGTGTGGTTAATTTTACTGTTTTGGAGTGTTGTTTGGAGGATTTCCCTGTTTGTGTTTCCCTGTTTTCTCTTTGTGTATGAGCATATTTCAGCATGATAGAGCAACTTTTAGCAACAGTTCACGGGTATTTCAATTATGAACCAGTGCTAGGCTTCACGAACCTGTGTTTTAGTGCTACTCGGTGGACATTTCTCTTTGAAACTGCAGAGAAACTTGTAGTAGGCACATAGAAATGGTGTTGCACAAAAAGTGCACAGAGGAACATATTTTTATGATAATTTTAAATGTAGTTTCATATCAAATCAAATCACTAGCAATTGTTGGCATTTTACTTCCTCTAGTGTTCATTTTATATTTAAACCCCAGTGAATTGTATGTACAATTCAGTTAAAAGCACATATTTCCAACATCTTTGTTTCCATATGTCAACTCTGCTCTGTTGAATGTGTAATTAAATTCAACATAATTGCAAAAGTGCAACATACTAATCACTGCAGATTGTCACTTTGCACTTTGATTTTATTTCAAAATATTAGGCAGCATTCCAAAAAGACTAGAAATTGTATATTTTAAGCTTATATCAGTTAATTAACAAGATATTTAGAGCAGAGACAGGTTGACACACAATCTAGGTTTTGATAAAGGATAGAGAGAATGGAGTTTCCAGGAGACTAAATGAATGGATTGCACCATTAGAGGGAAAGAGACTAAATTTGCAGAGGAATTACAGAGGAAGGAAAAAGAGGTGTTATTTGCTGTGAACTATTACCTTAGGAAAGGAAAGGGAGATATGAGTCGTTCTTCACAGACGGATCTTATTTAACTGCAGTGTCAAGGTGTTTTCCATTGCATCAAATGTAAGGAGTATGTCAATCACTTCTCAAGCTTTAGTTTATCTCAAATGTACTTGCTTGACACACAAGAAAGAACCTCATAGATTGCCGCATGTCAAGTAAGCATATTTAAGCCTTTCACAGAATTTTAATTTTGGGTTAATTTACCTTTAAAGATAACCACCAGGGGCGGACTGGCAATCGGGACAGTCAGGACTTTTCCCGGTGGGCCGATCGAAGGACTTATGCTGCGTTCGCACCAGATGCGAATTGCGCAAATAAAGAGTTTACTCGCTTCATTCGCGCATGGAAATTCGCGCCATGGGAGGGGCTTCGGCCAGGCGCTCCCAGTCTCTGTGGTGGTTAGACATGAGGCAAAATTTGTTTTGTGTATATCTAAAAGGCAAACTTTGGTTTAATGAATCCAGTATTTACTTCCTTTTCATTACTGTTTCTATTAAAGTATGAAGATGTGTCGTACAGCGCCTCCACATACAGCCAAGATGATTTTGTCCTCCATAGTATGGAATTCTGCCTCCGCTTGATAGTATTCACGTCAGTACTAGAGCAGGCACAGCTTAATTCGCGCGAATCGCGCCACAGTATGTCTAATCGCGTCTTTGCATTGACTTCACTTGTGCTTGACACTTAATTCACGTCTGGTGTGAATGCAGCATTACATAGCGGATCACAAATTAAGCGGGCGTGAGGCGAACGCGACCGGCCTGAGCTTATAAGATTTATTGATATTACTCAATTCTCCGCGAAAAGTGGCCAAATACTTCCATGGATCCTCTATAAAAACGTTTAACCAATATTTACATTAGTTGCTCATGCTCTGTATCTTTGTCATGGTTAGCTTATCCTGCAGAACATTGATGGTCACAAATAAAAAAAAAACATTTGATTTGTTGAATTCCCCATGGGGATCAATATAGTATCTATAATCTATCTATCTATATATCTAATGTAAAATAGAGCAAAGCATCTTGGAAATGAGGAATGCGTTAATCCAAGGAACCGATTGCAGGTCTAGTCTATTTAAAAAAACATTATGGTTATTTCTTTAGAGTTAACTTACTTTTGTGTCATTTAAGCAAGACAGTTGGGTTTTTGTATTAATGATGTTATGTGTGTTTATGTTCAAGTTAGTTTGGGTGGGTTTGGTTCATTTGCAACTGTTACCGTCATGTAGAGAGATGTGTAGGGGAGGGACTTATTAAAAGGGGATGGGCTAGTGTACTAAGAATATTCCCAGTGAATTTTAATGCCTCATTCCGCCCCTGAAGATAACATTTTATATAATTTTATTTTTAAGTGTTAAATTGGTCAATTTTAAACCTGCATTAAAATTAGGTTGACAGGTTTTATCTGGTTACCCATATATTTGAATCATTTTAGCAGGTTTCACTTGTGGCAAATGCGGTGATTCAGTTGAAACTTGTAATTTAACATTGACCTTCTCTTCGATTATGTCAGTTAATATCACGTCCAAACTTAGGACTGTCTCTCTGTTAATTACAGGTTCATTAGATTTTTTTTCTCTCTCAGGAGGAGTCTGTATAGATTAAGAAACCGGACAGCTACGTACTATAATTAAGACAATATTAATGTATATGGAGATTATTTCAGAAGCGTATGCCACACATGCTTCTGTCTCAGCATGAGCAGACATGCAGACTGTGGCCTGAGTAATAGTAGACTGGATTCACACTGACTGCGAGGAAGGTTCATTAATCCCTGCAGTGAGGCGCCGTTTAGGCTGTCGATATGTAGGGCACTCAGTTTTGATAGTGCCAGCATTTTAATTTACTCTGGAAGCATGCTCTGTCTGGGCGCTGCCTGAAAGCGATCCATAAATGCTGGAGAAGTCTAAATGAAAGCGACAGAGTTAGGATTAGAAATTTTGTTCTGTTTCAGCTCACGCTGTCAAGTGCTTTTTATTGGCCGTTTGATTTCAGAAAGCATTTCACAGCTCACCTGTTGCCTGTTAATGGAATTCTCATTTTCTCCATTTTAAAGGAGACATACCTGAGCCAGCTGCCCATATGAAATACAGTATACATTGCACAGTGCCACAGACAGAGAAACAATAATTAATTCAATTGACACCTGTTGGTAATTTGACCACTTTTCACATTTTTTTTGATTAGTATTTGAGTTTTCCTCCCCTTTAGATAGCATTTATTAATTAAATGGATGTCCCATTTTATTTACACCGGACCATAAAGGGTTAAAACATCAATATTATAACTTATTTTTAAGATTTGAGGTTGTAAATTGCATTATTCTATTCTATTCTATTCTATTCTATTCATCATTTTAGTGCAATCTTCACAAACAACTGAAGTTGACCGTTTGCAAAGAGCTTGGTTGACAGGCGATCTGAACAATCATATCAAACCAGGACAACATTGTTGGTATTACAACTATTGTGCATTTCTGTGTTTGACATAAAAGAAGTTCTAATGTTAATTCATGTTTATTTCATGCTTTGAAAAGATTTGAACTGAGTCAATACAGTGATCGGTTAATTCACCGTTAGTAAAAACCTGCCCTCGTTAGTCACCGTTGCTATGCCTCTACACACTACACACCATGCTCTCACACAGTAAAAAATACAAATGTGGAGCAAAGAGGAAACTGACAATACTCTGACAAACAAGTAGGTTTTTGTTGGAAATTCGAGCATGGCACTGCATCATTACTTTCAGGCTGTCACATGTGAGGATCCTGCAGGTGGCACAACGTTTAATTATAGCCTGTTCTCACAGCAGCTAGAATAAATAAATGACAAAAAATCACAGGTGCACAGGTGAATGAAATTAAATTATATTCTAGTTTTAAATGTGCTTCTGATTAAACAAGATTTGTACTTAAAAGACAACCAGTTCGAAGGGAAAATAGTTTGCGTTTTGGGTAAAAAAAGAACTACTTACAGTAATATGAAAATCAAATTATATGACAATTAGAGATTAGAATGTACATAAATTGAATTCTACATGCTACTACACACTATACGTATAGTCATGCAATGCTGATGTTGTTGAAATTAATGACTTGAGAATAAAGTTTAATAAGAAAAATTAAATATGCAGGTGTTGATGTGATATGAGCTAATTAAACTGCTCTGGTCATATGATAGTTTGACAATGTTTAATTTGCATATTTGCAGTGAATGCACTAAAACACCCACCAGTTGCGTTTTCAGAGCTTTATGAATGAACACAGTCTCTTCAGTCGCTATAATGACAGATGGGATTAAATGGCTAACATGTGGTTACTAAGTTACATACAGTTAGTAGAATGTCTAAAGTGAGCTATCAAAATAGAGTGTTACCATTTTTTTTTTCATAAAGATATTGGGATTTATACACAATGTGAATTAAAATGAAAGCAAATTGTGAACGTTAAACAGAGCAGGTTTGTTTCAGGGCAAGGCATCATTGTGAAGAGAACAAAGATGAATCACATTAGAATAGTCCAAGAAGAATGCATTTGTTCGCAAAGGGATAAGTTATGCAGTAGTCACAAATGAATGGTTTTCCACTGACCCATTTCTAGCAAGAGAACCATTTTAAAAAGAGAGCTTTGCCAATGTTATGTTGTTTTTGATGTGTTTCAGAGTATCAGAGCTTCAGGACTCATCCTGTTAGAGGCCATCTTGTTTGGAGCGCTCCTCCTGTACTTTCCGGTAAGCTTTAATGACTGTAGTCATTTTTATTATGTACTTTATTACTTTAGGGGTGTTAAAATTAATGGCACTTTGGTGACTAATATCCTTAGACTTGTAGTGCAATGTAATGTTGCCATTAGATGGAGAATGTCTTTTTAATGGCACTAATTTAATCATTAAAGAAATGTTCTGGGATAATTTTGAGTTTAGCTCTATGGACTCCTGTCATGATCATGTAATGCTGTTAAATCTGGTAATTTATGCATGATATGCGTAAAAAGAAGGGTATTTTTACATGGTGAAAAGTAATTCCACAGGATTTATATGAATGCTGCATAGACTGATGTTCCAGATTTTTGTTTGAGGAACATATAGTACAGCAAAAATCACATTTGCAATTTGCAATTGCATTGACATTATAGAGTCATACAGATGTTGGCATTGCACATGGTGCAAAATAAGATAAAATATGAGATGAGATATTTCACTGATGGACAATCTCTGCTGTCCATGTGTCGATGAAGTATTGATTTAGACAGATTTCACAGTGTGCTTTATTCAGCGAAACCTTTTGGTTCACAGTAATTGCAGTTTAGTGGCATTCACAGGAAGCTGTGGGCATGTCTTAACATGGAAGGGTAAATGTAATTAAAGTGAACTGATTTAGAGGCTTGTAATTAAAGCAATTAGCGCACACAAGGTCCTGGAAAGTAATAATCTTTGAGATGATGTTGGAATGATGGAGGAAAGGCATTTTAGCCATTCAATCACTCTTTGTGTGACCGTAATATCATAGAATAAGTAGAAAACAATTTGTTATTTGTTTTTTACCACTTGCAATTGTGTTTCTGAATCTCATATTTATTTCATATCTGACTTGTTGATTAGGTTAAGGTTTGTTTTTTAAAAATATATTGCACATGATGAACAATTTAGCAATTTTAACTGTTAATACTATTAATATTTTAATATTTCAAATTAGGTTTATGTATGGATTTTTCAATTTCATTTTAATTTAAGTTAAAGTTTTAGACATTTTGTTGCATTTTTTATTTTAAGGTACCATTTAGGTTTATTTTTTTTATTTTTAATATACATTTTAATTAGTTAACAATAGTCTGGAATAGTAGCTGGAATAATATATAGTTTTATTTCAGTTAAAAATCAGGAAAATATCAGTTGTCCAGGAAATTTGAATTTCTGAATTACATTTGTGTTTAAATTTTAAATATTTATTTAAATATTGTTTTAAATATGCACACATTCTGCCATCCACACAAACTGGTAGTAATTATACGTTACTAACTTCTATACCCTTAAATAATAAATTGTTATCAGAATAACTAATCACAATTACATATATAACTGAATTGTGGTTTAAGTTTAAACTGACTATTATCAGAGAGGAGAAAATATCAGCTAAAGGTGTCAAAACTTTTAGATCTGTATATGAGGTTTAACATCTTACATGCAGACTATGAGAATGTGTCTCTTCCTTTAGAGCTGCCGTTTCCCTCTGATTCAGTTTGTGGTTTAATCTGAAGCTCAGAGACAGATAGATCTGCCCGCTCACAGCCCACCGTGTAGCCCATCTGAAGCAGATAGAAGCTCCGCCTGTCTGTTCTGCTGTGATTGCTCCCAATCTAAATATAGACTGGAAAATATTCTCCACTCCTTCTCTCCCTCTTCTACTTTAAATAATTCTAGTATTATCAAGAAGCAGAGATGTATCTCATCTTGTTCCCCTGGCATTCTGCTTTGTGGAGTAATGCAATTTTTTCAGCTCGCACCCCTCTCCTACTGCTGAGTGGGCCCACATGCAATAACTTCACTCTACGGTGTCTGGAATAAGGCGGGGGATGTGGAGCGAGAGAGAGGAAAAAACGAATTACATGTGCACACACACAAACACACATGCTTTTCTGGCTGCTTGTTCATCCCTGGCCATGCAAAAGTAACGGGGTACCTGTGTTAGTGAATTTTAAACCATCCATTGCCATTTTCTATGTCGCATTATAGCTGCCAGTGCCTGACAGCTTCATCTTCTGGTATCTTCTCAGGATTTTCATTGTGTAATGTGTAACAAGGACACATTGAGTTTTTTTTACAGTAAAACAGTAACAGTAAAAAAAAAAAACAGATTGACAGAATAACTTGAAAATGGAAGGGAAATGTTGTGACAAAAAATCTTATCAGTGCCAGGGAAAGAGATAAAATACAGACAGTGTTACCAGAAAATCTGTTTTCAACATTCTGAAAGAGTTTATAAGACAAATACATCAAATAAAGGGCTAGCTCGAAATAATTTACAAAAAAAATTATGCAGAGAGTGTGTATGTGTGTGTGCGTGTGATTATGTCAGCTTCTAATAAAATCATCCTCAACCAACAGACTACATTGAATTAGAAGTGCTTAATAATTTGTAACCTAAACACATATTTTAAAGTTGCTCCAGGTAATGGATTTGTGGACTTGGAATCAATTTATAGTATTTTTTGTTGTTGTTGTTTAAATCCACAGTTATCATAGCACATGCTAAATGTAAATTATCCTGCATGCATACAGTTTGCAATAAATAAGTAAAATTGTACTTTTTAAACTCATTAAAGGGTCAACCAAAGAAGCATTAAACACTAACTGATTTTTCTCTTCACTAAAAACCCATAAAATTAGACTTAGTAATTTGTGTTTAAGTACAATATTGAGTTATTAAGCGATATAATGAACAACATCAATTATGGTGACTTTTTGCAAGTTACATTTGTAATTGCATCCATGCATTTATTTAAATTTTGTATTTGTTTACAATTTTTCTCAGAGCTACATGATCCCATTATGATATTTTGGAACATTTTTCTCATTACCGTGGGCCAAAACGATGGTATTCCATGATTAGCATATTTGCATTATTTAGCCTGAAATTGTGAGCTACAGGACACTGGGTCCTAGCTGCAAGGCAGTTTATTTGGAAAAAGAGCTGATTCTCTATGTTCCACTGTAAACAACAACATGCTGGTTTATAATTGCATAGGGATGAATAAATAATAAGATAATGTTTGTTTTTGGTGTAATATACTCCTTTAATACTTACTATCCTAAAATCCTAGAGGGAGCAACTGCAGATCTCCCCATTTTCAAGGATCTTTCACATTTATCTCCATTGGGAAGTGATTCTTCCCTTGTGCCTCAAGTCTCTCATATGTCTTACTCACCTTCCCTCCATGCTGAGCATTTCCACTCTCCATCAGTCTGTGTGAGAGCGTGAATCCCCCATAGGTACAGTCTTCACCTTAGGCCCTCTTTTTTTTCCACCAGCACCTTTTATTCATCCCCCTCCCTCTCCAGTTGTCCACTTCTTTCACCTCCGTGTTTAAATGGCCTGCTGCCATCCTGACCCTGGAGCCCTGCCCATCGGGAGGCTAATGACAAACACACTGCTGTGCTCTGGTGCATTTTGAACGGCACAGGATGGGGTGTGGCCTTATGTTTTTGGTAGGTCCAAGTCACTGCCTTTCTGTGGATTAAGTGGATCACAGGACACCCATTGTTCTTCTGTCTGTGCACCTGGCTTCACAATCTTAAACCAATCTTCTGCCTTATGTTACTGATCCTGCCGTATGTTACTGACATTTTGCCGCAGTTTCAAAGAAAAAATGTCCACTGAGTGGCACTAAAACACAGATGCAATATGTGAACCCTCGCATTTTTATTATGTTAATATAAGTATGAATTGCAGTGGTTCAGAATAAAAATATCCGTGGGCTGTTATTAAAAGTTAATGCTCTATCATATTGGAAATATGCCCTATAATATATCCAACCCTATACCCGATAGTGTTAACAAATATAAAACGGATATAAAAAGGCATTTTTTGATGCACCCATGTTATTCCATCTTCCTTTTATGCAGATTTAAACTGTTTTCTTGAACCAGTTACACAGGATTTGAACCAGAGCTCCTTGCTTCTCAAGTACATTGCCGAACTCTGTGAGCTACCGAATATGAAAACCCATAGATATGAAGCTGGATATGTGTGATGCTAATATTCATCATCAGTTTTCAGTTTTCAAATATTCCAGCATATTCATATTGTTTTGAAGTCATACCACATTCTTCCAAGTAATTGTGAGAAAGTTACACCTTATTTTTCAGACACAGAAAGGAACTGACGAGGACAAGACAGGTTAGCAAACATTAAGTAGTGTTGGATTATGTTGGATTAAGTTGTAACCAATCTGCTTGTTACCCACACTCACACACACTACTCATTCATACACACAACAGGCAAGAATGAGATCGTGAACCCATGAACCGTGGCGGTACCCCTTCCCTTAAGAGCACCTCTCGATGCTCCAAGCCTGCCTCACCCGTTAATTGTAATCATCAATAAGGGTGTGATCCAATATGTCCCTGGCAGGTACCCAACTTCTCTCCTCTGGACCGTAACCTTCCCAGTCCACCAAGTATTGGAATCATTACTTGGTGGAATCCTTACGCCTCCGTCTCGAGACCAGAATACATTTAACCAAATAAGTGGTCTCCCCGTCTACGAGAAATGGTGGGGGAACCGGGGCAGGAACTGGGGTGGACTAAGACTTTTGGTGAAAGTGAAAGGGCCAATAAATTTGGGTGCAAGTATATTACAGACGGATCCGAGAGGAATATTTGAGGTAGAAAGCCACACGTTTTGACCGGCGACACGAGGTATCCTCTGGACGAGGTACGGTGACACCTCTGGACAAAGGTATGGGCAGAGGGTACCGCGAATTCGGATTCCATACTGGGAAAAAGAGGTGGCTGGTAACCTAGACTATGAAATAGCGACAAGCATGTGGACAACACTGGCAAAGAGTTATGTGTGTACTCAACCAATGAAAGTTGCTGGCACGAGGAAGTGGGATTCTGGGTGACCAAACATCGCAACACTCTTTCAAGATCTTGGTTGGCCAGCTCAGTTTGGCCGTTTGTCTTAGGGTTAAAACCAGAACCGGCAGACTTGGGACCCCTATCAGAAACTATGTCTACCGGGAGGCCATGAATGCGAAAGACGTGATCAATGATAGTAACCGCTGTCTCCTTGGCTGAGAGTAATTTGGGCAAGGCTATAAATGGGCTGCCTTGAACCGGTCCACTATGGTTAAAACAACTGTATTGCCCAGGTAGGAAGGGAGGGCAGTCACAAAATCTAGTGCGATGTGGGACCAGGGTCTCAAAGGAACCAACAACGGCTGAATTAACACCTCTGGAGGACGATTGGAAGTCTTTTCCCCCGAGCGCAAACTGAACAGGTCAAAACAAACTCCTGAATGTCATGAGCCATGGCCCGCTACCAGAATCGTTGTTTAACCAGAAAAATTGTGTGCCCGATTCCTGGATGACAAGCCACGTTGGAAGAATGAACCCACCGAATTACGTCAGACCTTAATCCCTCCGGCACAAATAAACGACTCACTGGGCATCCGGGCGGAGGTGTTACCCCTTCCAAGGCATTGCGAACCATCAATTTGATCTCCCAAGTGACAGCAGAGACAACTAATCTCTCCGGTACAATACAATGGAGTTCAAGCATTTGGCAGATCGAATGTATTCAAGATTCTTATGATCGGTCCAGACTATAAAAGGAACCCCCGAACCTTCCAACCAATGGCGCCACTCTTCCAACGCTAACTTAACGGCCAGCAACTCTCTATTGCCAATGTCATACTTGCGTTCGGCAGGTGATACACTGTGAGAGAAAAACTTGCAGTGGTGTATTTTGTCTTCCGAGGCAGCACGCTGAGACAACACCGCTCCTACCCTTACCTCTGACGCGTCGACCTCCACCACAAACTGGCGTCTGGTATCAGGGTCCCGGAGAATGGGAGCCGAAACAAAGCGCCTTTTCAGTTTGGTGAACTGCGTCATAAGGAGAGCAGCAACGTAGTCAGTGCAGCATAAAGCTCCACAGGAGACACAGACAGGCAGCACAGGAATTGCAGTGAGTGCTGCTGGACAGAGAGATAATCCTGGCCTCACCCGGAGGAAGCGGACTGAGACTACTAGGGGTGCGTTTCCCGAAGAAGGATGTAATTTGCTGATTAACCACCATAGTACAATGCATTGTTTTGGAAACGAACTAGCTACACACGTCTAGCTACACTTGCGACCATAGTAGGCTAACCATGTTTTTGGGAAACACACCCCAGGAATACAGGACCTGGAGACAGAAGGAGTAGAACTCCACATGGCCAGCCAGCAAGGCAGAGGAACTGACGAGGACAAGACAGGTTAGCAAACATTAAGTAGTGTTGGATAATGAGCCACAGCTGTAACCAATCTGCTTGTTACACACACTACTCATTCATACAAACAACAGGCAAGAATGAGATCGTGAACCTATGAACCGTGACAATTACTTGCTCCAGCGATAATGCACTGTTTACAAGAAAAAAACTGTCTAAAACAGATCTAAACAATATGTTTGTGAGTCATTCCATGAAAATGGCACAATTTGAGTCCCTCTCACCTCTTAGGGTGTATTTCATCTATTGGGTCACCAAACTTTATATTTAAACAGCTTTACATGTATTTTGATAGCCTCGATTTTCCTCGCTTCGTCTGGTGAAGTGATCGCTGGAGGTGGATTGTACCAGATGGCGTGGTTAGAACCGGGCAACTGTGGGAGTTTTGCACGGTTGTACGAAACACGAAAATGAAACCGGACCACATCCCGCGGTTCTGCAGAACGGGGTGATTTCGGAGGCGGAGCCCTCCATATGGCGAGTTGTGAACCGGGCAGCTGTGGATAGCCACCGGTCTTAACGGCTATCCTGTGCACCGTTGGTGTTGGCGCACGGGGCCGCGAATGCGGACCGAAGTCCGAGAAGATGTGCACTTTCGTGGGTGTGAACGCCATCTTCCCTTTGGTTCGTTGTTCTGTCATGATTGTGCTGGTGGTCGCTCTTCAGCGGAGGCGAAGACTTGGAGGGAGAATTTCACACGGAAGAACATTTATTAGAATACACAAAGGAGCTGAACGAACTTCACACGGACTAGCAACATTAACGACGAAGAAGGAAACAAGACATGGGGCGTGAATTTATACAGAGACTAATCAAAGACAAGATACAACACACCTGGACAGACACGGTTGGGAATGAATGAACATTGATGAGGAAGGTGGGGTTCCAAATGAGGAGCAGACACGAGGGATCAGGTAAGTAAACAAACACTCTGGAGCACATGGCACGAGACATTAACAAAACCACAGACACATGACACAAGACGGGTGTTACAGATTCTGTGCAAATTCCCTATTGAATCTTAAATAATTCTGATTTGATTCTTTGTTTGAGCTAATTTACTACATTTGCTCCTTGTTTTCTTTCTTTTGTGCTTTTGTCTTTGTTTTCTTGCCTTTTTGTGCGTGTCATGTCACGCCCTAAAAAACACCCAAAAACGAGTGGAAAATGTTAGGTGTGCTTTAGGCGCTTTCTCTTGTTTTCAAAGCGTTCTGTAGCCGGCGCTCCAGGTTGGCGCTCTCATGGAGTCTCACCTGCGCTCTCCATGAAGATGTGGAACTTTCAGCAAAGGATAAATGGATTTCCTGCAACAATTGCTTGCAGTAGCTCTGCTACTAAATTCTGTAAAAAAAAAATGCTATTGCTGATTTCTAAGTTTATGATCAGCTGTTCCTCTATCTTGGCAGAGATATTTCATCCGACCAATAAAAGAAAAGTGTTTTTAATACAAAAAAAGTCATCCTTCAAATAATTATGTTCAGTTATGCACTCAATACTTGGTCGGGAATCCTTTTGCAGAAATGACTGCTTCAATGCG
>JAUMHQ010000090.1:3815204-3825930 GCA_032361165.1 Enteromius paludinosus | reverse complement strand
ATATGAAAGTCTAATGTTTATCAGTACATTACAGAAAATAATGAACTTTATCACAATATGCAAATTTTTTGAGAAGGTCCTGTGTTTCTTTTTAAAAAACCAAGTAAAAAACCATGCAAATAAGTTTGCTGTTTGTTCAATCAGTGACAGTGACACCACAAATATGCAAATACAAAAGTTAACCCAGGGTTTAGCAATGTGAAACATCTATCAATGAATACCCAGGAATAACATTTAACCCCATGTTTAGTAGTACTGTGCAGTGTGAAACGTGATTACAGATAACGCAGGATTTTGTTTTATCCGGGGTTTAGGATAACCCAGGGTTAATAATTTCAAGTGTGAAAAGCCCTTTTTTACCTGGCAATTGTGAATTTGACTTACGGTATTCTGACTTTACTCTGGTGCTCAAAATTCTCTTATACACACTCATACACTAACACCACAAACATGTCTCTTGCTGTATTTCCCATCTTTTTTCTCTCTCACACAAAGCACAGGTCACATCCCTATTAACCTAATGTTATCAGACATATCTCTGTGGATTTGGTGATGACGGGGAAGGGAACAGTGCACGGCTCTGACGAAGAGAGAACTCTTGACTCTGTGGGGGCCAAACTAGATGTAATTTACACGCCTCAAGACTCAGGGGATAAAACACTAGCCATTTCCTCCTATTCCTTCCCCTGAATGTGGGAAAGAGGAGCCAACTACTCCCCACATCTAAACAAGACATGTCCACACAGAATTTCTTATAGATAACAAACCAAATGTGATGAGAAGAGAGAAAAGAATGCGATGAGCTGTGAAAGTGGATGACGTTATCATCCCAAAGCTGCCTGTTCACATTATCACCATTCAGATTAATGCTAGCTAAGCCTCAAAAAGACTATCACCTCTCACCTCTCAGACAAGCTGTTGTTATTGATGTAAAATTACTTTCTGTTTGACCTATGACTATCTGAAGTATCTTGTTATAGTAGTTAACCCTTTTGTAAGCTTTTCCATGAATTTTGCTCCCTGTTTACTTTTTTAAATGGATAGTTCAACCAAAAATGAACTTTTGCTGGGGTTAGGCTAGGGACAGTTAGGTTGGGGGGAAAAAATCTGCAAGTCATCCTTTTTCGAAATCTTCTGATGTGTAAAAGCATGTTTTATGTATAGAGTGCATCTTATTTTATGTGTAAACAAGGTGCAGCAGATCCAGGATATATGTCAGAACGCCAGCTCCTGATTCATTCGTCATTGTACTCTCGTGAACATGAGTCGACTGACAAGTTCTTACTCAAACCTACAGCATGCTATTGCACAAGCGTTTTTCTTGACCCACACATACAAATACACCTGGTGAGGTTGTGTTCTCGCCTTCATGGACCAGAAACCGGCAGTCTCCACGCTCCATCTCCATCCTTAATTAGACCTGCTCCTGGAATGACCTCTGCTGGTGCTTAATTATTTATGGTGTTTGGGAAAAAGGTGCACACTCTCTCTAATCCTGCATGTGTCCATCTGGTATATGAGATCTTAGAAGCTTCAAAGGGGTCAAGGATGGATGGCATAAGGTCACTGCTAGGAAACAGGCATCGGATCACTCAATATAAGACCTTTGAATGCATCTACACTAGAATCTCCCCAATGATTGATTGGGTGGATTGGCTAGCATTATGTCCACACAAAAAAAGCAAATGTTCACGATGTTTCTTCTGCTTCTCTGAAGGACAGGATCCTCTTGCATTATTAATTGCGCTATAATACGCATCTACACACACTTCTCAACATGTCTTCAAGAACATAAGACAATTTCTTGGAATATATGTGGATTTCCATGAAAACTAATCCAGGATCAATAAACAGGATGGTCCTTGTTCTGACCTTGAGCTGTCTGTCTCTGATCTCTGCATTAGTCAGCTTTATCAGTCATGCTTTCCAGCAACAAACCAATAATATCTTGTCTACCATTAATAAAATACATTTATTTGGTATGCTAAACACAATTCATCTAATCTGCTATTATGTAAAAATAATAACAAGAATTTCAAAAGCCATTATAAAAATTAGCATGACTAGCTGAGGTTGTCCTTTCACTATAAGGGTAAGTTCTTCAAGCCATATTTTGTGTCTTAATGCTAAATTGAAAACCCAAGATGGTGGAACTTCTGAATCATGCATCAGCATTTACACACAGAAGCATTTATCGTTAGTTTGAGCAATTAAACGGCGTGTTCTGTGGCCTTTGTTTCCAAGTGCCTGGAGATTGGTGTGGGGGTGGAGATGAGGAACACGTCAGCTAATGATCATGCATGACTGTAATAAATAACAGAATTCAGCTGCATAGAGGGCTTCGGACGTCATCTCATCTGCTCGAGCTTTCACAGCCCAGCTGTTGGAGCCATAGCGCTCCACGGAAACGGAAGTTCTTTATTAAAGCACATTGTGAAAGTGCTTCCTGGATGAGGCGAGAGCGCTTGAGAGATTGAGTCATGCTATCTCAGCATCACTGCCCACCATTCATTCCTGAACCTGTTGGAGATGTCCACAGTACAGAACATTTGCTGATTTACGATGGAATGGTGGAGATGATGTCAATTAACAAAAAAAAGAAAAAAAAAAGAAAAAAGAAAAAAAAAATATATATATAGTAAAAGTAAGGTGTTTCATACTTTTTAAAACAGTACTTATTACAATTAAAATATGCAAGTGTGAGCTGAATTTTAATTTAATGTTTTAGACACTTAACTGCATGTTAATTTCAGCTGAACAAAAATGTATTATATTCAATGCAGTTAAAGTCTTTTTTGACCCACTTATGTAGTATATCTTTATATTTAATTTTATAAACACTTGTATTGTATTTGACTAATGGTTAAATAGCTCTGCCAACTGTACTAAAAAGCATTGATGGGAAGCTAAATTAAACTTTTGTGTAATTTCTATTTAAACTTTGTGTATTTAAATATGAGTTGCAATTTAGCAAAATACAAATATAAGTGCTTTCAAATGATTAATCGTGATTAATCAAACTCATAATAAAAGTGTTTGTTTACAGAACATACTTTATGTGTGTATACTTATACTATACTATATATATACATTGTATCAAGGGGGCCGGGACTCAGGCAAGCTTAGTAGATCCAATTGCAAGCTTTATTAAAACACAGCGTGGTCAAACAAACAAGGTCCAAACACCAGCAAACAGATATATCCAAGGATGTGACAGAATCATAAACCTTTATCCAAGCAATGGTCAGGGCAGGCAGCAAAACGTTCACAAAACAGAATACAGTCCAAGGTCAAAATCCAAGAGGGCAATCCAAAGTAGCAAAATAAAACAAGACAATGAAAACAAGGCAAGACTATGAACATGAACAAGAGAAAAACGTTAGGTAGAGTCCACAACAGCAAAACAATACTTTGCATCTTTCTGTTTGGCAGGCTCCTGCTTAAATGGCCGCCAAACAGGAAGTCACCATAGAAGAAGCAGAGGGATCTGTGACAGTCAGTGCAGAGGTGAGAGCTCCCTCTGCTGGCTTGGCGTTACAATATGCTATGTTTTACTTGTTCACTTTAATTTGGAGTGAGAGAAGCTGGTGGAGTGACTTTATTGTGTCAGAGATGTGTCACTTTGCTCAAAGCCAGATTTCTAAACCAGAACATACTCTGCCCTGCAGTGGTTTAGCAGTGGAGCGTAATGAACAGTGCTCAAAGCCAAACCACGTTCATGGTGCCTAAAAGTGAAAAACTTACCTGGCATCATGGTATAAGCCTCAAAGGGCATTTTGGCGGTATGACAAGAAAAATGGGTAAAATAAGAGTAAACAATTTGTGACCTTTTACTGAAAGTAGCCAGCTCAACAGACATGCCTTCACTTTTATAGAGCCACCTAAGAGCTGTGATTGTGATGTGTGAGCTGGGGAAGTGTGCATGGCAAAATTCGGTTACACTTTATTTTGATAGTCCACTTTAGACATTCTACTGACTGTAAGTTACTTTGTAACTACTTGTGAGCTAATTGGAAATTAGAAAAAAAAAATCTTTTTGGTTTTCAGAGTTCAAAAAATCATCCTATGGGACGCAAAATCAGCTTTTTCACCTTTTGACCATAAGCTGTCACTAGTGTGTCCTGTATTGAAAAGCTTTTAATAACCAACCAATTCAACAAACAGTTCAGGGGATCAGAGAGTAAGAGACTTCTTTCACAAACATTAGTGTATGTTCATTTTAGTTTGTCTTCAGTGGACATTTTGTTACCAGATCCTTGACTGGAAAGAAACAAGAAGGCTATACATACATTTGAACTAATTAGTTCACCAACTAGTGTAACACCTGAAGGAAATTACGGCAGGAATCAGGAACATGACATGGAGCAGGACACAGTGAACAAGAATTAACTTCAAAATAAAAGGCATGACATAACTACACACATGAACTAAAAACATCAAACTCAAAATCTAAGCACACGTGACAGGCAATGGTTTCAGGGTACAAAAGAGAGAGAAGAACTGCTGCAGGGCTCTAAAAAATGCTCTCTGATCACTTGTATATTTGCAAGTGTTTGATCCCCTAAATTATGCGACACTGATGTAACGCTCCATCTCTGTAGCTCAGCTCAGGCTTCTTCTGCTCTTTGAGAACATGAAACTGCTTGCAGACTTCTCAAGGGTTTTTCATCTGAACTTGGCATAAAAAACCAGGAGGAAATCTGCCCTGGAACAAGTGTAGTGGAAAGACAGCTTCTCTGATCATCAAACCATTCTCTTAATCTGACAGTCGTGTGAGCGAAGGAATCTATTCAAAGAAAGTCATTATTCACTGCATTAGACAAAAAGGATTTTGTCTTTCTCTTCTAACACTCCTAGACATCACACACTATGCTTAGTGATATTCTTTGAGAAAGGAAGCCATATAGATTTCAGTTACATAACTAAAGACTTTGTGCTGCAACAAAATATGAATATTGTGCTGCAAACACAGAAACGCTGCAAATAGCACGGACCACAACGGAAATGTTTCAGGGGGACCTCAAACAGTGACGAACCCATCTGGGACCTGATTATTTGTTCTGTGGCTTTTGGTCAGAGCAGAAATGTTGTCGCTGAACTAAAAGGTGAGTTTTTTTGTGTTTATTTTAACCTCTTACACTCAGCGGCTATTTTGGGGAATTCACCCTGCATTTGGCCTACCAAAAATAAAAAGCTTCCCATACCCACATGCAGAGGTGTATTTACAAAAGATTGGTATCATTTTAAAGGAAACCTTTTGAAATTACATAAAACACTGTTGAAATTTATTAAAATTAGTGTATATATTGTCTGTGTTATAATAAAGACAAAAAAAAGAGGCGCTTTTTTATTTTGTTTGTTGTAAACTGAAATATGAAAGTGTATAGTTCGGGCCCTGAGTGCCTCAGCTCCCTGCAAACAATTCCAATTCCAATTCCAACACATGCCAGCAAGCACTGCTAAAAGGATATTTATTTCTATCATAATCTAATTATTGGTGCAGACAAAGGGTTAAAAATTCAAGGATTCAAGGCACAATTTGTATAGGCGGGGGGACTTTGTTACAGTAAAATAAAAATCAAAGTGATTAATATCTGCATAAAATAGAGATTCTAAGCTTTCGAATGGTACCACATATGGGGTTATTGGTGCAGGCAAAGGGTTAAAAATTCAAGGCACAATTTGTATGTAACTTTGGACCCGGCGGCGGGTCCGCAGAGTTTAAGAGGTACAACCTGATCATACAGTCTTCTGGATATTATTAGACGAATCTGATGAATTCCACACTTAACTGTGAAACATTATTTTAATGCTATGTTTGCTAGAGTTACTCTCAGATGGGTTCGTCACTGTTTGAGGTCCCCCTGAAACATTTCTGTTGTGGTCCATGATATTTGGAGTGCATTCGTGTGTTTGGCTGCGTTTTGAGAATTTGCATGTGTTTTTTTCATTTTGCATGTGTTCTCTTAAGTTTGCAGCGCGTTGAGCTCTCTCAGCCACCGTATTAAATAGCCTACTCTACCCACCATGTTTTGCACAATTATATATATTATTATTATTATAATCAGCATTCCATCTGTCTTGAAAATTTACAACATGACCGGGGCCCTCAGATGAAAAGGTAATGGTGTAATGGTATTACCTTTAGTGTCAGAAAACATTGTTATTAATGAATTTGTAGTCAAAAATGGAAAAACAACATATTTAAAATTATTTGTCTTTAAACATATCTGCAAAAGCTGCCAAAAATGCTTTATTATGTATGCCGGGCCATTAGTTGGCGCTGTCACCTTGTTAGAAAACAATGCCAGTAGGGAAGTGACAATTAGCTCTTCATAGATGGGAAATCTCAGAAATAATGGTACTAAAGCAGTCACTAGGGCGGTACCTTTTTAAAAGGTACCCTTTTGTACCAATTAGATTCAAATATGTACATTTTAAGTACTAATATGTACCTATAAGGTTAAAAAATGGAGCCTTTAGGTAGGTACCGACCCAGTGACAGCTTTTGTACCTTTGTTTCTGACAGTGTACCGACTGTTGCTCTACTCCTCATTCATCGCGTTAGCAGCTTTATCAAACTCTTTAGCTGCAACAAGACTACCATGGACTTGTCTTTAAAATCAAAATGTACTGCATGGACACATACCTAACACATATTACGCATGTCCATGATCTCACCGTTTTCAAAGATTGTCGTATTGGGTGTTTACATGGAAACGATAACAGTGGCATTTTAAAAAATTTCAATTTTGAATCCCGTTTTCAAAATTATGTGTTTTCAGTCCCCAAACCACCATTGTCATGTAATTGAATAGGCAAAAGTTTCACTGCCATTTGCATTTGGAAGCTGTTGTTGTAAACCCACATCATGCGCTAAAAGGATGTCTCCTTGCAAGTGAAAGAGACGATTGTTATGCTTCAAAAACAAAACAAATCCATTAGAGATATAACAGGAACATTCAGAGCAGCCAAATCAGTTCTTCCAAAAAGTAAAATAAATCAAAAAGCATGACGTCCATGGAGGACAACTGTGGTAGAAAATCAGAGGATTCTCTCTATCGTTAAGAACAACACTTTCACAACGTCCAGTCAAGAGAAGAGCACTCTGCAGGAGCCAGACGTGTCACTGTCAAAGTCTACAATCAAGAGAAGGATTCACCAGAGCAAAGGTGAAAACAAGGGCACATCATCTGTGAAACATGAGGGAGCAGTGTGATGGGATGAACATGGCTTCCAGTGGCACTGATGAGACAGCAGCGGATGAATTCTGAAATGTGCAGAGATATATACTCTTTGCCCAGATTCATCCAATTGCAGCAAAGTTGATTAGACGGTGCTTTACAGCACAAATAGACAATGACCCAAAAATATACAAGCCACCTAGGAGTTTTTTTTAATAATAATAATAATAATATTAATAATAATAATAATAATATTTAAAAAAAAAAATATATATATATATATATATTAAAGTCTGCACTTCAATTTCACCTTAATTGTTTCATTTTAATTCTGTCCTGGTCGCACACGGAGCCAAAATTATGAAACTGAGTCAGTGTCCAAACATATAACTGTACATGCTGATTATCTTAACATTTCAAACAGTAATAAGAAAATATCGTTAACGTGCAACAAAGAAAACGAGTCTTTAGAAGGTAACATTATTAGAGCGGCCGCTTTGATCCTCGACACTTCATCATGACATCACCATCGTCCTGTCCCCAGGATTGCTTGAATCGCGCGAGCTCACGCGCTCAAGGAGCATTTGTCACCAGTGAATTTGAGACAGAACTGTTATCAAGTTGACAGGGAGGCAGACTTAACGCTTCTTCTACCTACTGAAGCCTCTATTTGCGTGTAATCATGGATGCGTCCCTCTTTCAGTTCTTCATAGAGGAATTCGGCGACACCAACTGTACTCTTATGGATGCTTTTCAGGACACTTTATACGAGAATTCGTCTTTCGCGTCGATGAGTATCGACGGTGGGGATTACCTTCAGCGTGAGCGCATTTGTTTTATTCAGCTCTTATAATGCACATTAATCAACACCGGTTGTATTTTCCTCTAAGGTCTCTATTGTAACGCCACCACGGATGAAATCGGAACTTGCTGGCCAAGAAGCAACTCTGGACGGATAATTGAGCGACCCTGTCCAGAGTACATTAACGGCGTCAAATACAACACCACTAGTAAGTGACTCCTTTCTGCTTTCTATTCATTAAAAACGATGGAGGACAAGGTTGGTGCGACCCTTTGCATTTCTGTGCATAACCTATTTTCCTATCAGTCCTTCAATCAAAGTTAAAATATAGAAACATGCAAAATGAGAGCAGGTGGATAGATAGATATAAATAGATACTTTATTAGAACATTTCACAGCTTATAAGATTTAAATGGCATGTATAGCTTTTGGTATTCTTCCTATCAAAGCTGTTTATACTATGCAATGGTTATGAATAAAAGTGACATGATATTAATAATTTAGCCAATTGTTTGCTCACCAGTTGTGCTTCTGCAGACAATGTTATCTGCCCTGCCACATGCTCTTTGCCTTAATGTGTGAAATGAACCAGGACAGTGAAATTGTCTTCACACACACACACACACACACACACACTGCATCCATGCTGACACAGTTTAGTGTCTTAGTGATGTAGTGTCGTATTTTGTCTGCATAAACATGTCTCAAAATGTTACTGAGTTGGCAAAGTTAATGTGAATCATTTTTTGCATTTGTATCATATTATTTTTTATACGAAAACACAGGATATGTGTATATGTGTCATAAAACATTTAAATTCTACAGTGATGGTAGATATAAGATGACTTAGTCATTTCTTATGTGTTTAAAGAGCATTCATTGTGTTAACTTGTACCTTATATGGCTTTTGTTGAGCTGACTTGATGTTGATTTCGTAGTTAATGATTCCTTAAAACATGAATTCAGTGTTTGACATGAATGTACAGCATTCTATAAAGTATGTCCTTTTTTAAGTATGTCCAAATTTTAAGAGGCAAATATTGTTGCTTAATAAAAAAAGAATACTTTTTCTGATATTGCTGTGCATATGATTATGTAATTGTCATAATTATGTAATCATGACCTCATGATGTTCAGATCACAAAACATTAGTTCAGAAGACATGGAGCAGACGTACGGTATTGGATATAGTATGATCTATAATCTCTCTCCCAGCAGTTGGTTTTATTGTTGCATATTAATATGACTTATGATAAAATTGCTGCATGCATATAAATGTGGATTTTCCCAACGTCTCTTATCTGTTGGCAGTTATGATCACAAATCAGTGCTTAGCAGTTTCCTCCTGAGAGCTTGCACAGCGTGTAACTTTGTTCAGCGTATTGATGTGACTTTTTTACATTGGAGGATTATACAGGGCTCCTAGGCAAATTTAAGCCTTTCACTGCTGAGCTCTCAGTGTGTATTTTAAATAGTAAAATATATCTCTGTTTGCTCATAGTGACCTGATGATTCCTCCTTTCTGTGGTTTATTATGTGTTTTATTTACAAAGGTCAGCACTGTTCACATAGGCAATGTCACAGACTGTTTAAAAGGACTCTTTATGCTCATTATAGCGATCGTGGCATCAGTAATTCATCAAAGGATGAAGAAGAGTGTTATATCCAGGAGGAGTACAATGGATTAGAACATTCCTAGCTCATTACTGAATTCGTTGAATCTAGAATTTGTTTATCAATGAAATCGTATTTGCTTTCTTAGACTTAACCTAAATCGATGACACATACCTAACTTGAAGGTTTATTTATAGCTTGCATGGAAGTTATGCTTAATAGCATGGTGTCACTGAACTCTTCTGCTGTGCAGAGCTGCAGCCCAAGGCACTTGTGTCTAAACCCTGCTGTTGGCAAGATCCATCCAGCTGTCTGGTGCTGTCTCTCAAACTGAAGCGACTGTGGTTTAATGCACTTGCATTTTCAAATGCTTTTATACGAAACTGATGTGCACACCATCAGTTATATTTTCAGAGCAGAGCAAAACATCTGATAGATAGAAAGAGATCTTTGCATTAGTCTGAATAGAGCCTGTTAAAGCTGCCACTGTCTTGATCCCATCAGTAATAATCAAGCGGCAATAATGCAGAGGAAAAAGAGAAAAATCCAACTTTCTGTAAACTTTCAGATATTTAAAGAGCACTTTTAAAAATAAGTAATAGTTTTAAAAGAGTATAAAAAAGCTTAAACTGAATATATCTTGCTCTGACATATCTTAAAATTTTGTAAAAGATGCATTAATATGTTAATTTAACTAAGGCCTAGTCCTGGCTTAAGATAAACCATGTTTGTGAAACTGGGCCATTGTGTTGATAATAATAATCTTATTGATTTGAGTTGTGAAACCAAGATGGCAGTACTGACAAATAGATATCTCAAATATAATAGGGCTTTACTTTTAATTATTATTTAGGTAGCAAATATATTCTGAATGCCTTTGGCAGAATTCAAATGAGCCATTTTAATTTAGATTAATCTAGATAAAAAAAAATAAATCTATGCCCACCCCTAATATATATATATAATACAATTCCTTAAATATGTGTGTCATGCCGTAGGCGTGTCCTTATGTCTTGTTTGTTGTGTTTTTGCTCTTGTCTTTGTTGATGTCCAGTTTCACATGCTTGTCTGTTTGTTTTCATGACATTCCCCCATGTGCTCCACTCATTTCTAACCCTGCCCTGCT
>JAUMHQ010000090.1:3752390-3762719 GCA_032361165.1 Enteromius paludinosus | reverse complement strand
TGCCATTGTCATTGCTTTAGGAATGAGCTCATTTTATATGTTAATTAATTAAGCAGGGGCGTTTCGACGGCGGAACAGTCAGCTGCACACAATTCTCCTGCTGTTATTTGCAGCCATTGTATTGGATGTCACACACCCTGCCACACCATCCTCTAAAAAACAGTGTTCGTGCAGTGTTTCTGCCGCAGGGTGTGCGACTGGTCTCTTAAAATAACCAACACACCATCCTAAGTGGGTCAGTACAGGAAGTGGATGCCAAAGGCCCACACATGCACCAATGGGCATACTGAGCTACATCCTGGTCATTTTCCCTTCAAGCTAATGTGAAGAATGGTACAGTGTCTGTTTAAAGCTGTCAGCGTATCACTGACACTGTCATTGTGATGGAAACTGTGGGGAGTTATGTATACTGCTCTGTTTATCTTTTGATGAATATATATATGTTTCTTGATTTCATTTCCCATTATCATCATCAGTACTTAGTATATACAGTATTTTACAATATTTTATATATATATATATATTTATATTAGATTTGAATTGTTATTTACAGATAATTCAAAAATTTAAATGTTAAAAAATGTATGTATAATTATTGTTTCTTTCTGTTAATTTTGGGGTGAAAACTGTTCTGGACATTTTTGGCAAGCTCCTCAAATATCCTCAGACACAAGGGGGCAGACATGCAATCTGCTGTAAAAGTGAATCGTTAAATGTCTTTCTGGCATATGCAGGCATAAATGATTATTGTGGTTTTGATGGGTGTATTTGTAGGATACGAGTGGATTGGATGCATGTTGTGCTGTGAAATTCTGTGGCTTTGTCATGCCCTGTAATAATGTAACGTGTTGATTGAACACAAACAGCACATACATCTGCATAAGACAACAAAAGCGGTGAAAATATTATGTTCAGTCGTTGACGCTATATAAACCAATAATGGCACTAAATACTAACCAGAGGATTCAATGCCTTATACATATTCATCAATGAAACATTACATATTAATGCAATTTCATTACTAACCAAATTAAATCTGTATACTGCACAATCTCTTCAATTTCAGATTTCCGGCTGTGTTGTTTTATCAACAAGTCTGCAGGTACTGACATCGCTCACATGTTCTCCATCTGGTTGGCGCTGATAAGAACTTCCAAAGGCCTTCTGGGTAATAGTCTTCACCGACTTAAAAAGCTGGGATGTAATGTATTCTGGCTGAGACGGCCCTGCCGGCAGCCTG
Organism: Enteromius paludinosus; assembly: GCA_032361165.1. NCBI lineage: Eukaryota > Metazoa > Chordata > Actinopteri > Cypriniformes > Cyprinidae > Enteromius > Enteromius paludinosus. The sequence goes on along the minus strand of JAUMHQ010000090.1, from coordinate 3,761,479 downwards.
TGTCTCCTGCCCTGCACAATCAGCTGTGAAGTGTGCGCTTGTCAGAGACGAGTCTCTCTGAGACTGATGATTCACACTGCACCCCCATTTCAGAGAGAGAGAGAGAGACAAAATGGCTGCTCTCGGGGCCAGAGGGGGAGCCAAAAATCGTTGCGGCAAACTGAAAATTGAATGGAAAAATACTGTTTCACCCTCCGGGATGAATCCTCTTCAATTTAGATGTCATGTCGGAACTGGTTGATGATCGAATATCTGCATATTCAACAAGATTTAAATGTTTTTTGGATGTAACACCGCAGGAATATTGACAAATCTCAATATACCAGTCCAGAACTGGGATATTTTTCACTCCAAAATCAAAAGATTGAAATAACAAGTGAATGCCTTGCAGTAATGAGAATATGTGGAGGAAGGTTTGGTGGCCTTGTTTTGTGAGATTCACCATATATATATATATATATATAAAGAGATAATAAAAATGTTATTATCTCATTTTATTATTATCCTTTTTAAAAATGTTCAGAAATGGTGTTTTATCATTGTGCATTCCAATTAATTAATATTAATTAATAAAAAAAACAAACAAATAGCTTACCAACATAATAAAAAATAGGTTTTTGCATATAAAATATGTATTAGTGCTGTCAGACAATTAATATATAAACACACACATAATAGTATATATGTTTAAAATATTTACATGTATATACATTTATATAATTATATTTATATATATATATATATATAAATATATTTAAAATATAACATATTAATACTTTTCTTAAATATATACATGCATGTTTTTGAATTTATATATGCATAATAAATATATTTGACAGCATTAATATAAAATGTATTTACACACACACACACACAAACAAACAATGTTTTGTGTTTTTTCTTCTCTGGGTGGGGTTTGTCTCCATGTTCACAGATTTTTGGTCATGCTCAGAGGCTTGTGGGATACGTAAAAAGGACACAACCTCTATTTTCTGGGTCACGAGCTACGGTTTATGCCCCAGGTGTCAGCTTCGTAAGGTGCATGATGGGATGCCAGATTGTATAGATATTACATGCAGGGAGGCAGGAGGGGGTGTATATCAGGACACAGTCTTGTAATTTTATTTTTTATTTTTTTCAGAAAGTCTCAGTAACTTTCCAGGCGTTGTGTAGTTTTACTTGTACAGCACTGCAAAAGGCAGTGGCTCGACACATTGGCATTTTGAAGATTTAAATCAGCCAGGGGTGCGTTTCCCGAACAACGGTGTACTGTAACTCGCTGATTAACCACCATAGTACGATGCATTGTTTTGGAAACGAACTGGCTCCACACGACTGTTTCCCACTTCTCCGTTGTTTGAACCACATTAGTTCAACAACATAGGGCCATTGTTAATGGTGTCTCACGCATGTGGTGGAGGAATAACTTAAGAGATGCTGCTGTATTGAACATGACACCTACTGACTAATTTACTATTTTTGTTCACTGTTGTTTTGCTTTATTTGATCATTGCCGTTTCCTTCTAACCACAGGTCCAAAGCTGCAGTTCAAACCATGTATGTTTGTGACGTTGTTTTTTTTTAACTATGCTTTAGGGAAACACCAAATCGTTGAACTATGCTGTACACGACAGAACTTGCGACCATAGTAGGCTAACCATGCTTTTGGGAAATGCACCCCTGATCAGCTGTGTCACATTTGGGTTACACCAAAAGCAATTAGTAGCAAATGTATTCCCATTTAAGTAAACAGAGAAAAAGAAAGAACATATGTCAGCAAGGAACAAGCACGTAAAGAGATTTCTCTCAGTCCCCCCCTCCTCGCATCTTTATTTTTGGTCAGACACGCCAGTTTTCGTTTCTTTTTGCAGTATACGTATGACGTTGTGCTTGGGTGGTGTTTCACCACCTTGTGTTCTCTCTCTGAAGAGTTAATGACAGGGAAAATTAGAAAAGCACTAAATTATGTGAACTGCCGGTCATTTTCAGCCAATCACAGCCTGTCATATCAGCCAATACAGATAGATGGGTTGCAGAGTGGTAACCAATGGAAACACATTGGTTTGTGCTATTGTACTGGTGTACACAATGCCCTGCCATGAGGAGCGATGGGATTTCAGCATGCAAAGACAATGATTTGCCGTTTAAGCGCTCCATGATCCTGTTCATGATCTTCGAAAGGCATTATCTTGCCCTTTGTAAGGAGAAGGAAGAAAGCAGATGCCATATTCTTTATTTTTTTCTTTTGATAAGCCTGGTTATTGATATGGCAATGGGCTCACCTGTTCAGTCACAAAGGAAATGTTATTTTTTTTTTTTTTTTTTTTTTTTTGGAAACATTTGGGCTTTTCAAGCATGTGTAAGGGATGTGAGAGAGTGTGTGCTCTGTGAGCCAAACTGAAACGAATGTATGACATTTTCTGGAGATAATATTAGTGTTGCAAAACCAGCTTTTCTGAGAGGGTGTTGCTATGTGGTTGCAAGGTGAGAAAAGAGACGGTTGTCATTTCTCCATATATTTCCTAGTTATGGTTTAAGTCCCTCCTTAGGTATAAGTTTTGCACCAACAAAAGCAGTATAATCGTCTTCAAATTTAATCTCCAGTGCTACACTTTTAAAATGTCTTATTATACTCAAGACACTGAAAAAGACGTAAAACGTAAGACTGACAGTCAAAGATGTCAATTTAGTACATTTAGAAGGAAAGAAACAATGGAAAATTATTTATTGCAATCTTAAAATGTGTTCTGTGTGGCATTGTTATGCATTATAACTTTTTATGTGAAGTATCGTTCATCGATAATTTTTTTGATGAATTATGGCCTGAATTTTTATGCGAGTATGAAAAACACTGCCAGCTTGCATTAGTAAATGCTACTGATTTTTACAATTCAGTGTGTTAACGTTTTGCTTTTAATTAGAAATAGCTCTATAGCTGTTCCCATGAATGAGTTTCTAGCATGGCCACTATTTCTGTCTGATTTTGTGGCGTTTTCCATTGATCGTGTCAAATGCAATTACCTCATGGTGGCGTATGTGGGAGGATGTAGTGAAATATAAACATGAATCTGACTGGCTGGGTGGCGGTTGTGCTCAGGCGAGGTGACGCAGGCAGCTGAGAGATTCATCAAAATGGGACAAGAGCTAGATGAGACGGCTGGAAAATCCTCTCTCAGGCCAGGGGAAGCGTGAACCAACCAGCAGCCCCATGCGTTCATAATGTCGGTTATTATGATTAAGGCAATGCTAGAGGTCCAGTAAAAGATGACACCCCAATACATTTTGATTGAAAATAATTTTGATTATTCTTAATTAATTGTGTTTGCTTAGACAAGTGGCATCACTGCCCTTTTATTCATACTTAGATCTAGATGTAATTCAGACCACTAACCATGAATACTAAACCTTGGTGTGCAAATTTGTGGTCATGGTTGACAAAAAAACAGTTGGAAAAAAGCCATAAAAGCTCCTGTTCCTGGAGATCTAACATCCAGTAAACCTTCATCTCTGATCAAACACAACTAAACCAGGGAATTCAAAGATGTATTGGAGCAGGGTTAGAATTAAACCCTGTTTACACCTAATATTAACTGATACTCTTTTGTCCACTTCCGACCACTTTATTCCTGATTTTAAAGGGTTACTCCACCCCAAAATGAAGATTTTGTTATTAATCACTTACCTCCATGTCTAGAAGTATGAAAGACATCGTCAGAATAGTTCATCTGTCATCAGTGGTTCAATCTGAACTTTACAAACCAACTAGAATACTTTTTATACACAAAGAAAATGAAAATAATCACTTTAATCCACAATTCCTCTCATTTGTGTCTTGGTAAAGCCATTTTGGAGAATATCCGCTGGATGCAAATAGTGTGCGACAGGGGTCATCAAACTCGGTCCTGGAGGGCCGGTGTTCTGCAGACTTTAGCTCCAACCCTAATCAAACACACCTAAAGCAGGTAATCAAGCTCTTATTAGGGATACTCCACTTGCAGGCAGGTGTGTTGAGGAAAGTTGGAGCAAAAGTCCGCAGGACACCCTCCAGGACCGAGTTTGATGACCCCTGGTGTACGATGTTCTGTGTCAGCTGCGCCACACAGATACATCCATTTATTTACACTTTCATTTGAACCAAAATAGCATATCCACGTGTTTCTCACTTTTCTGGGTTTTACAGTGATATTTACTTGTCAGTCATTAGGACAGTTACAGGCCGCCTCTTTTTTCATCCAAACTATCTTAAATTCTGTTCCAAACACAAATAATTGGAATAACATGGGGATAAGTGATTAATGACAAAATCTAAAGTAATCGTTTAAGCCATACGTCTTCAACCCTGTTCCTGGGGACCCACTGTCCTACAGAGTTAAGCTACAACCCTAATCAAATACACCTGACGCAACCAATCAAGTTCTTCAAGATTGCTTGAAAAAACACAGGCAGGTGTGCTGAAGCAGGTTGGAAATAAACTTTCCAGGACAGTGGGTCCCCAGCAACAGGGTTGAAGACCTCTGCTTTTAGCCATTGGTTTCCAACTCAATTCCTGAAGAGCCACAGCTCTGCACGGTTTAGCACCAACCCTAATCAAACACACCTGATCCAGCTAATCAAGGTCTTCAAGATTACTAAGGTGATTCTCAATTCTTATTTGTGCGTCCTCGTTTCCTTTCCTCACGTTTTAGCTCCACCCCCTTAGGATAGGAGGGAAGAACGTAAGACAAGAGGTGGGAAGAATTGAATAAAGTGAAATAATATACACTGTATATATCCTCACTCCCTTTAGCATCACTTCAAAGTGTTGTCAATTAACGCTGACTCTGCACCGCTGAATTTAACTTGCATGAACGGTGCTGAAAAGTACACGTTATACATCAAAATTAAAGAATTGTCCAAGAAGGGGTTGATTTGGAGCTGGTTGGAGCTAAACTCTGTGGCCCTCCAGGAATTGAGTTTATGAATACTTAACTACTAATATTTAACTACTACAGTATATAGTGGGATAGAGGGATAGTGATTCTGAAAAATGTGTTTATCTTGTAAAAGTGTGTCTAGTTAGGATTAGACCTAAATCTTAAACTAAGGTTGCTTTCTAGGAGCCAATCCTGCTCTGGATCTTGTAGCATCACCATAGCACTAAAACAATTACAACTGAACCACCAATGTTAGTCATATTGCAGTATTCTTAATGTTGGAGTAAGACTCTTTCTTCTGGTGGGTTGATATGGATGAAGTGTTATATAAGCCTCTGAAGACTTGATGTGTCATTTGCTCTTTTCTGTTAAGTGTCTCTCGCTGAAATATGACAGCTGTCTACTTAGTAATCAGCTTACCAGAGGTTGTGATTTATTTTTATTTATTTTTTTTGTGTATAGTGTGATTTATTATTAATTTCTTACTGTGTAAAAGTACAAATTAAGACTACACATCTGACTTTACAGTGATGTAGGGACGTACAGGGACAGTCAGCTTCGATCCCAGAGTTAAGTTCCACATAGCCGATCAAGCTATAATGTTAGGCTGTTATTTTAGGGGATTTTGGTGATAGTTATAAAAGTAAAGATGTTTAACCTTATTAATTAACTGTTTTCTTTCAGGCATTTATGCAAATGCAATTTATTTGTGGATAATACAGGTCTGATTAAATCATTAAAGAAATGAACCATTTCCTGTAGAGATTGAACTTCACTTCATATGTAGATGAAATGTAGAATTCAATTTGTACATCAAAGATGTCTATAAATATATATTCAATTAAGGCACTGCATAATGACTTCAAACAAGCCACATCAAATGCAGTAAAATTAAGCAGCCTGTGCTAACAAGCCTTAAAAATGAACCACAGAACCAATGTGATTTTGTGTTTCACAGTGTAATATGCCTTTAGGTCAGTTTCTTGTTGGGTTAATTTTGCAGTGGTTAAATTTGCAGTTGCATGCTGGGTTCTATACAACATATTAAAGAATTAAAAACATTTCCATGGTTGTTGCCCTCAGTATCTGCATGTCACAATCAGGCTGGAAATGCCAACCAGTGAGCTAGGCTTGCACTCCAGCATCAGAATAACTTTAAGTGTTTGTGTTCATGTTCAAGCTCTGGTCTCTACTCCCCTTGTCTTGGTGTTTCATTCGTGTCTCTGCCCATCTCATTAGTTGCCATAGTGTTTTATTCCTAGTCTCCTCCTCCTGACCTAATTTCAATGTGTATTTAAATCCCTGGATGTCTTTGTGTTTCACGGTTTGTTGTTTTCACGTCATTGGATGTTGTTTTACGTTTCTGCCTTAGTCAACCCTGTGTGTTTATGATCGACCCTGTTTTGTCTAATAAACCTGTCGCAATTGAATCCGCATGCTCTCTTGTCCTTGCATCGTGACAATATATAATTAAGAAAAAAAATTATAATAAAAATAAATATATATAAATATTAAATCTATTTAAATATAATGCACATTTTATTAATATTAATATATACATGTAAATATTTTCAAAATATATACGGTGTGTGTGTGAGTTTATATTTACTTAATAAATAGACACAGAACACACACATATATTATGCACACAAAAACTTTTATATATATATATAGATATATATATATATATATATATAGATATATATATATAGTTTCACAGCACTAATATATAGTATATATACATTTTATTAATTTCTTTTAATTCATTTAAATGCTGCAACTTGGGGAAAATAGAAATATTGCCTTTGCAACAAGTTTTTTTTTTATTTTAAAGTTTGGTATTTCATTTTATTGCAGTTAGCATTCATTTTATTTGCACGAACATGCATGTTTTTTATGCTTTTACTTTTAGCTAACCATAATAATCCCAGTTAGAGCACCTAAAAATACAGAAATCTTGTAATGACAAACTCAGATTTTCTGTTTGGACAGGAAGTAAGGAAAACTCTTATTATCTCTGAATCAAATCCAGTTTAGAGTTTCTACATTTATTGAGAGTTTTGGAAGGTTCTCATTCCTTCTCTCCCGCTCTCTGACTGATGATGTTTCCATGTCATGTCTGAGTTGGCAGATTTACGGAGTCTTAGGGGACAGGTCAGAGCTGTTGTCTCACTGTGATGACATCGCCAGGCCTGTCACAGCGTGATGACACATCCAGACTCCAGTAAAACAGGATAAAGGCTTTAGGGTGATGAGATCAGCAGAACCAGAGCTCTCTTGCTGTGCTAATACTGTTTGTTGAGTTTTAGGCATCCTGCTGTTGAATGCATCGCTACAGGTGATAAACAGATGCCACGCAAGACTGAGAGAGATTCTCCATCATGTATGTGTGTTTGTGAGCATGCAGGCATGTTCTTACCTATGCATGTGCGAGCATCAGCATGTATGCGGAAACCCTCGCTGCACTCACAGTGGTACGAACCGAGTGTGTTCACACATGTCTGCTGACAACCTCCATTCAGCTCCTCACACTCATCTTCGTCTGTTGGGATAGCGTGCAACAAATTAAACATGGTCTGTCTTCACCTAAGAACTTTTCTTTCTTTAATTTTTATTTATTTGCCTTTGTTTGCCTTTAAATTGGCTTGTGTATTTAAAGTGATTTAATTATTTTTGACCTTTTATTTATTCATTCATTCATTTATGTGTGTCTTTAAATATAAAAATCTAAATTGTAAAATAAAAAAAAATATATATATTTTTTTTAAAGCAATAAAAGTGCAAAATGCAGTTCTGAGAATAGTTCTGAATATTACTCACACTTGCTTTTATCTTTTGTCAACACCCTTCCAAAAAGTACCATAGTACAATAACTATGGTATCATTAGGTAAAATTAGAGGACTTTGATATATCATGGTACCACAATCATACACCATGGTATTTATATGGCACTCCTTCGTACTTATGACAGTACCAAAGTACTTTTTGGTCATTTTGTTAGGGCTGTCAAAAAGTATGGTTGTTCAATACATATGAGCTGCCATAAATAGTAAACGTCAAACTGTAACTGTGAGGAATAGAGGAGATTACCGGTTACCAACCATGTTTCACTTCTTGAGTGTTTAAACAGATGTTTGGTTTTGAAAGCTTATTTATACACATAAAACAAACCCCAGTTAATGTTTAGGGGAAAAAAATAAGGATTATGTGTTCATTTTGAGTTAAAGATTAGTCTGTAGTCAACAAATACGTGCATGTTTTGATAGTAACAAAGTTTCGGGAGGAGCGGTAATTCGAATTAATCGCTGCTGTTCCCAATTCCCTAATTAATCTCCTCCCATCAATCAGCTACCTGCCTACTATAAATAGGCCCGCCTCCTTCCTACCTGCATCTCGCTCTTTTGCAATCCCTCCCCCTCCCCTGCTCCTCCGTCACCTTCTTCCTTGTCCGGGGGGCAGTCGGAGGCAGAGCCGAGCACCGACCCCTTGCCCTCGCTAGGGCTCGGCCCACTAGGGTTCGGGGCTCGCCGCTCCACCGGCTCGCTTCCCGGACGGCACGCCAATTTCTGCTCATTCAAATATCTACCTTATCATTCATTAATGAGAAAGAGCGAACTCGTGAAATGTGCTTATGACATCACAAGAAACTCTATCTGTTAAAACACAGACCTGATGTCATTGTAGAGTTCTTATCATTAATTCTGATGTTCTAATAACTCACCCATCAGATGCCAGTTTGAGAAAAAAAACTTGAAAATTCTAGATTCTAAAATGTCAAACTTCTCAGAAATGTTGTAGAACCAAAGATCTGACGAATGATGTCTGATCCGTCATTCCTAATTAGACATATTACATCAGCTGAACATATCCACACATGTACCGTAGATGTGCAAATAATGTCCATATTCATTCTGCTTTGTCAAAGAACTCTGTCCAAAAGGGATCTATCGCAAATGTTTAAAAATACACAATACTGTAGCCATTTCTTTTGTTCATTTGGGTTTTGTCAGGATGAATTCCTACAGATTCCTACATGTATGCAGTCATGTGGGTCAAGTGCTTTAACATACAACCTGCCCCATGACTCCATTATTGAATATGGTTCCCTATCAGTCGGTCACTCCGAGTCACGTCGGTGACCGACGAATAGGAATCTCGCTTCGAGATGGCAAATC
>JAUMHQ010000090.1:3723508-3747097 GCA_032361165.1 Enteromius paludinosus | reverse complement strand
TGTGGTGTGTGGTGGTGTGCATCGTCTCCCGGAGTCTCTGTGTAGAGAGAAAGACTTTTCAGTTTCATTTGTTTCATATTCCCAAGAATTGGATGAATTTAAGTTTCCTTACCTGTTTGTTTCGCTGTTCAATAAACCTCTGTTGGATTTTACTTACCCGTGTCGTCTAAATCGTTACAATACCATGCACAAGACGATATACAAACACAATAACAATATGCACAATGACCTGAAGGATGTGTGTTCACTCAAAGAAACTTTTCCTGTGAATAATTTTTTTTCAACAGGGAGAACTAGTTGCTTTGTTCCCATTCCTTCAAGCAATAAAACCAGTGTTATCAGTCGGTTGCCATGGAATTAGAGGCCTGTTTTGCCTTGCTGAGGTGTTAGCTGACTTTCAGGGGATGGGTCCACAGACCCTCATAGTTGCAGTTTAAGGGCTGGTAAAGCGGTATTAAAGATCATTTGTTAAATGTAACAAATAGTTTGTGCCTGATTGGTTCAAATGCTACATCAGAACCCTACATTGACCCAACAAATAAATATATTAAACAATAAGATTAGGAAATGGGTAAGATAGGTTTCTGCAACCCTACATAGGACAAGTACTTTATTACTTAAAGAAAAAAAAAAAAACGATAAAATAAAATTTCTGTGAAATGGTACAAATTAAAATGCTACAAATGCAGCAACTAAATATATCTGTACTTGCCATACTGGTACAGAAATAACCCTGTCTGCTTGGTAATGCTGTCATTGTCAGAAGTGAAGACACTAGATGTCTCTCTAAGATAGATAAGTCAAATTAAATCTTTTCAGCAGTGCAGGCTGGGATGTAGTAGCACAGTACCACCTGTTGCTCTCATTGTGAGTCTCAGCAGAACAATAGCATAAACCTCAGAGAAATCAAGCTGTATGTCCTTACCTTGCCTTCCTCCTACCTAGCGCATACCATGTAGGTCGAAACTCTATCACACTGTTATATAGTCTGATGTCTGGTGTCATGGCCCATTGCCCATATTACAGTATGGGTGTCCAAACATTTGCCTGTTTCAATCTGTATCTGCAAGTGATATTGCATACCTTCTTCCATGGGTCACCTCAGCCTAGCAGCAACATTGAGCTGACATTAAAGCAAAGGTCAGAAGCCAAGCATGTTGGGATATTGTACAATATTGTGTTACTTTTTGTTGATGAATAATACATAATACAGAGAGATAACCTAACTGTAGGCAGTAACTAGCACAGTCTCCTTCCTCTGCGACGGGAGGCTATGACTGATTGATACCTGAGCATGTAGACGCAACGGCGAACTGTAAGTTGAAGTTCATTTACTTGTATGGTGTGGGCTTTTAGCTTTTGCTTGAATGTCTGGATCTTAAAGCATGTGTTTCTAGGTTGGTGTACAATCAGGGAAACTGCAGTATTTGTTAAACACATTGTAGCTCTTTGCAAATTTGAAAAAAATAAAAAAAAATTGTCAGTTTTTGCAAAAGACCAACATTAGCGCTATTTGTGGAACTGGCTATGTTACATTTAAGTTGTATTAGTCATATTAAATGCTTTTCTTTTTAATGTCTTCAATGAACTTAGTAAGGGCAGGGCTAGATAACCAAATTTGGGTGATTTGCCTGTACCTTCAGATGTGGGATTGGCAGTAATTCGGTGCTTTGAATGTGTGCTTGTACATGTGCCTTTGTGTAATACATCACTTAGACACGATGAGACTTCATAGGGATGGGGTTTGATTTGCATCTAAAGTTTCAGGTAAACATCAGTTATATTTTTTGATTTGATGATGATGAGTGACCTTGGGAAACAATTTTTGCTTTAACATGGTGAATTAATATAGTAATGATAATAATAATAGTGCAACAGGTTAAATATAGCATACTTGGAGTAACATGAAAAACTTGCAAAAAGTTAAAGTTAAGTGTTATTGTTGAATTAATTTGCATATTCATAAAACAGTGTTTGGATTACCTTTGATAGGATCATTGTTGTCACTGTAATGCTGTCTTATGAGTCTTTCGTTCTCTTTTGCCCTGCAAAGGTTAAACTGAAACTTCAACCCACTCACAGCCTTGTAAATTAGCTCAGGTCTCCTTTCTTCCCCTGGCGGTCCTGGCTCCTGTTTCCTTACTCTCCTCATGTTGCTTTGACTTTTGTTCTTTAAAAAGGTGAAATAAGGCGACTTACCACAGTGCAAAATGTATTATCTTGAAATGTTTCAGAGTGCTGAGCGCTTTCATAAAGTTGCTCTCTGGATGCAAAGCAGGCAGAGATGACATCTGGGCAAAACAGGTATGCAAATGTAAAGTGAATTCACCAGTGCATTACATTTATAATTGCACCACTTTTATGCATCATATTTTAGAGCAAAACCCTGCACCCTACAAAACAGGTGCTAAATGCACTCAAACAGTGCTGCACCATATTTAAATTAAGAGGCAAACACGCCTTAGTTAGGTCTGAAACTGAAAATACTAAAAATGACCTTCACAACAACCTGTGAAAAAAGTCCAATATAACTTGAAGAAATGATGACATTGATATATACAATTATATTATAATATATTATGCTACAATATCTTTCCCATCATTATCAAGTAATGTAATGCAAGGTATTTTTAGTTCATTCACAGTTCTTTTGGGACTACTATCATCAAAATGATAGACACTCAAAGTAACATACAGTTTGGTTTGGTGGTATGGTTCTGTTTTATTCTGTTCTGCAGCTTGTCATGAATGATTAGGGAGAGCAGCAGTAATAACCACATAGGGTAAACAGAACAAGATGAAGCAAGGATTATCAGAAAGCAAAGCCCTGACTGTGGCAAAAGGAGCAGTTGGGGATGAAGGAGGGTAATTTGCTCCTGAGCAAGTGAAAAAGCAGCTGAATAATAATGTGTTGTATTCCTATAGATGTAATCATATGATTCAAGCTTGACTCATGTCACCTGCCACAACTAACACTATATGCTTAATTTCCAACCTGGTCTCATAGAAATATGGGTAACACTTATATATAATAACTACACACTATGAATGATTAGTTAAGTATAATTCATCCTTTATAAACCATTGTTCCACCATTATTATGGATTAGTAAACGGTTTACAAATGCCTTGTTCTTGAGCATATATATGTTTAATGATTGTATTTTCATACTTTCTTAATGATCAGTGTATAATTTTTTTATATTATATTATGTTATTAACAAACTAATTATTTAGGAGTTGTCAGTGTTTAATAAGACCATTTAGAAAGTCTAAGTAAATGATTAAAATTATGTAAATGTACATTAATAAATCTTATTATTTAGATACATGATAATAATGTAATTGTACAACTGTACATTTGATAAATGATATACAAACCTTCAGTTTCATAGAAAAAAATAAGTGTACAGTTGTACAGTTTTATATTTTTTTGCATCTTGAAATTTGCATCTTGCATCTTTTTTTTTTTTTACAATGACTGACCATGTAAATCTTCTTTGTACTTTAAGATATGCTTTTAAATCAAGAACAAGGCATTTATAACTGAATTTATAAACTGCTTACTAATGACTATTAATGTTGGAACAATGCTTTATAAAGGATGAACTGACTATTCACTAATGCATAACTAATTATTCATAGCGTGTAGTTATTATAAAGTGTTACCGAAATATGTACCTCTGTGCACTTTTTGTGCAACACCATTTTCGCGCGTCAACTGAGTGATGCTAAAACACAGTTTCAATACTTGAACCCTGGCACATTTTTATCACATTGATATAGGTATGCATTGCGGCGATTCAGAATTGAATAATTTAGGGTTTGTATTGAATCTTAAAACATGGAATTCATAAAAAACATTAATTGGACAAAATAATTTAGGGAAAATAAAATGTATTTCACGGGGTCCTAAATAATAAAGGTATCTTACTCTGTAGTGTTCAATTGTGAACAAAACTTTTTGCAAATTTTCTACCAAATGTTTTATTTGATCTAGGAGGTTGCCAGAATGTTGCATGGTTTTTTAAGGTGGTTACTTACTAGCCCACATTAAGAGTCTATTAACATTGATGCCTCTAACCTTAAAGGAATAGTTCACCCAAAAATGAAAATTTTGTCATCCTTTACTCACCCTCAAGTAGTTCCAAAACTGTATTAATTTCTTTGCTCTGCTGAACACAAAGGGAGATATTTTGAAAAAGGTTTTGGGTCACCATTAACTTCCATAGTATCATTGCATAGTCACTGATGACAGCCTGGTCACAAACTATTTTCAAAATATATATAAAAAACAATTCTGTCATAATTTACTCAAGTAGAAATTCATTAGGTGTTTGGCAGAAATTCATACAGGTTTGGAACTACTTGAAGGTGAGTAAATTATGACAGAATTTTCATTTTTTGGTGAACTGTTCATTTAAGTATGAGCAACAATAGTGATACTAACTTTGCAAGAGCCACTTAAAAATGCATATGCTAATGCACCTCATAACCACTAAGTACCATAGGCAGGGGAGGTCATGTTACACACTCACACCTTTGAAATTTGTGAGTGCTGAGGAGGGCTAGTCTTATCTTTCGGTTTCTCCTGTGTCTCTGTTTCATGGAGTTTTGTAACATATAGAATCACAATTCATTATTAAACATGTCTGCAAGATCCTCGGACACTTTACATTGAGCTCTACACGTGCTCAGTTACATGCTACGTGGCCTCACTGTTTAGAAGGCTAATGTCTTGGCATAAGTAATGACAGAAAATGTTATGTCAAGCATAAGTGATGTTTTATAAGAGATTTGGTTTACCAAAAAACAGGCAGGCCAACGTTCTTTTGACTGCATCCTGAAACTGAGTAACTTAATTGCCACTTTCCACAAATGAGTACATTTGTTTTGAAAATGAAGTCAAAGTTTTGTCCTTTGTACAGCAAAGGGAAAGGAACCACTTCCAACAGAAACTACAGTAAATGTTGCAGGAGTAGGTAAATTGATTGAAGATTTAGCCTAAAATACACTATCTCTCAGTGGGGGGCTAGTAGGTTTTGGAGCCAATGTTGGTTTGTAGTTGCTGATAAACTTATATTTTAGTTGGATCATTTTTTCTTAGCACAGTAACTCTGCTAACAGGGTTGAATGATTGAGCTAGATGTGTTCAGGCAGCATTGCAATTTATGTAAAAATTTAGAAAATAGAACTTGATTATTTACCTGTCCTTCCACCATGTGAAAATTGAATGTAACTTCCTCTGTGTTACAATTTTAAAGAATCTTCCAAAATATATAATATTCTTGCTACTAAATAAAAGGAATCAGTGCAATTTTTGCTATACAAACAAAAAGTGATAGAACAGCAAGTTGTACCATATTCACGGACAAAATGGCAATTTCAGTAGAAAGTGTTGGGTTTTATAAATACTAGACACTTCACGAGAGAGCTTTCTCTAGTGTAAAACCCCTAACAACGGATAAAGATGCTTCTTAAGCTACTCTGTCAGGTTATTTTCTTTGGGTTAGAGAGGTAGTGCCCCTGGAGTTATATTCTTAGTTGTTCTAACTAGCTTTGGCGCCTGTATCAATGAGTATCTAAATGAGGAAAGGCTCATGGCGTAGTCGACTAATTCCACTTAATCCTAACATATCTCCGGCTGCTTAGCGTTGTTTCTGGTGCCAGGCATGGCTCGCTGGGATTAGCTTTAGCTGTGGTTAACTCCTCCACAAGGGTTCACAGACCGCAACTGCTTCAAAAGGGTCAATATGGACTTATTCAACAAAATGTTCATCAACCATTTAAGAAAGTAATGTAAGTGAAATGCTGAACTATACAGTTTTATCTTAAAAGTGAGTTAACTTGTAGTTAGAGTAGAGAAAGAGCTGGTTGAACTTTCACCTGGTAGAGTTGCAAATGGTGAGTCTGGTAGAGAGACTGGTAATAAGTCTGTGATTACTAACAGTGGTTACATAATTTCAAGCTTGATTAACTATTGTTTGGATTAAATGTGTTTTTATTTCTTCTCTTTTAAACAACAATGTTTTAATGTTTAGACATATTAAAACATGATTACTTTGCACTAAAGGGATAGTTCACTTTCTTAAGCTGAGTGATCTGATACCTGATATTGTGGAAGACAACCGGTAAATTCCTTGATGCTTGTAAGTCTAATTAAAACAAACATTAAAGCTCTTCTTTGCAGAGGTCTAGAAAGTCAGTCTTTATTTTTGAGACAAATCTTCCTTCTAAAATTAATTCTGTCGGGTGTGATAACTTATTGGTCTCTTTGTGAAATTAGCTTACATGCTAAAATACACAATGCAACTTTTTCATTGTTCAAGCTAGTGCTGGAGTTCATTGGGATTCACATTGTTCACTGTGGTTTTATAGCTGGCACACCAGGTTATGGTAGCCAAAACTGAGAGCGGAGAACACAAACAAGGTCATAAAAGCTGCTTGAATCAGGGTCTGTGTTATTAACTCACATTAAAGAGACATGCCCACATTCTCCATTACAACAATATGAGACTCTTGTGAGGTGCTTAAACCACAGGAAGCAAGAGCTTCGTGGGAACTTTTTAAATCAAAGGAATGCAAAAAGGGAACATAATGTGCTATAACTAGTTTAGGTGATGAGACATAAGATTTGCTTTGTTCGGATGTGTCTACCCACACGGCAATTCGTACATATTTTACTAGGTGGCTAATTCGTACAACCTCTATTGTACATATTCATGCATATTTTATGAGTTGCTGTGTCAAAGTCTGAATTTGTACGAATGACCTACACCTAACCCTGCCTCTTAACCTACCCATCACCGGGGTTTAGACAAATCGTGCAAAATTGTACAAGTGAGGTCGTACGAATTTGTACGAATAAACAACAATTTTCCACCTCTTACGAATACGTGTGAATTGGTCATGAGACTGTGTTGGTCTATCTTTGTCCCAGTTCAGAGGCTGCATCTTTTGATCCATCCTTCACAAAATATTTGCATTTATGTAATGTTAAATATTTGCTTGATTCTGACTGAAACTGAGTACTTACATTTTAAAGGGTCACAACACCCCCTTGTTTCAGAGGTGCTTTTTCACACCTCTGGTTTGAAAAACTTTCTGAAAAGGGACGTTGTTCACTGGGGGTAAGGGGTGGGGTAGAGTGTGGAGACAAGGCAGAGACTGCATTAAAGGGGGAGTGACAATAAGTGAATAAATTTTGCTAATTTGCACACCGACAATGTAAACACACACACGTTGGCAAGATGGACAGCGACACCGAGAGCAGCAGCTACAGCAGTTCTCATACTAATGACACATGCGCTTTTTTGTGTGGAAAGCCTGCTTTTATTAAGCAACTGTAGGAAGGAGCTTGGAAATGTCAACAGATGAAAGCGCTGTTTATAACACAGGCGCATATTCGCGCTGATGTGACCGAGCCCGACACGAACCCGAGCATCCTTTCTAAATATATGTCCAACCCGCCCCGGGCCGTCGGGTATCCATCCTCTACTGTGAGTCAGTTCTGTGAGTTTCAGTTTATGAAGCGCTCCTGTTCTAGACAGAGACAGCAGAAACCATATCCTCTGTTCCTTGTTATCTTATTTAAAGCACTACGTTTTGTTGTTATTGTAAATGTACAGAAATAAAGGTAGATCCTTCACCGTTCCTTTACCATTCCGAATTATGTATTACTTTCACCTTTATGAGCAAAAATGACGGCGTATTTAAGTTCTACTGAAAAAATAATTCGCAAGTGATCACAATGGTGCCTCCGTTATGCGTCTAACTAATATGTGATGTGCTTGCCGTGAAATGTTTTATATCTATAGATTTTTAGCAGGTTGAGATGATTTAAGAAGGCTAAATTATTTAAACTTTCAACATTCAAAAAACTGTCCGGTACGAAATGTTCCAGACAAATTTGGTGTGTGTTTTCATAGGACTCCAGCAGCACGCCTCCAAACTTTAGCTCTGGTCCAATCGCGGTGAAATGAAAAGCGATAGCTCATGCAAAGCACGGTGATTGGATTAGACGAGTCCTTCGTCATGTATAATGTTACACTGCTCATTAATAATGCATTAATAGGGCCGTCAAGCCGATGATGTAGATAGGTACTGTACAAGCCATGTAGCGAATGAGCGCTAAAAAAAAGCAGCGTCTACGTCACCGGCTCAAACGTAACTTTTACATGTATATATCTGTAAACGACTCAAAAAAAAGTGTTTTAGGGTTTTGTGACCCTTTAAAGCATAATGCAACACTCTCAAAAGAATCACTTATGCAATGATTCATGGAATTGGATAGACCAGCAGTTCTCAATCCCAGTCCTTGCGTACCCCCACATTTTGTATGTTTCCCTTAATCAGGGAGTAGGTGTAGGGACCATGTCAATCAGAACACAGTTCATGCACAGAGCAACTTCTAACAAGCTGATTATCAGAATCAGGTGTGTTAATTAAGAGAGACATGCAAAATATGCAGAGCGGGGGTACAGTACATGAGAACTGGAATTGAGAACCGCTGGTCTAGACCATGAAGGATCCAGCTGTTGAAAGGATGCGTTTTGTGGGCCAATTTGAAGGAGACTTTGAAATGGGAGAGTCTTTGTTGCACTGCTTTAATGTTACTTTCATGCAGAGATTAGCCCTAACACACCTGCTTGGAAGATCCAAGTGATCCTGAAGACCTTGATTAGCTGCATCATGTGTGTTTAATTAGGGCTAGAGCTAAATATTGCCAGAACACTCCCTTCCAGGAGCAGGACTGGACACCTCTTTTCTTGGAGGAGAAAAAAATTGCAAATTATGCATTGAACAAAAGACCTCCAAGTCATATTTGGAAATGAAAATAAAAAACTTGGCTCTTTTCATTTAGGACAGTGAACAACCATCTAACAAACACATACAGTAGAACACCTCAGCCACTCCAAATGCCATTGCCATAATACTCTAGAATAGTGCTTTGCACAGACAGACACCATTCATGTTTCTTCGGAACTTGAAAACTCTGCTAATGGGTTTGTTTCATGGGGTAAGCTTCTATCATTTTTTTTTGCCTTGTGAAAACAGAAATGTAATGTTTCATTGTTTCAATGAGCATTGTTTCAAAGTTTCATTGAGCAATCTCCGCATAATGTCTTTGAAGGAACACAACTTCTGACCCTTTGGTAAATTGGTTCAGTGCATCCTCAGACCTTCTTTGATCATATCAACATGCTTTTCTCCGACATTGTTTTCTGAAGAGGGATTCACAAATTCAAGATCAAAACCCCTGAGATGTAAATTGAGCCAAAACAAATGTAGTACAAAGTTTTCCATTCCGTTCTCAACAACAGGCATAAGCGAATAGCGAATTGTCTGAAATAATTAGTGAGTTTATCAAGTAGATAGTAAATATGGATTTTTGTTAATCCTGGAGCAAAAAATAGTCCTAACTATACCAAGACTAATTTTAAAGCCCATGCCTATACATTATGCCGAGTTCACTGCACAGTTTTCAAAGTAGACGCGTCACAGATCTTTTCACACTGCATGACTATCTGGGGTAGCATTCAGTCGCTGCTGTGTTCACACTGCATGATAGATCGGCGACATGGTGTTTCACACTGCATGACTCTACAAAAGGAAGAATCCCCGACAACTTTGTCCCGGTCTGCAAACTGCCAATCAAACACACGCGACAAGTGATATGGAAACAATGCGAGGTCACATGTGCAAGACCCGAGTTCTCACGTGAGACTGGGGTTATTATTAAAAATGGTAGCACGCTCGAAGCTTGCCATACCAATTGCTTGTATGCTCATTAGCAGAGAAAAGAAGGAAAAAAAAAAAAAAGAAGATATTGGAGGAGGATATGCCGTCTATACCTTCGTAACTCCTCCCCATCATCCTGCTGCCCTGGATGTTGCTCTCTCATTGGCTGTAGGGATTCGCCAATGTTATTTTCAGTCAGAACACATTTCACACGGCATGATTTTGAATCTCCGACAGGTCCAGATATTTAGCTTGCCAAATATGCCATTTGGCATAATGCCGAGTTCAGACTGCATGATTTCAGCCCTGATTTTGACAGACGGGTTTTGAGAAATCGCCGACAAATGCCTGAAATCACTGGCAAATCGGTGCACATTCACGCAAGTGACAATCGCACAGTGTGAACTATCAAAGACGCAATCTGAGAGAATCGCTGATGAGTCGAGTCAAAATCATGTTGTGTGAAATCTGCGACTACTTACAGCCAATGAGAGAGCAACATCCAGGGCAGCGGGAAGTTGGGGGAGGAGTTAGGAAGGTATATACGGTGTATCCTCCTGCATAATCTTCTTTTCTTTTTCTTCTTTTCGCTGTAAAGAAGCGCACAATTTGTATGGCAAGCTTCTTGTGTGCTACCATTTTATAAACAATAATCGCAATCTCAAGTGCCCTTGCATTGTTTCCATGCTACTTCTCGTGCTGTGAGACAAAAAATTTTGACGATTCTTCCTGTTGTAAAGTCATGCAGTGTGAAAACCCCTGTCGCCAATCTATCATGCAGTGTGAACACAGCACCGACAGAATACCACCCCAGATCACCCCAGTCATGCAGTGTGAAAAGATCTGTGACGCGACATGAAGTCTGAACACAGCATTAGTGTGTATTTTCATGCAGAGGTTATTTTACTCATTGCATGGGTGTTATCTCATGTGTACAGGCATCATAAGTAAAAAACAACTTCCAAGTTTACTACTTTAAGTTGAATGGAAAAACAGCAAGACTCAATGTGCACTCTTTCTCCTTAGGAGATCGCTCGGGAAGATGTTTCCTCGCTCAGGAAAATCCATCGTCTTTGACAGCTTTCCAGATCCATCTGACACCTGGGAGATCATTGAAACTATTGGTAAAGGGACTTATGGGAAAGTTTATAAAGTGCTTAACAGGGTCGATGGCAGCAATGCCGCTGTCAAAATACTGGATCCAATCCATGTGAGTAAAACCCTGCTAGA
The DNA here is from genome assembly GCA_032361165.1 of Enteromius paludinosus. Lineage (NCBI taxonomy): Eukaryota > Metazoa > Chordata > Actinopteri > Cypriniformes > Cyprinidae > Enteromius > Enteromius paludinosus. The sequence continues at coordinate 3,736,127 of JAUMHQ010000090.1, read as the reverse complement.
TCGAACCTGTATGTGGTGTGTTTTATTTAGGTCACAAAGCGAAACAACAGGCATGCATTTCTGTGAGACCATTTTGCTGAACCCTGAGTAGTAATTTTTAAATAGAGCAAACTCAAGGTCAGATTTGCATGAACCTGAAAAGCAAAGTCATTGTAGGCCCTTCAGGTTAAATCAGTTTACATTTGTGTTTACCTGTGGGAATGTTTACGCCTTAAGAGAGGCCTGCAGGCAATTACTGACCACTGAGAACATCTACTTGCCACTGTCATATTAATAAGAGAACATCTATTCCCTGCAGATAACGCCAAAAAGCTCTCTGTGTCCCCATCTCTCTCGTTATTTCTCTAGCCACACACTCTATCTTTTAGTGACTGGGCAAATAAAAGGGCCCCTAACAGCACATACCCAGACTAATCATGATGAGACGGCTTTTCAGAAAATGAGCAATTTGTGTTCATTTACTTCACAAGAGTTGCTCCAGTTCAACCTTTCAAGGTACTGAAAGGAGGCTTGGAAGTATTTCAATGGCCTTTGGCTGCCAGTATATTTAAAATTACTCATCTATATCAAATAAATCCAGGCTTAATTTAATAGACTGCAGCTGCTGTGGTCATTGTACTTCAGATATTCACAAATATTTATTCTCACCGCTTTCCAAGCACAGGAAATGCAGTAATCATGTCTAGTAATAAAAATATGAAGCACTTTTGAAGCCAAAAGGCATCACAGAAAAGACTTATGTGCCGTATCCATTAAAATTCTACGTTCAGAGGTTGTTTTTCCTCCAGGTTCAATCAGTAAACATTTTCCAAGACTGGAGGACGTGGAAGCCAACAAATATTACTTCAAAACATCCCGCAGGTGTAGTTTACCGCTATGGTGTGTGGGGCTTTATTAATGCTGACATTTCATGGCCTTTGCAGTTTTGCTAAATTCAACAGATAAAATGACCCACACAAATTGTTTGGTTTGCATCAATGACTCTCTTTGAAACTTTAAATAGTTTAAGAAATGTTTCAGTTTATTCAAAAATTAAAATTTCAAGAAGTTTAAACTATTGCTCTGTGTCTCGTAAAAAAAAAAAGAAAAAAAAAAGTAAATTCAATTTATCTGTTTCTTTAAGGATATTGATGAGGAAATCGAAGCCGAGTATAACATCCTGAAAGCTCTCTCAGACCATCCCAATGTCGTCAAGTTCTTTGGAATGTTCTACAAGAAGGACATCAAGAACGGGGACCAGCTATGGCTAGTGCTGGAGGTAAAGTTCAATTCTGTGTCATGCACGTGGACCTCATTTATTTAACTTACACATTTAATCTTATTGTATATCACACGGGTTAAATTGGGCTTGTGACGTTATCCGCAAAATACTTTTAAATGCCATAATCAATCACCATTATATTTATATTTGCAGCTGGAAAACATGCATATGCTAATGTGTTTGTAAATCAGGGCAAAGTGTACTGGATGCTATATCATTATCACATTATGGATTAATTGCTGTCATCAGAATGTGGGCTGATGGGGTATGTCTGAAAGCAGTGGAAATCTGTTTAAAGGGGATTTGCAAAATGCGCTGCTAATAATAATCAACAGCCCATTATTTTATTGGAACATAGAGAACATTTCTCAGATCTCATCTAACGTCAATATGAATCTCTGTATTTTTGGAACAATCAAGATATTTTTTTACATGTATGTATTGTTTTTTTTTGTGTTTTTTTATGCCTAAAGTAATTATAGTGACCTTTTGTGTTGTTTGTCTACCTTTCAGGTAGAAAGGTGTGTGTTGGGGAAATGGGATAAGATTGTGTTAAGAGTGTTACATAAGAGACTTTAGTTTTAGAAGTCGGTCTAGACAAAGTTTTTGTGTCAGTAGAGGTATGGGGGTGTGGAGATGACTACTAATGTGGACTGGCTTCGTCCTGCTAAGATGAGCTGGTTCAGATACCAATTCTGCATTTAGACACACAAGCTTTAGGAAATAGATTGTCTGTCTGTAATTGATAACAGTATTCTGACAATAAGGTTGCTCTGTATTGCACCATTCTGTAACTATATATTGAGTACTTATCCAGAAAAAAAAAGTGATCAAACAGCTCACAAAAGTTTTGTCATTAAAGCTTCAGAATGTTACGGTTGACCCAGTGATGGCAGATGGAGCTTTCTGACAATATATTTCATTCTTTTCTCGACAGTGTGCATTACTTGGAAGTCAGTAGGACAAAAATATTTTGAAGACAAACAAAGTTTTTATGGCTTTGGAACAACATGGGGGTAAATTATTAATGACCAAATACTCTACATTTTGTAGGGAGCTAATTATTTGCATTTAGTTTTCAAAATTTTGTTGTATTAAGTCTTGGGATGTACAGGTTTGGAAGTAATCTTCTCAGTGAAAAGTTTTGTCCTTTAAATGCACTTATGACATTTATAAACATTGTAGTACTTATCTTTGTTCTCTGATGATCACAGTGCAAAGAGACATTTCTGAGACCTTTTTGTTGATTATAGAAACCTTCATGGAGGGAAACACGTGATCAAATATCAGTTTGTTTTGTATATTATCTCTGTTAAGCACAGCATCAATACTGTTACTCTGGGGAAACAGATTGTAAACAGGGCTTTCTTTCTGCTATTGCACAACCAAATCGGATCTTGGATCATGTTCAACATATTAGACCTGTCTGTTTACCTAGTGTGGAACTTTACCTCAGTCTCAAGATGTGAGAATGAGGAGGGTTGGTTAAGATGTCCCACATAGTGCTGTAACCTAATCTCAGGAAGACAATGACATGCCTTTATGAGCCAGTCTTTGTAAATAAAATAAAATGAATAATTATGATTATAATAAATGAAAGAAAGAGAGTATAATATAGCCTGTGCACAGTATGAAGTTGTATAGTAAAACAATCTGGCCTCTGGCAAATATGCATGTGGATGTTCATAAAAGTTGTCCATCCATGCATCTTCATACTTTAAAATGTCTAAAAGTCATAGCATTGGATAACAAAATATTAAACAAAGTTGTTTGAAAAATGTTTTAAGGAAATTTGAATTTTTTAAGTGGTAAAACAATGAATAATCTCTTTAAAATGATTAATAAAAAGGTAAAAAAAAAGCTCTAGAATATTTGTTTTTTAAAGGCGTCACCAATCTTTATAGCATATAGCAATGATATGTCCAGTGCCTTGTTCAAATACTGCCATTGCTCAAAATAAATCATGTTTATACAGGTTTCTGCATATTTCAGCTAAATTGGAAACCTATTTTTGCTATTGCTATTTTTCTCAGGCTCCATGAAGTAACCACATTCTATCCCCCCCAAACACAGTTACCACCAATTACAAAAGCTATTTTCTTCCTTTGCAAAGCTTTAACCAAGTTTCTCCAGTATCAGTAGAGTGAATGATCTTTTTTCTTGTTCTTGTTTCCCTAAAGAGCTTTGCATTTCTGTATGCAAACTCCTGCATGCAAAATCCACAGTCAGCAATCCAAATGTGGAAGTTAATCCTCTGGCTGGAATCACAGCCGAGCATTCAAGCTGTCAGCAGCAAGTTAGCAGCCGAGGAGATGGGGGAACGCAGGGGGGTTAAATTGCCATGGTTACAGTCGTCCCTTCTGAACTGTAATTTTCCGTATTTCAGTAGGATCCAGGAAGAACTCCTCCACGTTGAGTGACCTCTGATTACAGAGAGGACTCGCACAAATTGCGTCCTCCACTTTTCTGGCTGCTCATCAGGCCCGGTGCTTGTTCTGCCTTTCCTTTGTGTTGTGGGTTCTAATTATGGATATGAAGGAAAGCGCTTTCATCTGTATTCACTGGTTCCTCGTCGTATAAGGGGCCGACTCCGCTTCATCATATTAAAACTTCAAAGATATCGGAAATGATCTCTATTCGGTTTGTTCAAGTTGACTTGTAGGCTGCAGTTGGTGGTTAATGGCTGATAGGACTCACGACAGCGCTTCATTGTTGTAGTTTCAAATGAAACAGTACGTCTCTGTACCACTGTTATTCTTGCAGTTCATTTAAAATGCCTGGCTTTTTGCGGATATGTAGCTTGTAAAAGCTTGCTTAATGAAGTGGATTTATTGACTGGTTTCTTAAAAACCTGAGACAATCAATAAGACATGGTGCTTGCATCATTTGTCATGTTATTTGCAAAACCTGTAATATGATTCTATAGGTAACCATAGTTAATGCAATGGCTAACATAAAATAGCAGTGCTCAACATTTGTAGTATTTATAAATCTATGTTTGTTATTGTGTCTTTTTGTTTGCTTTTTTTATGTATGCATTTTCTATATGTATGTATATAATTTCCTTGTTTACTTTTTAGAAATCTGCTTGTTTTCACAAAAATGTGAAGAGAGAACTGTTTTCAACATTTTAAGAATTATAGGAATATTTCCTAAACACCAATTCAGCATATTAGAATGATATCTGAAGCATTTCAAGATGCTGAAAATTCAGTTTTGGCATTATATGAATAAATTAGATTCAAAATAAATAAATGAATGAGTGAATAAACGTATATATATATACATATATATATATATATATATATATATATATATGTGTGTGTGTGTGTGTGTGTGTGTATACAATTTAAATATTATATTCTAAATAATATAATATTTATAAATTATAAATAGTATAAATATTAATTTATAAAAAGAAAATAATGTTTTTTTTATATATATAAAACTTATGGTAAAATTTACATTTGTGTTAAACCCTGTCAATAATTGTAAGTTAAATCAACTCACTTTAACAGCTCTATTATACCTCATTTTATGATATGAAAAGTAAAAAGATAAAGTTTGTTTTGCATCCCGTTTTTATGAAGTACTGCAGTTACTATGGGTGTTATCCTCTATCCATCACAATGATGTTTGTTAGGATAGCACATCTATTACTACGCCTCATTTAGACACACACATTCAACCACTTTCTTTTCTCTCTTCCACAATACTAAGGTGTTGTGGGTGGTTGTCACGTTATGCAATGTTCTGAGTGTTGAAGTGGTCATCTAGGGTTGCTTAAAATTACTATGATATTTTAGTCTGTACTATAGATAATGCTTGAGTACCTTTACTTGACAAATAAGGAAATTTGTATGAAGTTCAAGCAACACTGACTCTTGGAACAACTCTAATGTTATTATAGTTCAGTTTTACTGCAACACATTGTTTGAAACTGTTATTGTCAGTGTCTTTGTATGTAATTATATACAACTTAACACACTGTGGTTAATACAACAAATCAAATAGTCAATTTCCCTTTTGTTTAATTTCACTCATTCCCTTTAATATGGTCAGTGTGGTGGCTGTGGTTTTTGGCCTAGTTCCCTGTATTTAATGGCGGGTTCTTTGGCGCACCCTTTGAAACAAAGCCCTTTCCGAACCATGTCTGATGTGTCTAGCTTGTGCCCATCATTAATACACAATGAGGCTTTAAAATGCCATTGTTTGTCAGGGCTTTTTCATTAAACGTTGTGGGAAAGCAGACACCTAACTCATTATTTGAGTGCAAATGATAAGGTCGCTTGAGGTGTTTTTCCATAAAGGTGTGAGGACCACACACACACAGAGATTAAAGAAAGCTAGTGATTTGATCGTCTGCTGCACTTAACAAAACATTCAGCTCTAATTAAATATTCAAAGTCAGAAGCTCCAGGTATGTTACTCCAAGTAACTAGAAAGCGAGGGCTTAAAGGGATAGTTCACCCAAAATTATGTCATCATTTACACACCCTCATGTCGTTCCAAATCCGTTAGACTTTTGTTTATCTTCAGAACACAAATGAAGATGCATTTAATGAAATCTGAGAGAATTTTGTCCTTCTATTGAGAATCTTCACAACTAACTTTGATACTTTGAAGGTTCATATAGATCATAAAATAGTTGAGTGGTTTAGTCAAAATTTCCTGAAGAGACTCTATAAATCAGTTTATATTACGAACAGATTGATATGCTTTTATTCAAACATATGCATTTTTCAAGCACAACTTTACTTGCTTGATGATCAAGAATAAATCCTATTGGTACTTTACAGAATCTCAAATGTGCTACATCACACACAAGGATGAACCTCATTGGTTCTCACACAGCAAGTGTGCTTGAGTTTTGGTTTGCTTATGTGTGCATTGCTGAATATTATTTTTTTACTGGAAACAACATGAAAGTGATTAAATAATGACATGATTTTAATTTTGGAGTGAACTATTTTTATGGGCCAGATTTACTGCTTGCGCCAAACCATAAAGACATGGACAGAGTTATTTTTGTGGCTGACCTTAATGAATATGCATTTGTTGGAGTTTCCCTTTCAGATGTTACATTTGTGGTTGGGAAGAATTAAATTGAATCACGCAATGCAATTTCTAACATTTGTATTCGTCAAATTACTGGTATTTGTGTCATTATGCAAATAAGATGTTGCATCTGTGTTCTTTAATTTGGGCATTGTTAGTAAATCACCACACCCATCTCCACTGTTTTGGAGTTGCGCTCTCATGCTAATTTGCCCTGAATCTGGCCCTAGAGTGTATACCTGCTAGTCAAAGCTGCTTCTATTTTTTCTTGTTCTTTTTCCCTTTTTTTAAGCCTGCATGTTAAGACTTTGAAAGGCATCAGCCATGCTGGCAGTTGGAGCTGACGAAAGATGGCAGAATTAGTCTTGAGTCTCTTCATCCGTACGTGAGGAATTATGTTGATGACACGTCAGGAGATGACATTAATAACATGTCCTCTGCAGCCTGAGGTAATCCAACGTGATACAGTCTAAAAATAAAACAATATCAGGAAGAATTTAATTTAAAAGGTTCCGCTTTTAATTCATGTACAGAATTAATGATTTTATCACATCATTTCAAACCAACATTAATTTCTTTCTTCTGTGAAGCACAGCATGAGATTGTTTAGCAAAATGTTCATCCTTATATGTCCAAGTAAGTAAATGGGGGCTATTTAGCTCCTAGATGGTCATAAAAATTGTCAATTTAAGTCATGCACTCATGAAGTTGCAAGACTTTATAAACTGGTGTGATGCAATCTTGAACAAAATCAGGTGAACTTGTTTTCTTGGAAAACTGGTGTTCTTGGAGTTCTATTCTATGATTGTAAAGAAATGTATTGTGCTATGTAATTGAAGTGATGTTCCACTCCAAAATGCCAATTTTTTCATTAATCACTTATCTGCATGTCATGCCAAACCCGTAAAAGCTTTGTGTGCTTTCGGAACACAATTGAGCTATCGATAAGCCCGCCCCAATTAGTTCCTGTTGTAGTCACCCTTTCAGCTGAATCACTTTGGTGTTACATATGGGAACTCGCCAGAGAGACCAATTTCCTTTGAGCTTCAAATAAAAGGGCAATGAATATTGGCTTGCACTTGATTGAGTATAAGAGGGCATGAATGCAGTGCACATGCAGCTTTTCGCTTCGGAGCCTTCGCCGTTCCTGAGCTGGAGATCCCCTCGGCTTTCGTTTTGAAGTTGGAGTTGAGATCTACTGAAAAGAGTTCCTGCGAGTTTCTGCTCTCTCGTCTGACAGCGAGCACTGGGCGGCTGTCAGTGGATCCTGCGAGTTGGTGGCTTTTTTCAAAGCCGACTGTGCCAACTTTTTGCATTCCAGCAAGCAAAGACTTATTGAGTGCACGGAGTTGCCGCGAAAGGTCTTCCCTGGGCAATCCAGGAGAGAAGAGCAAATTTTCGCGTTTGGTGAAGCGTTCTCCGGAATGTAGATCCAACCATGCACTTCTGGGTGCGGGAGTTTCCTGACCTCAGTAGAAGGACATGATCACCGCCTCACATGTCTGGGTCGAGAACACGCTGAGACAGCTTTCGCGGATGGGTCATGCGTTCATTGCATGCGGATGCCCAGTGGCCGTTGCACGTCTGCAACGGACGCTGAACTGTCGGCTATGCTCCTCCACGCCGCCAAGGGAATCAGTTTGGAGGTACCGCAAGTGACTTCAGCAGACTCCTTGCGGCTGGATGATTGATACCTGGGGTTCAGGTCAACCGAGAGAAGAGCAAACTCTCCCCGGTGCAGAGGATCTTTTATCTCTGTATGGAGCTGTACTCGGTCGAAATGACTGCCCGCCTCACCAATGAGCGAGCGCAGGCCACCCTGAAATGTCTAGATACGTTCAGGCACAAAACAGTGGTTCCTCTCAAAACCTTTCAGAGGCTCCTGGGGCATATGGCAGCTGCAGCCGCGGTCACACCGCTGGGCTTGCTTCATATGAGACTGCTTCAGTGTTGGTTACACGATCGAGTCTCGAGATGGACATGGCACCGTGGCACACTCCGGATTGGCGTTTCCCCGCAGTGTCGCTGTCTATTCAGCCCGTGGACCAACCCTACTTTCCTGCAGGTCGGAGTAGCCCTAGGTCAGGTGTCCAGGCACATTGTGGTCAACACGGATTCCTCCTCCACAGGTTGGAATGCTGTATGCAATGCTCCTACTGGGTCTCCTTCGCCAAGTAGGTTGTGACTACAAATATTCTTCTTGATGATCTTTCGTGCCACGACTCTTAAAGATGTTTAAATATGTCCTGTACACAGCATCATTAAACAGATATGCTAGCGGAACTATTGCTAGCAGACATTTCAGATAATAAGGGAAAAATACCATAATAACAGAGGTATAAATATTAACAAAAGTACTTAAAGTAGACTGTAGATAACGTTACTTAACCAATTTGAGGCAGTTGTTGAACTTTTCTTTGGTATAACCGATGAAAAACAGAAATATCAGACGCGTCCTCTCCTCTTCGGCAGCTGTGTTCCCGTTTGTCATTGTAACTGACAACAGTGGGCTGGCTAACGGTTACTTTCTAAAAAACAATTACATTAAAAAGGGTTTTAGCATCTTTCAAGAGTTCAAAAACTTTTCTTATACATTTGTTCAACCTATTTATTTATTATAAATTTTAAGACTCAGCCCAGAGAAGCTAATTCTTCTATCAGACACTTGAACTTGAAGTAAGATTGTGCCTCAGATTGTGCGGCAGATGAGATGATGTGCCAGCCTGTGCCATTATTTTACTTTCATAAATCATTACGAAATGCAAGATTCACAACTCAAATATATACAAAATATAGAAAAAAAATGTTTCCTGTCTTGTCAATATTAATATGCGTGGTTATCAGTTGTGGAGACGCGCGCTGTCCTTAATCTGACTGGTGAAAATAAACACATCTTTAAAGAACGTTCAATCATGTGTTCGAAGTTCACACATTTTAAATAGCATATCTGGTAATCAGAGAGCATATAAAGAAACATGTAAATGATGGTAATGAAATTACATGCATACGACATCGTAGTTACTTTGCCAATAAGTCATTTAATGACTAATATATTACGAAAAGAGTACGAATCTGGGACGTTCTTGGTAATCTTGTTACGTAAGGAGGAAGTACTGAAGACGTTGTGAATTGGTAATTGTCAAGATCAGCTGATGTGCCAGTCCAGCTCAGGATGGCACTTCAGCTAGTCATGAACTATGTGTCTTTCGCCCTGTCTTGCATGCCATTGTGATCTTTGTTGTGTTTTGTTGTGCCATGTGCTTTTCTGTGTATGTTTATGTACCTGTCAGCTCCTCATGTCTTCCCTCGTTTGTGTCTCCACCCCTTCATTAGTGTTCACTCCCTGCCAGCCTTCTGTGCCCAGGTGTTGTCCCTTTACGTCTTGATTATGTGTGTATAAATACCGTGTCCTGTGTTTGCCCAAGTGTCGGGTGTTAACGTTACAAGTCTGCTTTGTTGTCCCTGCGTGATCTTGCAGTTTCCTTTGTTTTGTTGTTTTCTTATAATAAATGTTCTTTGTGCATTTAATTCCTGCCTCCGAGTCATGCCTAGAAACTAGGAAGTGAGAGCGCGACACACTACAGCCACTTATTGTGACAGTAATAGGATTACGTGTATAAAACGTTGTGGTTACGTTGCCAATTGGTAAGTCATGAAATTACCAAAAATGACAAATATGGTTTTACGTCATGTGTTAGCTGGGTAGGTGCAGTGTTTCTTAAAATCAGCAGAATACATGAAAGGGAACATCAAAATAAAGTGAAACCAAAAAAGTATATTATACATCTCAGGATACCTGGAATCAATCCTTGAAACTGATACTCAACTGTCATTGACTCATCTGCTTTCGAGGGGAGGGTCTTACTGATAGGTCAACTTAACGTATTTTAGATGAAATTCGGGAGGATTATGACTGTCCTGTTAACTGCCAAGTAATGAACACTGTCAAGGTCCAGGAAAATATGAAAACATTGTCAGAATACTCCATCTGCCATCAGTGGTTCAATCTGAATGATATGAATTGACAAGAATCCATTTTGTACGCAAAGAAAATGAAAACAAAGACTTTCAATAATTTGGCTCCTCTGCGTATTCGCAATCACTGTAGCACCATTTTGGAGAATATCCAATGAAAGTACTACGTACACTGTTCTGTGTCAGCTGTACCACAAGGATGCAAGGATGTTTTTGTTCAAATAAAAAGTTTAAATACACATGGAAAGCATATTGTGGCTGACAGAAGAGCGTATGTAATTTGTGTGCTGTGGATATTCTCCAAAATGGCGCTACGGTGACACGTTGAGAATTAAACAGAGACAAATTATTGAATAAAGTCACTATTTCTATTTTCTTTGCGTACAAAAATATTCTTGTTGTTTCATAACATTCAGATTGAACACTGATGGAAGATGGACTATTTTGGCAATGTTTTTTACTTTTCTAGATCTAGACAGTGTTTATTACTTGACAGTCAATGGGACAGTCACAAGCCACTCAATTTTCATCTAAAATATACAGTATTAAATTGTGTTCTGAAGGCAAACAAAGGTTTTACGGGTCTGGAACAACATGGGGGGTAAGTGAATAATGGCAAAATTTCCATTTTGGGTGAAGTGTCTCTTTAAATGTTATTTGACCTGAGCACCAAATAGCTATGATCAGATGCTTTCTTAACTGCCGTTTTCTCACCGTTATTGTTTCAGAACTTTTCTGCTGCTATATACAGTACATACAGCTACTGATTCTCTTGTTGTCTGTTGGTAAAGAAAGAAAAAGTGTGGCACTTTTGAGGACTTTAACTGAATATACTTGAATCTAGAAATTAATGTTGCAGTACCTGAAGGAAGTGTTTTGTAAAACATGCTCGCTGCTCGCTGTCAGATAAATGTCTTACTCTCTCTGTCTGTCTATCTGTGTCGGAGTGAAATTTAATGATGGCAGGTGATCTCAGGCTGATGATGTAATGAGGTCAGCTTGCTCTTTAGTCTTCTTGGTGCTCTGACACTGTACAAATTGAACAGTAGAAACTGACATTCAAACTTTGCTTGATTTATGTCAGTGATTTTAATGCTGTCTTTATTAGCATCTTTAACAACCTTCACCTAGAGTATAGCATCCATTTTTGAATCCATATTGACTAAGGTTTGTTTTATTGAACAACCTGATTACCTTCAGTTGTGGCAAAAAGTCCATATCCGGTCTTGTATATCTCCACAATCAGGCGGAAGTAAAAGGACACGGATATATAAGGAGTAAAAACTGAAGTGGTGCATGTGGGAAAACCAAATTTTACCGTTTCTTGTCAGCTGCTGTATTTGCTGCTACAGCATATTGTGCTGAATTGCATAGACCGGGTGCAAACGCCAAAACTAAAAGAAAATTAGTTCTGCGTGGTTTGCCGGTTGCAAAATTATTTCAGACAAGACAAGCTCATCTGCTGCAGGTATTTAATACGGTGGCTGAGAGGTGCAAAACAAATCACAATTCTGAAAACAAAATAACAAGTCAGAAAACACAACAACAAATCTGAAAACAAAATGAAAAGTCTATGAAATAAAACTCTCTGCTCAGTCACGCTTGTCAGGAAAGTAAGTGAAACGAACACACGTTTTTCAATCAAATAATATTTCATTAATAAAGGTTATTTCTGTTATTAATTATGTGGAATCAGCAGCGAACCGTACCTCAGAGGCAGGGGCACCTGCAGGATTTCTTCCGAGGGTACGAGTTTATCAAAAATAAAATTTTCTTTTGCGGCCAGCTGCAGCGAGTTGATCACTCGATGTTTGAATAGTTTAGCCTTCTCAAATCATCACGACTTTCCTTAAATAAAAATATCACAATGTTTGTTTAAAATACTTAACCTACATGTGCACTGTAGATGCATCCAACAGAAGCTGAAGTGCGCTCTGCAGGACACGGAGGCACCAGCGTCATCACTCGCATATTATTATATTTGTTTACTTTGGCTTAAAAAAAAAATGCATAAATAATAATGTCCTGTGTCACGGGACTCTGCTGAAGACATGAAGCATTGAAGCAGCGTAGACGTTTTTACATGACCTTTTAATATAACTGAGAAAGAGACACAGAAATACAGACATCCAGCAACCTTATTAACCAACAAACGCAAGACAAAACACAAAAGCTTAAATACACGTGAGGGAACTAATGGCAGGTGAGGAACACAGGTGCGGCGGATAAACTCATTAGCTAAACAAGAACAGGAACAAGACCAAATAAGGAAACAGGAAATCAAAACCTAACTGTGACATAGAACAATGACATAAACACAGACAT
>JAUMHQ010000090.1:3695042-3710325 GCA_032361165.1 Enteromius paludinosus | reverse complement strand
GGGCAAGTTGTTCGCGACGTAGAACGTGGGCGGACATTATGCAAATATGTTACTTAGTGACGTGGATCCGTAACAGAAAAAGATTCAAATTGCTGCCGACTCGTTTAGGCGAATGTGAGCCGACTCTTTTTTTTGATAGACAATGTAACACCTTTATTTATCGTGCACTGTCGGCGTCACAATTTTGCAGATGGTTTATGTTCACATACAGCTACATGACACACTGCATGGATGATCATATTTGAAAAGGCATAATACAGTAGGGGCACTTTAAGATGTGTTGTGTATGTGTGTGTGTGTAATAGCTGCCTAAGATCCTTTGGTAGAAGCGTGTGTGTGTTGTGCTTGTCAGGGGAGCATCCAGTCGGCCAGCTCTTAATTAGAACTGGGAGTACCACACGCCTCCAGCAGAACTCTCAAACAGTTTTAACCAGTCACTGACAAACCATGCAAAACTAACACTTTATACCTCCTCATAAATATCTGATGCAGAGTAAACAGCGCTCCTCTCAAAAATGACTTTATTGTCAGCATAATATTCATCTCAACTAAAGTCGCTTTTAAAACCTGTACCCTGTCAGCAGTATCTATACTGTACTACAGGAGTGACTAGAAGCGCAGTGTTTCAAAGGCCTGTAATGTGTCAAAACGCAATTCATAACGCAACGCAAGTATGCACAGCATTGCAGCGTTGTTGCAAAGGGAAGCTAGGGTGAGCATTAGCATAAACTGTCATCTTCTACATTCAGTTTTCCTTTTCAGGTCAGCTAATGTAAAGCAGCAGTTTGAAGAGAATCTTGCTGAGCAAGTAAAAGTTAAACTGTCAACGGGTATAATAGCTTAAATAACACATTCAATGTAGTAACACAGAAATATGAAGACAACTCTATCGGCTCCTTCAACAGGTAAGTTTGCATCTGCTAGCAGGGCCATGCAAAGACGTTTAAATGGGCGGGTGCTCAAAGATAAAAAAAGGGCAGATAGCAGGCTAAATAAGTTCAACCCACATTCATGACGAATCTAATGTGAAATGCTTCTCAAAGGGCAATATCAACAAGTCACTCCCCCTACACGTCTCTCTCCATGATGGTAACAGTTACACTTTTATATAAAAGGGCTGCAAATGAACCAAACCCACCCAATCTAACTTGAACATAAACACACATAACATCACTAATACAAAAACCCAACTGTCTTGCTTAAATTACACAAAAATAAGTAATGCAGAGTAATAACTAGTAAGAAATACCCATGATACACCGGGTACATAAGTCCGTACCCGGCAAAATTGAGATTAATAGTTACACTTTATTGTTGTGGCGCAAAGACAGGGCTCCATACACACAGACACATACCAAGAAAAGGGCACTTGAGGCATCCAGGAGGAAAGGGGCGCGTGCTCAAGCAGGTTATAATGGTTGTAATGTGAAAATGTATTAATTTAGAAATCATGCACAATAGTATTAGTGTTTTGAGGTCCTAACATCTAAAGGAACTATTCTAAAAAGTCTTGTTTAAATTAATTTAAACTATTAGGCCCCCATAATTATAATTTGTGTTACTGCCTCTAGTGTTCATTTCAACTGGAAACTGCAGTGAATTTTACATGAGTATGTACAGTTTTGGACTTTTGCTAAAATGTAGGTAGTTGCACATTCTTCTAATGAGCCTACTGTATGTTGCTTGTACAATAATAAATCAGATATGCACTTTAGAATCAGCTGAGTGTTGTTGACTACTTTTGTCATGACATTTATTTTATCAAATTTAAGGCCTTAAAAAGGTTCTCTCCTCAACCTCCACCAGTGTGCAGCATCCACCTGGATGATGTGACGGCAGCCACAGGACACCGGCGCCAGTGCGCTCACCACACACCAGCTACAGGTGGAGAGGAAAGAGAGATACAGCCAATCAATGGATACTCTTTACGATGTGTGTCATGGGATTTTTTTAATGACCACAGAGAGTCAGGACCTCGGGTTAACGTCTCATCCGAAATACGGTTCTCTTTTGACAGTATAGTGTCCCTCATACTGAGGCATTAGGACCCACACAGACCACAAGGTGAGCACCCCCTGCTGGCCTCTCTAACACCTCTACCAACAGCAACCTAGTTTTCCCAGGAGGTCTCCCATCCAGGTACTGACCAGGCTCAGCCCTTCTTAGCTTCAGTGGGCAACCAGGCTTGAGCTGCAGGGTGATATGGCTGTGCACATTTCCTGCTTTTGCTCTATTTCACCAACAAAAATCTGCCAAAATACAGCCACAGCACTGTTTTGCTTTTCTGACGGCATTTTGTTTCTGAATGAATCTACGTTTAAATAATTCAGTTCAACTGCAATGACTCACCTATTAACAGTGACATGCTGCTTCCTACTGCCAGTTTTAATTTTACATTTAAAATATCTTAATTAAAAAAAAATATATATATGTATATATATATAAAAGATGAAAATATGAAAACTGATGTTTGAAATATATTTCAGTTTTCATCTTTTTAAGTTTTAAATATCAAAACATTATTATTGCATTTGTAACTGCAGGTTAGCATTCTCCCTCTAAGTTGCACTAAACTGTAAATACATCTAGATGCCAATTAAGATGCATTGCAGAGATTAATTTTGTTGATACTGATTTTATTTGCTCGGTAATAGCAAACATGCAAACATTTTATTCAAAAGATGATGCACACTTTAAAAAGAAAGGCTTAAAGGTAAAAATGCCCAGAAAACTTACTGGAAAAAGATTCATTTCTATCACTACCACTATCTCTATCTCTATCAATGTGAACTGACTACACAGAATATGAAGCATTTTAAAAATCATATTGTCATATTGTCCTTGTTAATCTTTAAGATCTCAACACAATAACACACTCAACTTTATTTTTTTTTTTTGTCAATATTGCACACCTCTAATTCATGTTATTTCATTTATATTATCATTTCGGTCCCACTTTATATTAAGTGTCCCTAACACCTGTGTACTTACATAGTAACTAGATGTGTATTTAGTATGTAACCACAGTGTAAGTACACACTGGTACATAGTATCTACAGCTGTGATATTTCTGTAACTACACACATGTAACCACCCTCAGAATGGTGTGTGTAAGACTGTAAGTACAAATGTGTAGCAGGACTAACAGCACTAAATTGGTAAATAAAGTGTTACACTTTCTATTCAATAGACAATTGCTGTGAATTTAGCATGTAATTACTTTGATGTTACACAGCAGGGGCAGTAAGTAAGGCTTTACTCATAAATTGTGGTTGGTGTCCAGAATGTTACACTTTATATTAAGTGGGCATTTCCTGAGGAATTACAGTACCATGTATATACACTGGTATTACAGAGGTGCACCAACTCCACCCACTTTACATATCCCAAAACCTACCCACCTACACCCCATGACCACCTCCTGCTCCAGTTACTCTTATACATACTGCTGTTACTAAATGTAACTATGTAATTCCTGTTACATGACTACTTAGTGAAGTGAAAAAAGTTTTGTTACCAATGTCCTGTTACACATTTGTACTTACACACACCATTCTGAGGGTTGTTACGTGTGTGTAGTTACAGAAATATTACAGCTGTAGATACTATGTAGCAATGTGTACTTACATACTACATACACATCTAGTTACTGTGTAAGTACACAGGTGTTAGGGACACTTAATATAAAGTGGGACCCTTTGAGTCTGCTGTTTAGATGCTTAATTTTCTGTCTCTTTATACAGACACAGAATTATTTTATGTTGCTAAAGAACCCACAAGTCCACACACATTCATCTAGACGCGTATAAAGCCTTTGGTGTGTGCGTGTTTCATTTGTCCTCTCTGTATGAGACAGATTTTCGAAACAGTGACCTCTAACAATGTGTCAGTCAATCCAATCATTGTGTAATTGCCTCGTTCAATTACTTATTTATTTATTTTTCCATTGTGCTGCCAGAAAAAAAGGGAACATTTTGTTGCTTTGAGTACATCCACCAGTTTCCACTCCTTTAGTTGTGGATAGCTGAGTCATGCGGTGTGAATACTTTTTTATATTCACTAATCATACATTTATTGCATATCATATTTGGCAGAGTAAACACCCCCAAAATATAACAGTGTGGCTATATTTAATATACAACTTTACAGCTCAAACAACACTTTTTAGTATAGTATTTAGTATTTGGGTTTATGTTAAACCCTCTAACATGCCCCATAGACTTTTATTATTCTGTAAGCACACAAACTTCGTCCTTTAAATGAAGAGGTAAGTGACAAGGGTTTCTAACAGTATCACACATATGCTGTTGGTAGATTTTAGATTGCATTTAAACTAAAATGTTCATCTAACTGGTGCTTCTTTATGTGACCCACAACAGAAAGAAATTCTCCAGTAGTGTAATTTAGCATAGCATGAGCAGCCACATGTTAAGTATAGTCAAATTCTATTATATTACACTGCATTGCCACACCACAATCTCACAGAATGGAAATGACAGTGCAAACACCACCCTGTCTGAAACGTTAAGCAGGGAGTTTGATCTATCGGTCTGAGCGAATGAATGTACTGTAGCACTCTCTCTAGAAAAGAGAATGTGCTCACTCCCTTGTGATCTGATGTGATGAATGGAGGTCGTCTGACTGACACAGTCGATTACGTCCTGTGAGATTCACTAGGGATTGTTTCCAGGAAGTCTGCTGGGATTTCAAACCTAGGCCTCATTCATAAGGCTTTTGTTAGCTACTTGACCATTGTGAAGCTTATTTATCTGTCACAGCACTGACCTCTAAAGAACATATATCCCAGTGCCCTTGAAATGGTTAACCTTGCAAAAAACGCTAGATTATCTTTGAAGAACATGTGATCTAATCTAATGAAGTATCAAAAGCAGATTTCTAATGTGTTTGGTTATCACAGTAAAAGCAGATATATCCCATGACCTCTCTCTTTGTGCAGGAAACCTGGCTCACACTAAAGGCAAGGCTGCGAGCTCTGCTCGTATGGGCACACAACAATCACAGCGCACCATTAACTTTGCCAAGGTACCTCTTTTTGACCCCTTCTCCTCTCTTTACTATAGAGCTCCTAAAGGGACGAGGTGATTAAAAAATGTAAAATGAGATGGAAGGGAAATTATCTTTCAATGTATGTCCATTTGTAATTTTGTAAGAAATCTCAAGTGTTTTTTGGTGTGAATGCAACGTTTTTTGGAGGAACAGTAGTTTTGCAAGAGTTTCTCTGGGAAATGCAATATGTTTGAGGGAGATCAAGTGATCATGGATTGGATAGGGAAACACAATAACATTGAACTATAATTTTTTCCGTCCCAACATATATATTTTTCCTATCACCATGTCCTATTAGGGGCTCCGTTTTGTTCTTTTATTTCTACTCTGCCTTTAAGCCTTCTATATGTAAATGCTCTGTTATGACTGACTAACCTCTAGAAATTGCTGGAGTTGCTAGGTGTTGATGTTTAAATGTGGGCATCGATAAGGCAGTGGAATTATGTTTTCTAGGAACTTCAGTGGTTTCACTTTTTGGAATGTACTAATTTCCTTTCCACCTCCATTTTGTCTCTTTGTCTTCCCACACTCCATACCCATCAATTTCCATTCCTCCTTCCTAATGTCTTCTGTCTAAAGCTGGAGGGTCTTATGTTGTTCAGTTTTGTATCATTCAGTGAGGTAATGATCCTGTAGTATGTGTGCTGTACATTAGAGATGTGCTCATACAGGATATGCTCCTTTTGCCGGCCAGCCCTGTGCTTAACAGTGTTTGGGTGTTTGTTTGTACGTATATATGTGGGTCTTTCTCAGAAAACTGTGCTTTTTTCTATTTTATTTAAAAAAAAAAATGACTTCTGAACTTTCCTAAAAAAAAAACTAACCTCAGGGCCAAATTGCCAGGACAGTACTACCTTAGACATTAGCTGATCGCCTTAGGTTGATGCAATTTTAAGATCAGTGCTGTACAATTGTTATTATACTATACTATACTATACTGTTAAACCCAATATTGCAGGGGAAAAAAGTAAAAAATTCAAGTGTGCCAGATTAAAAACGCAATATATCGTAAATTGTAATTCTATAGGTTGAATGAAAGTCATTAATGAATGAATTTATGATTCTGATTTCAAAAAGATGCTATTTATGATGCTAATTTCAGTATACCCAAAAGGTCACACAGACGTGTTATTTGAATATCTAATATTTTACAAGTAAAATTTAGTTTATGTTCAGTCTGTCCGATATATCAAATATTGCAACAAAGGTCTGTTTGTTTGCATCTGTAATCATGGAGACACACTTGGCACCATTTCCTGAAAATGACCCACGTCTGTGAGAATGAAAGAGTATCTTCTCCTGTGACCCTACCAGCTGTCTAATAGCTAATGCATTTGTAGATTGGCTGATTTACAGCTTGATTAGTTCATATCATACACATTAGTATTGAGTGTCCCTGTGGAATTAAAGAGAATTGCCTGTGCATTCGCATTTTAAAAACATGCACTTGTTTTCCAAGTCTTATTTTGTTTTTTAGCATTTAGTTTATTATTCCCAAGAGAATTAGTAAGAGAACACATGAGCTACTTAGAGCTCACATTCAGGTTGCACTCTGAAATGAATTAGGGTTTTAAACATATTGAAATGATGTCTTTGATGAAGACCTGCATACATTACCATTCATTTACATATTTAAGCATGCTGCCTTTAGAAAATTTCACATGAAAGATTCCATCCATTTTAGCCCACGTAAAATAAAAGCACCTGTGTCAGTGTGTGATTCTGCTTTGTGTTCAAGACTGAGACACCTTGATAATATAGTCTGGTGAAATATTCATGGCCCTTTCAAACAAGGAATTTGGCCTTATTGATGATTGTCATAAGTAATTAATGCTTGTTAGATTGCTTTGCGAATGAATCTTGCGGTTTATTTCATGTTATTTCTTTCCTATTTTGGATTCAAATCAAACTGTCTTATCACGATTTTTATGCATTTCTTTTTCAGTCTTCCTCTCGGAAATTATCTCCCACCCATGACAAAACAATGCTTGCCTTGCCTGTTGACACTGTACAAACGGTGACTGTGTGTTTACCCTGACCTTTGGCTTGGTTGTATAAATTTATTAAGAGAAGAAATGCATAAATATATCATAAACAGCTCAATTTATGTTTATACACAAGACCCCCAATATCCCTTCTGTAGATTTTCAGGATTTTTCATGTTTTCATCATGCTGAATATTTTGTGTTTGCAAAGGCGGAGAGCACAGGAGACACCACACGTCACCCCAGAGAGACCACCAACATGAAGACGCAAACTGTGGCCTCTTACTTCAGAGTAAGACCTTTGAAGATCTATAATAATGATAAGAACCAATAAAAATCACCACTCATGTTCACTCAGTCTTGCTTTATTCACTGTACTTTGCAGTATTCTCTAATGGACCTGTTATCAAAGATGGTGGCAGGCCAGCCTCACTTTGTGCGTTGCATAAAACCCAACAATGATCGCCAAGCCCATAAGTTTGACAGGGAGAAGGTTTTAATCCAATTGCGCTACACTGGTATTCTAGAGACGGCCAAGATCCGCAGACAGGGCTACTCTCATCGCATTCTCTTCAACAACTTCATTGAAAGGTTGGACTGGTACTACATATTACTGTGTTTCAAGTGCATAAACCCCTTTTCCATATAAACGTTGTTTATGTTGGTGCTGGAACCAATACTATAACTATCCCTTACGTTAACTAGCCTGTTTCAAATGACTTGAGAAATGAAAAATGACATTGTATGACTACATAATCCCCATTTGGACAAAGCCATCATGGAACCCGTAATAGCTCACCGTGATCTTTGGCCATTGGCCATTGAACAACCAATAATGGACCAGCACTAGAACATCGCTGGTGGATAGGATTGTCCCTTTAGTCCATAATTTATGTTCAGAGTTGCCTTTCACTAACTATTGGTCTTTTCAGATACTCTATATTAGCATTTAGAGCCAATGAGGAGCCAGCAATGAATCCTGAGACATGTGCTGTTATCTTGGAGAAGGCCAAACTAGAGAACTGGGTTCTGGGAAAAACAAAGGTTTGTGAATCAATGGACTTAATAACTGTTGTTGTTGTTTAAAAAAACTCATGATTCAGATGGATATTTGTTCAGGTATTTCTTAAATACTATCACGCGGAGCAACTGAATCTGATGATGAGGCAGACCACAGACCGGATTGTTCTGGTCCAGGCATATGTACGTGGCTGGCTGGCATTTAAACGATACCGTTTAATGCTGGGAAAGCGAGAACAAAGCGCCGTGGTATTGCAGTCAGGTGAGCTCATGTTATTGACTAAATGTTAAAATGCACAATACTCTGCAGAACAAACTTTAAATAATCTCTTTTCTTCTAGCATACAGAGGACACAAAGTTAGGAAAAGAGTGGCTGATGACAAAAGCAAGGCACAATCAGAAGCTGTTATCACACAATTCCAAGCAGGTAAGATAAAAAAATATATATATTTAAAAAGAAACTGAATTATATGAGTTTAGAAGGAAAAGACTTGCACTAAACCATGGCATCTTCATACAGTTTGCAGAGGATATCTGGCAAGGCAGAAATACAAGGAGTTGCTAGATGAGAAGAACAAAGCTGCCGCAAAGATCCAGGCCCATTACAGGGGGCACAAAGAGAGGAAAAGCTTCAAGAGGAAAAAGTAAGTGCTGTACTTACTTTATATTTTATCCATAATCCATATGTATTTTATCCACTTAATTGTAGATTATCATAGAAATTAAATGCAACGTTTTCAATAAGAGTCTCTAGCTGTCTAACAAAAGGTATGTTCTAAACATAAAATGAATAATAAAGTGCTGCAAAGCCATTTTACCAAATTTGCAAGAAAACAGAGAAGGTGTGAAGTGAAATGAGAGACACCAAGTACCAGGATATTGACAACCTTGAATGGTCACGAAGGTCACTGGTTTAAGTCCTGACTGAGTAAGAATGTTTTTCTATGTGTTGTGTTTATGTTTTGCCCAACATTCTCTGGGTGCTCTGGTTTCCCTAAAAGTGCAATACATGCAGGATAGGTGAATTGGAGACAATATGTTGTCCATAGATGTGAACGTGTTTCCCTGAGATGGGCTTCAACCATTCATTCATTCGCGTTCTTCTTGTTACATTCTGGATTTATCGTTGCCGACCCCTGCTCCCATTTGGATTATCGCCTTTTCCTTACCCCTCGGACTCTGTTTACTGTTATATCGACCCACGCTACATTTGCTGGCCATTCTCTTCTGTCTATGCCTCGGGTAACCCTGTTTGCTTATGATCAACCCTGCCTGTCTCACTCTGTCCGTGTAAATAGATAATCTGCACTTGAGTCTGCTTACCTTCTCGCCCTGTCTCTCAGCCAACGTGACAGAACGCTACATCGGCAAGTGGTTTGGAAGATGGATGGATGAATACAAAAATTTTAGGCTGCCTAATGCTGCGATCAAGCACCACTGCCTCTTTTGATTTTCATTTAACACAGGCTATTAATAGCCATGGAAATGTACAGTGGTATGCACAAGTTGCACACTCCCCTTGTGAAAATGTGAATAATTTTAACAAAATAAGTGTGACAAAAAAAATGCATGCTATTTTTTTTGTTTAGAACTGTCCTGAGTAACATGTTTTACATAAAATATGTTTATATACAGTATAGTCCACAAGACCAAAAAGTAGATGAAATTATTAAAATAACCCCCTTCAAAACCCTTGGTTCTTACTGTGTGCTGTTACCTGGATGATATACAATTATTTGTTTGTTGTTTTGTTTTATAATAGTTGTTCATGAGGTTTTTTGTTAGTTCTCAGTTCAACTGTTTAGAACAGAATCTCCTGAAGATTCTTTAGTTTTTCAGCATCATTAGAGCCAGCAGCAAAAGTGAGAAGGACTAGGTGAGCTGAGGCTGCCCACGTCTCTGAAATCATCAAAACTGCAGATTTGACATTTAAACAATTGCATTCTTGCCTTAAATGCTCTTAAAACATTTAATACATTTCATGACACAATAACATTAATATTAAGTTAATTATGTGAATAAATGACGGATGAACCAATCAGCATCAACATCCAAGTCTCACCCCCGAAAGTTTGGCACCTTTGAAAATGTACTACTTTACAAGCATGGACTTTCTGAGGGGCAAATTTTTACCCAGAACTTTATTTAGATCACAGAGTACCTGCCCAAGTCCCTAGTTCCTGGGGAAAGTTTCTGTGGTTTTAAAAGGTTTATACAGTAGAATTAAAAATTCAATAGTGTAAACTGATTTATTTTACACAGGGAAGCCATGCAGAAGGAACAAGCTGAGAAGACAGAGGAAGTGATGGAGGCCCCATCAGAATCAGAAAGTCCAGTTACAGAAGAACCTCCACAGGAAGGAGGTGAAGTGGTAACAGATGAAGCTGATGAAAAGGCTGCTGTGGTCCTCCAGAGTAACTACCGCGGTTACCGGGAACGGAAGAAATACAAGGAGCGCAGGGAACGTAACAAGACTTTAACAGGGGATGAGCTGGCCATTTCCTCATCCACCCCCGAAGATGTCACTCCTGGAGAAGATTTGGATGCTATGCAAGAGGAAGTACAGGAGAATATGGAGGAAGAAGGAAAGAAGGCTGAGGAAGAGGCTGCAAGTGAAGGAGATGAGAACAATGAACAGGAAGCCAAGGCAGCCACTGTTCTCCAGAGCAACTTCAGAGGTCATAAAGAACGTAAAAGACTCCAAGAGGAGGGTAAAATCCCGGTTAGAGGAAAGGAGACAAGTTCTCCAGTTGAAGAGGAGCTTCCAATTCCAGATCCACCACCTCCAGAAGAACTGATGGAATTCACTGAGGACATGGAGGATGATGCTTCAGCTGAACCACCAGGAGAAGATGAAGAAGCCAAAGCCGCTGTGGTTCTTCAAAGCAACTTCCGTGGCCACAAAGAGCGTAAAAGGCTCCAGGAGGAAGGCAAAATCCCCAAGAAAAAGCCAAAAGAAGATATGGATAATCCAGATGCTTCAGAACCATACATTTCTCTTGAGGAACTCCCCCCACCTCCGTTAGAATTCCAGCAAAACCAAGAGCTAGATTCCAGTCAGTTTTCAGGGGCTGATGAAGAATATTTAGCTGGAAAAGAGCAAGAAATGGTTGAAGAGGTGGAGGAACAGGAGAATGGGGAAGCTCTGGACATCACAGATGTTCAGCTGGAACGGAAGGGGCTAGAAGAAGAGGAGGAAGCCCAACATGATGAGGAGCAGGCAGCTATTAAAATCCAGAGCAATTTCAGAGGCTACAAAGACAGAAAGAACCTGAAAGCAACATCACAAAAACAAGATGAGGAAGTGGATTTACTCTGCAAACAGGTGATTCATTTTTTGTGTGTGTTTGTAATCTGTAAATCTGATGATAAATGACAAATATGGCATCATCATCTGGCATGAGATTCCCCATGCATGGAAAATAGTCGTATTGTTTGGCTGCTTTTGTGATACATCTTATTTTCTCTTATGATGACCACTTATTTTGCCATGGACTAATCTTTAACTTAGCATCCTAAATATGACACTTCAGTTGATGGCATTCTTTGTAACCTGCCCAGGTAACCAAGGTCTCTGAAGATTTCTTATCACTGCAGAAGAAGTTAAATGAAATCATCCTTGCCCATCAGCTCAACCCCAACGAAAACGGGATGTTTGTAAAAGGACAACCTTTGAATGGCTACATGGGCTACTACCAGCCACCAGGTAAACATCCTTCATAGATTCTGTCCAGTCTGACATCTTAGTGATTGTAATCATTTTCATGTTTGGTGACACTTAAGTATATTTTTTTAAAAGTGCGTTTTGTAACAATGCTAAATTGGAACTACTCGTGGGTGAGTAAATAATGACAGAATTTTCATTTTTGGGTGAACTATTACTTTAAGATTTAAATGGCTTAAAATAAGAAAACTCTACCTTAAGCTCCTACAGTATACAAGTTTGCTGTCAATTTATCAGAACATGAAGTTTCCTTTTCTCTAACAGAGACTGATCTTATCAGTAATTGGATGTCTAGTGCCAAAAGATGGGCTCAACAAGATGTGTCATCAGAAATTTCCCCCAGCTGATCAAATCTACTGTTTATTTGATTTTTGATGCGATGTGCCTAATTACTTTTGGGATGATAATTCTTGCATATTCCTGATATGCACCTTGTGTCTAAATGAAACCAGATTATTCTGTCAGCAGTGATTATGGTTTCTGTGTTGACGGATATGACCTCCTGATCTGTTTTCTTCTGTCACACAGTCATAATCTCATCTGCGAAAGCTGAACTTCTACAAAAAATCTTTTTTCTTTTTTCATGGAGCAAGGGATCACACTTGCTACATAAATATTGTGATCATCTGTTTATTAATGTTTTATTGCGATTGTAAAATGTCTTTGGAAGCTCCGCAGTCAAAATAAATAATCTTAACCAGAGGCAATCTGTATGGAAACAATTATTATTGTGCAATTATTATTGTTTCCACATAGAAGTGCCCTTTGAATGGCAGTCAAATTTCCATGTACATGAAAGGTCTTTAAATGCTAATCGCATTGCGTGCAAAAGTGCCCCGGCAATTACAGCAAGCATTAATATAAGAGCTGCAAATTGGCTTTATACCTCTGAGCAATCAAGAATTGCTGATGACCTTTCAAATGACACATTCAATAAATATGACAAACTCTCCAGCCTGTGCCCGCTGGTCCTGGTGGACGTCGATTAATTTTCTTCACATCGGACCTTTATTACATGATAAACAGAGCTTGAGTTAGCAGATGCTATTCAAATAAACCAAAGGTCATTTTTGTACCTTTTGGTGTTGATTGCAAAGAAAAAATCATATTTGATAAGAAAATATGTATCTAAGGCTTTTTATTTTCATGAGCACTTTTCTGACATTGCAATTTTTGACAGTGCTTATGTACTTGCCAAAGAAAGTACTGGTAACATAAGATGGTAACATAAGATGGTTACAGGATTAAGGTTAGTTTTATGTTCATGGTTAGTACCTACTTACATATTGTTACTCAGTTATTGTAAGTACTATAAATATTTATTTATGCATAAATTTAGGCCCAACTTTATATTAAGTGGCCTTACTTTGTACTTACTGTAGTAAATTAATAACTTGGTACAATGTACTTGTGTACGTACGTTTTTACATTGTACTTACATTGCATTTAAAATTGCTCTTTTGACCCATCCCTTAAACCAACCTATCCAACCAAACTTGTCCCTAACCTTACCCATATAGCAGGAAAAAGTGTTTTGGTAACACTTTATTTTATGATGTTATTGTTACACATTACATGCACTTACTATTACGATAACAACAAATTATGCATAATTGCATGCAATTTACTCTAAGAGAAACCCTAATCCTTAACCTACCCATACAGTAAGTACCTATAGTTAATTTAATATCACTCAGTACTTAAATGTATAATTACACTGTAACAAGAAGACCTTAAAAAATTAATATATACACGTTTTTCAATATAATATATTCAATATAAGTGCAGTAAACTTTTCATTTCTTTTCTTTTTTTTCTGAGTGCATAGTTGTTAAGGCCACTAAACTAAAATGGGACCAGATTTAAAATTTATACATTTTATGATTTCACTTCTCCCTATTTTATCCTCATCATACTTATTACCTGAATAAATACAATTGTTTTCACAATAAAAAAGGTATTTGTGCTGATTCTAAGTAATTTGAAGAAATGCATTCTGAAAGTATGATTTATATTTTAAATAAAATCAAATAGATGCAAATAGTTGGTAAACTATGCCATTATTTTTTAATATATAGAAATTGAACCCATTACTTTTTTGTAAAAAATTATTAGTGAGTTGTGTTAAAACTGTGTAATGAAATTAACAGGATTTTAATATACAAATGCATAAATGTTCATTTAGGCCTAAATATAATTTGAGTGGATGATGGCCGAGTGAAGAGAAATTAGAGAAATGATACATGTCTTTTCTAGTCTAATAATCAGTTTTACACAGTTTGTGCAATATGTATTTTTCTATGCTCAGTAAAAGCTGCATTTTTACCTTAACAATTTACATCAGACTCTGTTGAAGACAATTTGAGCCTCCTGCTCAGTGAGGTCCATGTTGAGCATTTCAAATCAGGAATTTATGAGGTTCGGCCTGCCTTAGAAGGGAGCTGCCTAGAGAGTAGACAACAAGAAGGCTGACTAGGGTTTAAAACAAAGTCTTTATTCTCATACCTTTACTTCTGTGCCAGTGTTGAAACATGCTGTGGCTGAAAGTCATTTCTGATTGATTTTTAGTGGATAATTGCAAATAGCGAGGCCCAAGGGTTAAGCAATGCCGTACGGTTTGTTCGATAAGAACAAAGGGGTCAGAGTTCACTGGATGCTGTGTGCTGATCCTATTCTTCTGTGTAGCAGTGGGGCTCCCCAGCAGGGAATTAGCTGTTCTCTTTGCTCCTTATTCACTCAGGAGACATATGACATTAGATGTAAGATCACATCTATAACGGGTTTAGAAGTATTGACTTCAAGGTTGTTTATTACATTTTAAGCTTTTATTTTTCTGCTCCACAGCCGACACAAAGCAGTCACGAACGTCTCGCCGCACACAACAACCAAAGACCCTGAACACACCGGAGGACTCCACATACTACACACTCATTCATGTGAGTCAGCATCACACAATGATGGTCTGGGCTTCAGCTTCAATGATCTTTCTCACACTTTTCCTGGTCTTTTCCAGAGGTCTGTCCAGGACGATAAAAGGAGGCCAAGAAAACAAAGGTAAATCAATTAGCAGAAGTGTTGTACTAAACAACAATGTGCCCCCTATTTAGAAGCTGTGCTTATACAACAATCGCCATTCACTGTATACTGCCTTTTCTTAACTAGTATATGAAATAATATAGCCTATAATAAATCATAGCCTATTATTGTCTTAAAAATACACATAGTTCAATATTACAATTGAAGAATCATATGTTCACCAAGACTAAATGTATTTAATCATACAGTACTAATGTGAAATATTATTCCAAAGGTTTCTATTACCATATGTGGTAACACTTTATAATAACTACACTATAATAACTGATTAGTTAAGCATTAGAAAGCATTTATTTCATCCTTTATAAACCACTGTTATGCGTTAGTAAACAGTTTACAAGTGCATCTATAAACGCCTTGTTCTTGAGCGTATATATAATGTTTACTAAC
>JAUMHQ010000090.1:3669037-3690930 GCA_032361165.1 Enteromius paludinosus | reverse complement strand
TATATATTTAATTAATTAATTAAATTCTGAAATGTACATAACTGCTGATGTTAAACCCTGAGCAGACTAAGGTTACTATAAATATAATTAATACTAAATCAGCTCAGTCGTTGTGTCCTATGTGTCCTTTTTTATGTCAAATGCATTTTATGGTATCAAAGATTCTGAATTTCATGTTTAGGTAACAGTGACAAAAAAAGGTTTATTAAATTAGAATATTAAACGCAGGTTACTGCAAATCACCTAACATAAATTGTACATGTAATTTCATAACTGATCAAATAAATCAATCTGTTTTTGTCTGAATTTTAGTGTGATGCTAATTTTTTAGAGTATCTATTGCAATAGAACAATACCTTTGTTTCTCTCTTGACCTGCTTTTCTATGCGATTTCCCTCCTCGTTTTCTCCACACCAACCTAATGTGAGTGGACAAAAACGCTGCTTTTATTATTTTCTACGCCCTATAATTCTAATTTATTTCTTCTTTATTTAGTGTTGTATTATATGCCTGCTGAATAAATGACCTTTGTGCTATTGCGCACGATCTCCGCATGGCATTAAGAATAAATAAAATAATCCTGCTTCTGATTAAGTCCGCTCACTGCTGTTGTAAAGAAATAACAGAACCTTAAAAAAGAGCTGCACAGATGCGGGTGGTGCGCCAGGAGGGGCATAAACTAGTGTGTGTGGTCACGATTAACGACGCAAAATAGTTCGTCATGACCTGAAACGCGTCGGAATTTCTCTGGTGACGTGAAAAGGATTATCTTTACGCCACAAGAAGCTTTTATTACCACTTTTTAAATGTACTGTGCACTCTTAACTTCCGTTTGCAGCTGAGGCATGTAAAAGAGAACGAGATCTGTTGGATGCATGCGTCTCCATCAGTGCCAGCGTTTCTCCATGAGTTCAGTGACGGTCTCCGGCTGCTCCAAATCATTGCGCACGGCGCACCAACTGAATCTAGTCGCTCAGTCTCAGCTGTTCTCCTCCTGAGGGCTTACAACATCTTTTATGAGCACCTTATCAATTAAAACACTTGATTTGACGCGTTTGGACAGGTGTGATTGTAAATACATCGCGCACGCAGCTGGATTTTTGGCGTCAGCACCACGGCTGCGGACAGCTCCCGTTTCCCCCGTGACGCGCGTCTGGATGGCTTCTGCTCGCGTTTCTCTGTCGCTGCTCTGATCCGCTCTGTTCGCGATGGCATCACACGGGTTTTGGTTCCTAGGAGCTGAAAACGCGTCTGGAGACGGCAGTCAAAGCCCGAACACCCGTAAGTGGCATGGCGTTCAAAAAGAAGCTTGAAAATATGCTGCATGATTGTGTTTATGTATTTGTTAGTGGGGCTGTGAGACAAAGAAATGCGACATTTGTTGTGTCAAGGTTAATTTCAAACCTTGAAATGTCCTGTCAGCTGTGTCGTATGGTAATAAACGATATCATTTAGTTAGCAGTTCCACGCCGTGGATTATTGATGTTGTTAATGGAAGTTTTATGACGGATGTGGTGTTGAAATCGCACGCTTGTGATCGTTTCAGCCAGAGCATGGTGTCAGGCGGCGGCCCAAAAATTCAGCGGAGGCATCGGCTCCAAATTATGTGGTACGTTTATTTTTAACCTGATGTGCATACTTGTATCTCATTTAATTTGGTAAAATATGACATGGTAACGAACAGCGCGAGACTGGAATAGCTAGGCTATTTCATGTTCTCATACTGAACTGTTCAATATTATTAAGAACATTGGGTATAGACGCTGAAACGAATTAGGTGTTTGGTTAAAAAAAAAAAAGTGATTTTCTCCTACAGAAGAGATGCTATTCATTTAGTTGACTGAGTAATCGTTTCTTCTGTAGCTCTGTTAAATGTCGGGGAGGCTGAGAAAGCAGCTCAAGCCCCAGTTAAAGCAGAAGATGGGTCTCCAGCCGAGAGCTGCGGCTGTAATAAACCCTGCAACTGCCCCAAAGCCGCCGCGTGCTTCTCTGATCTCTATTCAACAGGTAAACCACAACCACATCACAACTGAAAAAAGTCCAAATGTATTTGAAAAGCTGGTTTCATGGTTGGTTATTTTGATTACCTGACGTGGTTTTATTCGATTTAAATATTTTTTCCATTTATTTGTGTATGTTGCATGTTCACCAAGACTGCGTTTTTCGTTAAAAAGCGTTTTATTGCAGCCTATATATACATAGATAACAAAATATAGGCCTATATATTTTTGTATTGTTGTTTTTCACGTCGTTTGTATAATGCACATTTGTAAATGTCATTTCCGAGACCATTTAAAAAATAATTAAAATAAATTGAAATAAAATAAATACATGCCTGTGCAGTTTGGGGTAAATTAATGGATTTAAAAAAAATATGTAGCGCACATAAAAATGTAACAATGCATTTCGGAGATACTGTCCTCTGTTCCTTCTCAAGGTTAAATGAAGCTATTTTACTCTTGATTCTCGCACTACAAGCAATCATCTGTTAGGCTATTGGAATGCAATCATGCTATTATTATTTTATTTATTTATTTATTTATTACAGATCTTTTACCTGCACTGGATGGGGACGCGAAGACTATGAATTTTCTGCAAGAGGTTGTGGATATATTGCTGGCTTATATAGTGGAATCTTTTGACAGGTCAACGAAAGTGATTGATTTTCACTATCCAAATGAATTGCTCCAAAGGAATAATTGGGAGCTTTCGGACGAACCCGAGACTTTAGATGATATTCTGATCAGCTGTCGCGCCACACTAAAATATGCCATAAAAACTGGTAAGCGTTTCGTTTGTCATTTGTAAATAATAGCCTACACTCTGTGAAAAGTTATAACCTGCGATCGTTACCTTAAAAGAGTCATTTCTATTAGATCTAACCCATAAAAATCGTTGTGTTGGTATAAATAGGTATTCTTGGCTTGAATTAATTTTCAGCGTAGGCTATAATAGTTGTTGTATATTCTAGTATTCATGTTTATTACATCTATATATAATCTAACACATATTCTGCAATTGACTGTCTTGCTTGTACAACATTTTTTTTAGCTGACAGAACCGCAAGCATCAGTGCGTGTTTGTGCCTGAAGGCGGAACGAATCAGTTCAGAACATGACGTGATATTAAATGAATGCGTCTAGGGACGATTTTATTTTCTCTGATGGCATTTTAACTGACAGGCATTATTTTCGTTTTGGGAATAATTATGAATGATCATAAAGATTGTTTGATTTCCTTGCTGTCTGCGCCGGTCAGAGATTCGTTTGAGCTTCACCTGAAGTAAGCGACTATTAATAAAGAGCCATAAATAGATCAGGCCTATAGATTAGTGGGTCATTAACATTTTTTGTACGTTAAGTGATTAAGTTTGTATTTGTATCTGTGTCATCTCTATCTTCAGCACACCCCAGGTATTTCAATCAGCTCTCCACTGGGTTAGATATGGTTGGCTTGGCTGCCGATTGGCTAACGTCTACTGCCAACACCAATATGTGAGTGTGGGTCTCCTTCCATTAAAATACAAAGCAGGATGAGATCATTTCCGTTTTCTCTGCCTTAATAAGCATTATTTTGGCCTGGTCTGGTCTTTGTGGATTTACAAATATCGGTTGAAAGGAATAAAGTGAAAAGCTGATGAATTCAGACAAGCAAATATAACCTCCACTTCCTCATCTTGTGCCATTCACAGAGAGAAAATGAGGTGGAAATTAAAATGACATTCAGGCTAATAATAACAGTCATTCTGTGTTTGAAATGAAAGTTTTTATTTAACGCATACTTAATAAAAATAGCAATGTAGTAACAGTGTAATAACTATGTAATAACAATGTAACAGTTTTTGAGTGAGGAAAAAAAAATCCTGTTCCCAAATGTTAAACATTTTAGAAGGTATCATTTATCTATTTTTGTTTTTAAAAAATAATAATGCATCAAAAATGTACACTTCCATCATTGTCTTAAGCTTACTGCAGTGACACTGCTGTAGAACCTGCAGACTGTTGCAGAATCCTCTCAAGCGTCAGTTGTGAAACAGGTTGTCGTGATGTTTCCTTGTCGTGACATTTTTTTCTGGCTTGTGTAACTGGGTCACGTGTTCTCTGTGCAAACAGGTTCACCTATGAGGTGGCTCCAGTCTTCGTGCTGTTGGAATACGTCACGTTGAAGAAGATGAGGGAGATCATTGGCTGGCAGGACGGCCGCGGTGATGGAATATTCTCCCCCGGTAAGCAGCTGTCAATCTGCGTGACCTGCCTTAATATATGCACTATGTTGCGACATGAGTGCAAGCACAGGAATTGGCAAAAAGTTGTTAGGAGAGGATGTCTCCATTATTCCATTAGTTATTTTTTATTTTTTTTAATAAAAAGACAAATGTCATTTGTGTTTGTTGGTAATGCAATTATTATCCAACAGTGAATGTATTATTCCAATTAAGAAAAAAAAAAAATATATATATATATATATATATATGTATATGTATATATATATATATATGAGGTGAATTATGCAAATTATGCACTTTCTGTCCCTCTTTGCAAAAAAAATTAAAAAGTCTGAGTGGATCAGCATTCACAACTGGGATATGCTGTGGACAGTTACATCCGAGTATATGACATTCAGAGTCAAAAACCGACTGAGGTCAAGCTTTACCTGAGTAAAGTAATGAAATGGTTGCTTCATTGCCCTCTAGGTGGCGCCATTTCCAACATGTATGCCATGCTGCTGGCTCGCTATAAAATGTTCCCTGAGGTGAAGGAGAAAGGAATGTCATCTGTACCGAGACTGGTGGCCTTCACATCTGAACATGTATGTCTGTATTTTCAGTATCAAAATAGTGGAATAATAGTCAAAATAGTCATTTTAAGTCAGAATGTAAATTGTGAAAGTAATTTTTTTGAAAACACTCCACAATTACATAATGATAATACATTACATTACACTAAACTGTATGTATGTCCACATTTTGGGAATGTTTCAGTTATTAAGAGATAGAAAAAGAGAGCAGTCAGAGGATAATTCCCACATTTTACTTAAAAATGTGTTTTCTGTATTGCCAAGTGAAATCAATTTCTAAGAGTAAAAAAGCAATGGAAAAAAAAGGAAAGAAATGTTTTTCTGTCAAAACAGCAAAATTGTCAATTTATATATGATTTTACAAAATGGCTTGATTATAGAATATTTTCATATGTACTTGTTTTTAAATAATAACTTATTTTTATTTTAGCAAATAAAGAGACTAATCACTATTATTATTATTATTATAGGTATTTCAAAATTTATGTTTATATGCAGTTTAGTGCATTAATGACTCTGCTTTTCAGAGCCATTTTTCAATCAAGAAAGGAGCAGCCGCACTTGGAATTGGTACAGAAAGTGTCATCTGTATTAAAGCAGATGAAAGGTTAGTCTGGAGATCACTACTGATGCGTTACTTCATGACTGCACAATTGAGAAATGCACGTCTTATAATCACTAAACCATACTGCTTCTTTCTCTCATTTCTTCCAGGGGTAAGATGATTCCTTCCGACCTTGAAAGGAGGATTATTGAAGCCAAGCAGAAGGTAATTTCAATGACCGTGTCTCCATGACCGTCTTATGTGTCACTTTTAGGCCTGTTTAAATAATCTGTGGTTCTTTGGCAGAATGGGTTCTTGAATGGCAAATTGATTTCTTTCTCACAGGGATACGTGCCGTTCTTTGTCAGTGCCACGGCCGGCACCACGGTTTATGGAGCCTTTGATCCTCTCATGGCTATAGCAGACATCTGTAAGAAGCATGACGTCTGGATGCATGTAGATGTGAGTAGATCTGCTTCCCTGAATTTACATGAACTTAGGTGAACTTCCTGAACGATTCACCTGTGAAAACCAGACAGTGGACTGGAATCCAACACTGAGTGATCTCAGTGTTGGCACATCAAATAGCTGGATGCAGAACTGAGGACTCTTTTGTAGCTGCATTACAGATCTTAAAGGGATAGAGTTTTTCCAAACCTGTATGAGAGATATTTTAAACTTCAGGATGAGTACACAACAAAATTAGCATTTTTGGGTGAACTATCCCTTTAAAGCTGTCCTATTACGCCCTGTAATGAAGTCTTGATTTGGTTTTTGGGGTGCACTAGAAAATATTTTCTGTTTTGATGAAACCCCTCCTTTCAAAATATAAAATGTGCTCTGATTGGTTAGCTGGCCCAGTGTGTTGTGATTGGCGAACTGCTTAAAGCTGCCCTTAGGCCACTGGTGTCAGACTCAATTCTGCACAATTTCACTTCAACCCTAATCAAACACACCTGATCCAGGTAATCAAGGTCTTCACTTTTAAGATCACTAGAAACTTCCAAGCAGGTGTGGATCTGGGGTGTAACTCGCTGATTAACCACCTTAGTACAATGCATTGTTTTAGAAATGAACAAGCAAGTCACGTCTGTTTCCTGAACACGGTCGCTTCTCCAACGTTTAACCACGTTAGTTTAAGAACACAGGGCCATTGTTAATGACGTCACATGCATGTGGTGGAGGAATAACTTCTGCTATTTAGCTGATTAGAGATCTCCAAGATGCTGTACTGAACATGACACCTATTGACTAATTTACTATTTTTTGTTCACTGTCATTGTGCTTTATGTGATCTTTGACTCATTGCGGGTTCCCTCTTTTCATGTGCCCAAGAACATATTTATTAAAGCCCATATATCTTACTAACAAGAAACTATGCTTCTAACCACAGGTCCAAATCTGTAGTTCTAACCATGTACGCTTGTGACACCGAATCGTTGAACTGTGAAGGTAACGACAGAACTTGTGACCACAGTAGGCTAACCATGCTTTTGGGAAATGCACCCCTGGATGGAGTTAAACTGTGCAGAGCTGTGGTCCTACAGGATTTGAGTCTGAGACCAATGCCTTAGACACCTCTGATCATTGATAGGAGTTATTTAAAGGGCCCTTATTAGAGGTTATGAAATGTTCAGACTTTTCATGCAGTTTAACCAGCTGCGTTTGAAGCGTGGCATAGGGATAATTTAGCAAGCATGTAATAAATGTCATCTTTCAGAAATGTAGACTGTTTCCTATTAAATGAATTGCATTCAATCAGTTTGTGCGAGTGTGTACATGTGCGTATTCAGTCTCATGGGGTTGATAAGATTAATGGCAATATCTTATTTTCATCATTATTCATTTTTCTCTGGTGATGCTGTCACCTCTGGCATTTCAACAGTCACAATACTGTGGCGGCATGTTGGTGCTCAAACACATACACTGCATTTGAATCCTTTAGGCTCATTCATCTGAACTAAAGGCAGCAGCTCTTCAGTCTCAAATGGACTATATACTGTAATGCATATATGTATGTATATTTTGATGAATGTTCTGCAGAAGAAAAACAATATCAGCTTATATATTATAGATAATAAGTATTATGTTTTTTTTGTCAGAGCTCAAACATCTCTACATGTCAAGATTAAACATCCTTTTTTTTTAAATTTGACAGACAAGCGTGTTTCTGTTAACACATGCACCGCAGTTTGTTTTACAAACTTCTGTTTCTGTATTCATACAGGGAGCATGGGGCGGAAGTTTGCTAATGTCCCGAAAACACAGATGGAAGCTGAATGGAGTCGAGAGGTCAGTATAATCTGCAGGACCGTTGGGTTAAATGTACGGTCAAGGAAACACATCCATGTGCTGATTGTGCACGGCAGCTTCATCTGTGTAACTCTTTTATATTCTGACTAAGCTAGCCAGTGCATGGTTTCTGCACAAACTATTCTCATTTTTAGCCCTCCTCCTCCCCAGCACCACCTGTCTAGGTCTGCTACAAGGGGTTCTTCTTGACCTCTGGCAGGAGCATGTCTCCTAATATCTTTATGTCTGTGCAAGTTAATAAAGTCTTTATATTTGCTCAGCGGTGTAGAGTATCTAGTCAGCCAAGATCAAACTTATCATACTCCTTATTCTTATCAATAAATGCTTGTTAAATTCATTTAGAGAGTTGGCATGACTGAGGCATGATTAAGAAGTCCACATACTTAAGTGTGAAAATTGTGAAATTAAATAGATATGATCATTTTTCTTTTGACTCGATGTTTCACTGCACAGCGCAGTGCCTCAGGGAGAAATCTTGTCTGAAACAAAATAAATGATTATATACAGTAGCTATTCATTCATTTCAAGGACAGCGACTCGGTATTTCAATTATTTTTTTTGTATAAATTGACAATTTTAGGGCTAATTCTATGACCTGGAACCCTCATAAAATGATGGCTGTGCCCTTGCAGTGTTCGGCTCTGCTGGTTCGAGAGGAGGTGAGACTGTCTGCCGTCTCCATCAAAACCAAAACATATTATCGCATCATATTTTTACAGACGCAGTATTAAACCACTAAGTCATGCTTAACAAATTGTGATCAAGTGACATCTGCCAGTGAATGTTATGAAAAGTCACTTTCCTAAATAACATTTTCATGGACTATTAATTTACTAATTCATTTACAAGCCATTTTATGTTTTGTTATTTTTTGCCCTTCTCTTCCTGTTATCTGTTCCAGGGGCTGATGCAGAGCTGCAATCAGATGCAGGCCTGCTATCTCTTCCAGCAGGACAAGCACTATGATCTGTCCTATGACACAGGGGACAAAGCCCTGCAGTGCGGCCGCCATGTGGACATCTTCAAACTATGGCTAATGTGGAGAGCTAAGGTATTAATCTATTACTTTATTTACTTTAGATTTTATTCTACTAACAGTAATTTTGCAACTACAAGTCAACTAGCAGTTGTTTAGAGTATTAGTAGACTGTCTGCTTAATATCTGCTAACACTTTATTTTAAGGGGTCCAAAAACATTCAACATACTGACGACTTACTTTGCAAGTATATGTCAACGTCTTCTACTATAACCCTAAACCTCCTCTAACAGTCTACTCTGAGAGTTAGTAGACATGTAGTTGTGAATTAGTTTGACAAGTGGTTGACATGTAGCTACAAAGTTACTCATACACAAATCTTAAGACATTTACACAAAGGTGGATTGAAAATGCAAAATATCCAAGGTGACTGGATGCCATTTACTAATCTAAACTAGTAGACTTGTATTAAGCTCCCTTGAAAAGTGGCCTCTCTCGTCGTTCATCCAAATTGGTCGGTTGTGTATTTTGGATTATTGTGCAATTATTACAATGTTTGTCCTCTCATTTCTCCTTTGAAGGGTACTGTTGGTTTTGAGGCTCAGATTGACAAGTGTCTGGAGCTTTCAGAATATCTCTATAACAAGATCAAAGACAGAGAAGGATATGAGATGGTCTTTGATGGAAAGGTAAGTCTGATTAGATGCATTTAATTTTTAAACTACATAACACCAGGCCTTTTCTACTGACAGAAATTTCTGCTGTTTCTGAGTTGGATTGCACATAAATGGACCACAGATAGTCCTTGCATTGACCGCCCTCAGCATACTATCCACAATAATGCCGATAATAATGTCACAATGTAGCCACAATAATCGACAGAAAGTAATTCTGACATTTTGTGTTTTAGGTGAGTTAGGTTGCTGTACCACAAATTGAATAGATTTTCTGTGGCAGTCTACTGTTGTGATATAATTACAATATAATATAACCCACCCCAAATGACATGAATTAATGTGT
The DNA here is from genome assembly GCA_032361165.1 of Enteromius paludinosus. Lineage (NCBI taxonomy): Eukaryota > Metazoa > Chordata > Actinopteri > Cypriniformes > Cyprinidae > Enteromius > Enteromius paludinosus. The sequence goes on along the minus strand of JAUMHQ010000090.1, from coordinate 3,681,279 downwards.
GTATAAGCTGCAATGTGGATTATGCTTTTTTTATTAATCTTTTTATGTCTGAAGATGTTGAAGTAAATCTGAAAATTATTTAATAAATTAATCAAATCTTACTAACCCCCAAATTTGAATAGTGGTGTATGTACTTTAATTAATTAATTAATTACCAGATTCTGCTTTAATATTATTTTATATATTTGTTTATTAATTTATTTCTTTTTACGTAAAGTTAAGGTTTTTTTCTAAATTATTCAAATGTGTTCAGTATGTTAGCAGATATTTGTATCAAAGCAGTTCATTTTATTTATGAAATGTATTCCTAAATTATTTCCCAGGAAGTAGCACATCTGCATAAAGATACAAAACGCACAACATTTCTAAATCCTATCTGACGTCTTTTAAAAAACAAAAATCCCCTCTGAATTTTAATGGAAGTCCTGTAATTTTTTCAATTGCAAAGCTGATTGTGTGCGCTAATTCATCTAACATGAAATGTTTCACCCTTGAAATGACTGAGCAGTCGTTCGAGGCTCATTTAAATGTAAATTGTGCCTGGTGCCAATGTGACAAAATGATTTGGCTGGAGGCTCCTAGCTGAAGTCAGAGCAGTGCAGGGCGAGGAGGGCTGCAGTGTCGATTCGAATGACATTTAACAAAACATTTCAGCTCTCAATTTCATGTTAAGCAAGTTCTTTTTGGTTGTAGCATCATGCTGAGGTGTGGCTCGATCTGTGTTTTGTCTGTATGTCCCACCATCTGAATACCTAATGAGTCCTTTTCACTGGTGCACGGAGGCATTCTTCTCTTGCGTGGCCCCTGGAGCCTCACAATGAGGATGAGGGCCTCTAATGGACTGTAGTGTCTGTCTATGAGCTACCTGCTCATGCGTTCAGAGCCCTCACAGCAAAGCCTTTTGATTGAATAGATTACATGGCTGCTTCCAAACTGACAGCGACAAAAATTCCCATTATGGCCCCAGACGGCCTCTAATCACATATTCCGTCACGGATCTTTAATGGACTCCCCAGAGTGCTCTATTTATGCAAGCGTGTGTTGTACGTTAAATTGAGTGATAGGTGTGTGTATTGCCTGAACGTACGCTGATGCTATCCGCTGATCTCGTGTCCTTGCAGCCTCAGCATACCAATGTGTGTTTCTGGTACCTTCCACCGGGTGTACGCTACCTGGAGGACAAAGTGGAGAAGATAAAGCGTCTGCACAAGGTGAGAACAAATGGATTCGATGATCAATTGATGTGAACTGAGCTTTGACGTTTCAGAAGAAGACATATTGCTTTTGGAGCAGGGGCACAATGAACGAGAAACACGAAAAAAAGGGGCATTTTAATACGCCAGAGGCATATTTAACGTTGAAATAACATGTATTTATTATTATATCTATAATTTTTCCATTCTATTTTGAGTTTTTTTTAAGTTTGCTTAATTGTATTACAGTAAATCTGCACTTTTAGTGTACTAATTAATCTTTTTTTTCTTCTTTTAACTAAACTGTACTTGCAGATAATGTAATAATAAATACTTTATCTCCACTTTTAGCTCAAAACTGCAATTCAAATCATTATATTTTTCTAACCTCTTGTAATTTGTTAAATCTATATATACATATAAATATATATATATATATATATATAAATATATTATTTTGATATTCTATTTCTAAATACCTAATATAAATTCTAAATAAAACAAAGATTATTGGAGAATGGTTTGCAAAAAAACAATACACACACAAAACAATTTCATTCTTTTGTAAATGTCACATTTAGTTCAGTGTGTTGCCCTTAATTTGTAATTATTGTATATATAAATTAATTTGTAATAAATTTTTTTAAAAGAAAAACATTTATTTTTGTGTACTGTAAATCTGCAGTGCTTTATTTGATATAAAAAGTTATAATTTGTATAGTACTCATTTGCAACTTCATCATAATAAATATGTAATTACAAATATATGACGTACTGTACGCGTTACAAAAGAAATTTGGTTTAATTTATGTTAAGCTATTTTTACCTATGAAATAATGAAATTATACAAACACGCATATAGTAAGTCCTGTTTTAGTTGGATAAAAAGCACTCTAAAGTTTAGATAATTGCATTTACTATAAATTTGAACTATAAGACATTTTCGTTTAATTGCAATTTACATGCACTTCAAGTGTTCAAAATTACCCCATTCAGTTTAACCGTTTTGTACTCTTTCTGTATTTCTTTTGCACAATAGTGAATTTTAATTATTTAATTCTAGCATTTGTGTCTTAGGGACCCGAACACAACAGCACATAACAGTTAAGATGTCTGTTTGTAACATCTAAATGCCTCAAATCAGAAAAAATTATAATGACATCCCTGCAGTGATGTCACTGTAGGGGGAGGGGTCGCTCATCAGGTGTCCTTTTATTGGCTGGCTGCTACAGTCACTCCCATGCCAGCAAAGCTCTAATCGGCTATTAGTCTGAACAGATGGCGCTCATGCTAGTCATACAAAGAGGGTCTCTATCTAACCCTGCCCACAAACCCCTCCTCATCTACCTGAAACTAGAACACTTCTTTGTCCTTTACAAAAGATACAATTGGTTTCCAGAGACTCTTAAGTAGCAGGATAGTCACATAGGTTTGAATATTTACGGAGCAGGGACAGTGCAAAACATTATTTAAAAAATAAAATAAAAAATATTTTAGACATATATAAAAAGACGCTGGACAGGTTCCAGTATATCAAGGCTTGTGTAGATGGATGTGGTTAGAGCTGGATACAGGCCACTGCTAAAAATAGCTGGACACCTGCAAAAGATTTGAGAGGAAGTCAGTGTAATTGTGGTGACGAGCGGCTGTGTGTCTTTTATTCAGATTACAGTCCCACTTAGCGTCCAAAGCTACTGCTCTAATCAAATCAGTTCTGCCAGTTCGAGAAAAGGAGTAAATACATCGGTAAAACAGTCCATGTGACATCAGTGGTTTTGCAACACCACAAGTATACTTTTTTTGAGCAAAGAAAACAAAGATAACTTAATTTTCACATTCACCCAAGGAGGTAACAATGCACAGTACAGAAGGCTGCTCAAGAGACTATCCCCTACAGTAGGCTCCTTTGGACCAGTTAACAACTACAGTATGTAGTAACGCATTAGCAACCAGGCAGTACACCCTGGCAACCACTAAGAAAATAATAACAAGCAAAGCCCTAAAAACCACCAACAGCACCTTTTCTGCAAAGGGTATTTTTTTAAAGAAAAAAAAAAAACATTCCCAAAGCTAATAAAAAATGTTCTCTCACAGGTTGCCCCTGTAATCAAAGCCAGAATGATGGAGTACGGAACGACCATGGTCAGCTATCAGCCGCAGGGAGACAAGGTCAACTTCTTCCGTATGGTCATCTCCAACCCAGCTGCTACCTTTGAAGACATTGACTTCCTCATTGAAGAGATTGAGCGACTGGGACAGGATCTTTAAAAACTTAAGACGCCAAAACCTGTTATTCTTGTGTCCCTGGATGGATCGAATATTTGTTGTGAATGTAACGGTAAATCTTTGATTCCTCTTCTCCAAAGTCATATACAGATAGTATGATTTAAAAAAGACAATATGAAAATATCTAGACTTTAGTATTGTAGCGTTGTTGTGGGCTTCGTGGTCTAAAGCCCTGTAAGAGTGTTACCGTCTGCTTTTACTGTCTATCTTAGTGTCTTTGACATGACTTTGTCTGTTTACATGTGTTTATTGGGAATATGAAGAGTTACTTGCTTCTTCTTCAGTGCAGGTCCTAAGTTTCTATTTGAACAGTTGTTCAAAGTGCCAGATTACAGACTATATTATAATAGCAGAGACCTATTATCTAAAACCACTTAATGGTACCTAAAGCTTTTGTATTCAGAGACAACATGTGACTTCTGTTTCATCAGTTTCTCAAGATACACAACTGAAGAGTTTCAACCAACTGTACTGAATGTGGACATGAAGTTCATACATAGTTAAAATAATTTAACGTATGTGCAAAAACCAGGCACAAATAATGTTGTGCTCTCAAGTTATATTTACAGGAGACTGCTATTGTCTATAGTGAACGCCAATGTTTTATAAACATGTCTACACAGTAGCATATCGCATGTTACTGTACAGTACTTCTAAAATTTGACTAAATTAAAATGATAAAAAAATAAAAATTTAAATATTAAATAAAATTATCTTAATATAAATACAAAGTAACCCTGTTTGCAGGAAAAGTATTCTCTTTCAAATGGGAATTGCCCTTTCTCGAGTGCAATAAACAAATAATATTATTTATTTCTTTACTCGGAAATTCAGAATTTCCAACTTAATATTCGGAAGAGTGCAATACAATTGAACGACAGTTGGTCTTGGAAACTTCTAGGTAGATGTTCACTTTTAAGCAAACAAAAATAAAAAAAAAATTGGCAATGTCCCCTGGAATGAAATAATAGTACGTGCAAATAAGTACTGTATTAAATCACAAATTTAGTATATATATATATATATATATATATATATATACGTAGTAAAACACTTTCCTACATAATAGCAATAGATTTCTTAATTTTCCGACCCACTCATGTACTTATTTAGCTTTCTTATACAAAATGATAGATATTTCAGGGTATATTAACGGAGCTAAATTTAATGTTATATATAAACTCCAAAAAGAAAATAACACGTTAGCTTAATTAGTGTTCTGCCCTATGATAGTATGTAAATAATCTTTTAAGATGTTCCTGATCAAGTACATATCTATGTGAATACATCACTGTATTGTATATAAGGCAGAGTCTATTTGTGTGGTAAATAATATTATTTTCTCTATTCAACAGATATTTAATCATAAATGCTAAATACATTCTGCTTGTGTGTGCGTGTGTCAGATGTGTTGAATATGATGACTTATGTAACTGCAAAGATGAAGGATCTGGCTTTTAATCCACTTGAAGCCTCTGCATTTTACCATAGTAACTCGAAATTATTATTATAGCACATTTCGGTGGTTATGAGAGCCATTTCTGATCCAGTGCTGGTTGTATTTGTGCCCAAGTGAAAAACTTGACATCCTGTGCCGATTTGTATTTTTGTGTGTTTGTAACTGTATTGCCTTAGTATTAATTGCCAGTATTGTCTAGTTCTCCTAAAGAGGAGCGTGTGCACTTTAGCTTATATTTATGATGATCTGTCCAATGGATGTTCTTAGTTTGATGTTTTATGAAACTGAGCGTTGTCTGAATGTGTCCCAGCTTGGACGTCCATTTGAGATGAGAGATGCTTATAGCTGAATCCTAGATTTGCTAATGCTACATTACTGCCTGTCTCCTGTAATAATCAGCCCTGCTGGAAAACACACGTGGACCCAGCCGAATCTGGTTTAAGCTTGGTCTTAGAGTGTGTTTCCTTAAGGTATCTTAGCTTGAATTTAATTTGTTAGTGCTAACAGTTTGGCGTTTCCTAAATCCACAGTTCCAACACGGGCTCATGACCAATTCCTACGTGTTCGTACAAGGTGGCAAATTCGTCCTACAGGAATTCGTATAAATTCGTACAACCTCACTCGAAATACGATTTTGTATGATTTGTCTAAACCCCAGCATAGGTCATTCGTACAAATTCATACAAATTGGCATCTCGTAAAATGCGTACAATTTAGCAAAAATCGTATAAATTCATATTAGTGAGGTTGTACGAATTTTGGTAAGAATTTGGCTAATTAATATAAATATGAATTGATGAAAAATGAAGTGATTTTTTTTTTTGCTAAATCATACATATTTTGTGATATGCACAATTCGTTTCATATGAAAGACCTACACCTAACCTCGCTCCTATACCTATCCGTCACAATCATGCACAATCGTATGAATGAGGTCATATGAATTGGTGTGAATTAGTCACCTCATAAAATCGTTACAAATTGGTCTTGAGATAGCAATGAAACCAACACAGTCTCACGAGCAATTCGTACATATTCGTACGACCTCACTCGTACGATTTCGTACGATTTGTCTAAAAGCATGTGATGGGTAGGTTTAGGGGCGGGGTTAAGTTTAGGTCATTCGTATTGGCATCTCACAAAATATGTACGATTTAGAATAAATCGTATGAATTCGTACGAGTGAAGTCGTACAAATTCGTATGAATTAGCCACCTCGTAAAATATGTACGAATTGCCGTGAGATCAGGTTGATGAAAACGCAGCTCTTAATGTGGGGACTTAAATAACATGTACTTGAGTAAACTAAGTATTGTACATTTTATAGCTATCATTCTATACATTTAAAAATAAATTTTTACAACTTTACCAAGAAGAAGAGTACATAAAAACAAAAGTCCTCAGATGCCATGTGCATTATTTGCAACGATGACTATTTGTTTAATTATCATTTGCTTGACATCATTTGCGACAGTTCTAACCAATGTGATTCAAAAAACGTATGCGCAAGTTCCTTTCTTTTTTTTTTAACTCAGAGCTAGCTACTTTATACTAAAGTGGTTAAGCAGTGAGTTGTGTCATTGTACAGGAAACACACCAACAGGAAGACCAATTTAAACCAGCTAATCCGGCTAGATTTTTTTCAGCGTTGAAGGAATGCTAAGTTGGTCATTTTCGAGTGTTCTATCTGTCCCTTTTCAGGATCGACAAGCTGTGTCACATAGTTTATGTATTTTAAGAGCTTGTATTCAGGACAAATGCATCGACATCCTCACCGCGGTAGTCTTGGAACACCCACTGTGCCGTCTTTCCCTGCTGCTGCTACAAACCTGCTCTCTTTGCACGTGCATGAATGCCTTGCCTTCCAAGCTTGTGAAATACAATCCCAGATATCCACATATATATATATATGTATATTTAGTGCAACCTGGTGTTAGTTTTAGTGGCAATATGGATAGCTTAGCTTCAAATATATAGTACACTGTCGCTAGCTTGCTCACTCTGTGTTAGCATTATCCAACGTATTTATCTGCTTAGCAAGCATGTTCTGTGTGGCTAGAAGTTGTATGCTTTCGCAACTGTATATCTCTATCTTTCTCTCTGTCTTTCGCTTTGGTTGTTTTCCGCAGCTTTAATATTAGCGTGTGTAGTTCCTTGGCATGCCTCTATATAAGCATATTCAAAGTCTCAATGTCTCTCTATCGCACTCTCTTCTTCCTGTGTCTCTCTTTCTCTTGCTCTGCCCTGTAGCAGCTTTCAGACCTTTAAGAGCAGTGTTTTCCCTGCTGTTTCATGGCTACCAATCATGTCCATCAGTTTGTCGAATGAGGAATTCATGTGTTGTCATGTACCTGAACGAACAGGGTAACACCATGTGACTGAGTGAATTCATGTTTTTTTCTTTCTCACCTAACAATGCTTGAAAGTCAAGTGATTGTCTGAGGATCTGATGTTCATAAGAAAGTAACAAACAAAAAGTGTGTTGAAATTATATAGAGCGAGGCAGATAACAGAACCTCCTGAAATGTGTTTTACTTTCATGGGAAGCGCCAATAAATGTTACTGCCAAATAAGTTTGTGTGGATTTTTAATAAACCTCATCACTTGATTTGAAAGACAAGTATCCTCCCAGAAGTATTTATCGTAAACTGAAACATACTTCAACTTAATATCCGTTGAAACTCATGTAGGTCAATATATTTATAATAACATATTTGTAATGAGGTTGCTGACTGACTTTAAAATATAGCCTACTAAATATTAGGGCTGTCACATATGATTATTTTGGTAATCGGCTAATGGGGCGATTATTCTGACGATTAATCGAGTAATAATAATAACCTTTTTTATTTTTATTATTATTTAATTAAAAATAGACCAACATGCATGTAACCGATTAAAGATTTATTTAATATATTTTGTAGCATTTTTCAGTTTCAAATAGCATTATGCTTTATTAGGATTATTTTTTTACATTTATTTGTATTTTTTATTTTAATATATCGTGCAACCTTGAAAAATGATTCTCGTCAACTTCCAGTGTTTTCCTGGTTACTTGACATGGGCAAAATGTAATCAAGGTTTTTAATCATTTTAATAATGTAATCAAATACTGTAATTTTATTTGAATCGTGAAAGCCCTAGAAAATTATGTTTATGTTACGTGTGCTTTATTATGTTTGTCAGCATGTTAAAATAAGTGTAGCCTACTTCTTGAAAGCATGAATATTTAGTGCACTTTTTTCAGTATATGTAATCTTTTCCAATAATTTTCTGAGCATTTTTATGTATTCTGCTGAAAATCATAAGGCACTGTCAATGTGAACAAATTTTCCCAAAAAAGTTACATAAAGCCATATAAAGTGAAGTGTCATGTGAAGAGGGTGTTCAGTAAATATTTCAGGGCATACAGGCCTACAGCCACTCATGAACATCAAACACTCACACGGCACATGGATCTGTACTGCATTACAAAACGGCCGAGCACTTGACCTTCAGTACTGTCAGTATTAACAGCACTTCATGCCTCCACAGAAACACTTTAGTGCTGTTGAGGGGGATATATTCAGCATTTGCACTGCTCAGTGCACTGTCATCTTCATAGTATATTCTTACCAGCTTCTCAAATCGCAGTAATAAACCAATATAAACTGCAACTACATTATTTATCTATCTATCTATCTATCTATCTATCTATCTATCTATCTATCTATCTATCTATCTATCTATCTATCTATCTATCATCAGTTGGCCTGTCTTTCTGTCTGTATTCTGCATAATTCTGTTGTGACTGATAGTGATTTGTAGCGATAGAGTATTAATAAACTAGAAAGTGAAAACTAGATTGCTATGATTATTTGAGTCATTGGGGATGTAATTTCACATTTCATCAGGGTGCGTAAGTTGTGTTGTGATGTAGTACGGCTCCCAGAGGATGTGACAGGAACAATGAAATGTTTTGAGAGTCGAATCATTAACTGATATCAGCCTACAGGGGGCACTGTCGCCTTATTAGTGCCACTGTGAAGTTTACACACAAGTTCAGTACAAAATGATACAAAACCTTTTTCTGAAAAACATATTACCATGGTACTGTATAATAATAATGCCAAATTCACTGATCTTTATAAAGATGAATATAGATCAGTGGGCAGGATGAGAACTTAGATAAGGTTTGTCTAAGACGTTGCTGTTTTTGTCTCTAAACCTTTGAAAAAAGTCTTAAAAGTGGTGAGAAAGTCCCTACAAAATTGTTACATTGGCAAGCACACCCTGATTTTGCCAAGTTCGATGTGTCCCTAGGTCAACATAATTTCTTGCCCCTGGAACAACATTTTAATGCAAATATATAGTCTTGACCAAATCTCTACACCTAAACCTTCCCTTACCCATGAGTAATGCCTAAAATCAGAGGAAATGATAGATGACTGATTGTGAGCCTAAACTTCACAAAACTATAAATATAATTGGTGGATCAAAATGTTGTCCCGACATGTTGCACTTGGTAAAATCAGGTTAGCGAAAATGCCAACACTGATACCAAACCCACCATCTGTGACACTCATTAAAAAATATATGTGCAGCTGCAGACTCAGCTTTACTGAGGTTTGATCGTGAGTCTAAGCCGGATTTGTGCTGTTGTCAACAGCAGAGAGAAAAAAATAAACACTCTGTTGTCACTTTTCGGTGATGAAAAACCCAAATATTTCTGCCTGTTTTCTTTCTCGCTGCATGCATGACATAAATTTTCCAAGCTGCCCTTTGTTCTTTTATTTTTGTTCTAAATTGTTCTTGAGAGTCACAATGTTTACGCCCAATCATCCAGTGTTCTCAGTCTTCCTCTTTGGTTTTCCTAATTGTTTTTGTTGCTTTCTACTGTTGCTGCTGACAAAGGCAATTTTGCTCCCTATATATACGTGATCTGTCTCAGCTATACATAGAAACCCATCAGTTCCGCTGTTATCTGTTTAGCCCTGTTTCTTATCGCGTCACTGCAGATAAACCACATCAACTATGTCTGTGATGTGATCAGAAACATTTCTACGCAGATCTTTCTCCTGTAGTCTTTACTTTGAGTCTCTTTTTTTACTCTGAGAATCCAAATTTAAGTCTTGTGGGGTGCTCCAGTATGCAGTAGTTAGTATCTACAAAAATTGGTGCATGGATGGACAAGTGGTGAACTGAAGTTACACATTGCATCATGGTTTGTACGTGTCCACTGCCGAAATTGTTTACAGTGGAGGCTTGTGATAGAGCTGGATCATAGAGCAATGGAAGAAAGATACCTTCATTTTTCTGGAGAAGATTGCAGCAGGATGAGAGGAAAGTAGGCCAGCAGAGGCCTTGGATCCTAGAATGGTTTGGGGAACATGACAAAGAGTTCAAGGTGTTGCCTTTGCCTTCAAATTCCTCAGGTCTCAATCCAGTTCAGCATCTATGGGGTTTGCTGGACCAACATCTGATACATGGAGGCCCCCTCACCTCACAACTTGCAAGAATTAAAGAATGTTAGAGCGTTAACTTTCATAGTAGGGGAAAAAAAGTTTACACGGAAGTCAGTTGTGACCCAAAACAGCCTGGTTACAAACGTTTTTCAGAATATCTTCCTTTGTGTTCAGCAGAACAAAGAAATTCATACAAGTTTGGAACTACTTGAGGGTGAGTAAATAATGACAGAATTTCATCATTTATTAATCATTTATCTTTTCATTTATCATCATTGCATACACAACAATGACTACATGATTCATATACAACTGCAATTTACCCAGAAAGCATTATGAAATCATTTACTTACAGTGTGTGATGCAACAGCAGTCAGATCTCGTGCAGCTTCAATGTTCAACAAATGTCTGTTTTTTTAACTCTCCATTACACTAGTTTATAAAATGTAATACAAAATCTAGTACAAAACACATATAGCCTAATCTTTTGACATGATCATGCCATGACCCCTTCAATGTTGTGTATAAACAGTTATTTTTAATATTCACAGTAAGGTTTTGTGGAACTCAGTCAACATGATTATTAGAGGTCTGATCTTTAGAGTTCTTAAAGGAACTTGAATTCATGAATTCTATGTTATGAAATGATGCCAGTGTGAGTCTGAGAAGCCAGAAATGGTTGCCTCAAGGATGTTTTCATTTTAATAGAATAATATAACAACTTGACTCTTAGAGTTAGTAGACATGTAAAGGTGAATTAATGAGAATTAGTTGACATGTAGTTACAAAGTTACTTATAGTTACAGTAGTAGAATGTCTAAATGGACAAACAAAATAAAGTGTAACCTATTATTTATTTATTTATTTTCAGACAAATAAAGATGTACAAAAAAAAAGATGAAAATCAAATCTTTAAACATTCTGTTCCCTCTGCTGATATGCTTCAGATGTTTTTTTTTTTAAGTAATTGTCATTGTTTTTCCTTGTATTGCTTTACTGTACAGTTAATCCAAAGTAGATGTTTGGTGCAGGTTCTTCAAAGGACAAGATTCAGCCCACTGCATGGCAGCACTTTACCTGATGGTGTCTACCCTGACCTTCCTGAGGTATCTCCTGACATGCAGAACCTCCAGCCATGTGTTTGAGAGGTCAGATTTCAGAGGATGCTGGAAACACAGCAATTAAATCTTAGAAATATCCATACAGGGGCGGAGTGGCAATCGTGACAGTCGGGAGTCTTCCCGGTGGGCCGGCCGAAGAATTTACACAGCGGAGCACAAATTAAGCGGCCGCGAGGCAAAAACAACCGGCCTGAGCTTATCAGAATTATTGATGTTACTCAATTATCCACGAACAGTTACCATATATTCCCACAAACTTGTTCCCACTCATTTCCAAGTTTCCATTTAGAGTTTACTTATTTTTCTGTCATTTAAGCAAGACAGTTGGGTTTTTGTATTAATGATGTTATGTGTGTTTATGTTCAAGTTAGTTTGTGTGGGTTTGGTTCATTTGCAGCCCTGTTATAAAAAAGTGTAACTATTATCGTCATGGAGAGAGACGTGATTATTAAAATGGGATGGGCAAATGAGGTAAGAATTTTCCCGGTGACTTTTAGTGCCTCACTCCGCCCCTGCATCCATAAGACAGACCTGTAAGCCTGTTCTATCCTCCTGAGACCCAGCAATGCATTTTTGTCCCCTGTAAAGGACAACAGTTTCACAGCTGTATTTAAAAAACTAAACAGTCTATATGATTAAAACCTCTTGTGCTATGTAAAGGGCATCCTGGCATTTCCAGTGATATGTGATTTGTTGGGGTTCATCCAATGAAACAGAAGATCTGTCTTTCCAAAATGGC
>JAUMHQ010000090.1:3643080-3665367 GCA_032361165.1 Enteromius paludinosus | reverse complement strand
GCACTTGGGATTTTACTTAAGAGTTGTTTGTGTCTTGAAAGGAATGACTTGGTTCCTCCTCTGATTAAATCAGCCGCTGAGTTCATGGCTGGAATAAACATATGGGAGTACTTTTACTCAAACAAGAGTTTGATGCACTACTCTGACATGATCTTAATAGATTAAACTTTCAAGAAGTAGTAATAAGAATTAAATAGTGTACAGCAGACAACGTGAATCCTAAAACACAAAAAAGAAATTGATTATTCCAGATGGCATTTAGATGTGATCATTTTGGTCCAACCTCCACAGTCTTAAGCAAATTTACTAACCTACACTTACTAGCATTACAAGTGGACAGCAAGGAACAAAATACAATGCTACAGGATTTTGCCCATTTACATTATTTCATTGCAGTGGTGTTATTTGTGGCTGATTATACCTTCTGCACACTGGCACAGGTCTCCCTTACACAATCTGTGTATTGCAGCATCCTTCCTTTCGGGGTGGTAGAACTTTGTACAGCGTTTATCTGAAACACACATGAAAAAAGAAGTCATGGTAACAGTTGCGCAGTAGTGCTGATGCAGCCATGTCATGAGGCGCTGTGTGTTTCTGTGCCAAAGCAAAAGCACTTTATTTGGTTTTGAGAAAGTAGATGCCGTTAGGTATCATTATGATTACTTACAACAGAACAGCACAACCTAGATGTAACAATTTGTGTAACAAGTTTTATGTTAACCTAGGAGAGTACAAAGGGATGTGCAAATGCTCAAAAAAATGTATTTAATCTTCACTCTGACAATCTAGCGCTTCTGAATCACAAACTGTCACTTCAACTGTCCATTACTATTGAATAAATGGTTAATTGTGAGCATTTCATTTTATTAATTCTAATTCATTCTAAAATGTTCCCTGTTAATTGGGTGTGTATTGAATACCGTTTGTACAATATAAAAGCCAGTATGTCTACAGAATGTCCCCATAAAACATGGAAACCATGTGTTACATGTGTGTACACTAATAGCTCACCTGGTGAGTAATATTCATAGACTGTGACTGCAGCAGGTTGTAGAAGACTGACATTAAACTTCTTGTGCATTTTGAAGGCAATTCTTTCTGTCTTTTTATGCGAAACCTATTGAGGAAAAAAAAATCAAAGCGAATGTATATGATATGTTAATCTTAGCATTCTGTACTGTTTTGATACCAGGGATTTTTCTGTGTCTCAGAGATAAAAACACAGTGACATGGAGCCTCGTTGATGTACTGTTACTGCATAATGAATGCATTAATGACAGAATTTGCATTTTTGGGTGAACTAATAATAAAACATTTTATTTTAGGCCCCTTTCTAGCCCCCAAGGACTCCTTACAAAGAGCAATGCAAAAAAACAAGTTACACCCATACAATTAAAAATCAGTTAGAAATAAAAGCAAGCTTGAACAGGTGAGTCTTTAGTTCAGACTTAAAAAGTGTGATTGAAGTGATGTTTCTAATCTCTGATGGGAGTGAGTTCCAGAGCCGTGGAGCAGAGTGGCTAGAAGCTCTGTTCCCCATTTTACTGAGACGAGCAGAGGGGACAGACAGGTGAGTGCTAGAAGATGATCTAAGGGTGCGAGAGGTAATAACAACGTGAAGCAGATCAGATAGGTATGGAGTGGCGAGGTTGTGTAAGGCCTTAAAAGTCAACAGAAGGATTTTGAAGACGATACGATATTTAACAGGAAGCCAATGTAGTTTCTGCAAGGTGGGAGTAATGTGTTGTACAGATGAGGTTCTGGTAATAATGCGGGCAGCTGAATTCTGGTCAAATTGTTGCTTATGCAAAGTTTTGTGAGGGAGACCATAGAGCAGAGAGTTGCAGTAGTCCAAGCGTGACGTAACCAGGTTATGGACAAGGATGGGAGTAGTGCGGGGGGTGAGAAATGGACGAAGGCGGCTTATACTGCGAAGGTGGAAATAGGCAGACCGGGTGATGTTATTGATATGGGACTGAAAAGAAAGAGTGCTGTAAAGAATGACACCCAGAATTCTAGCTTGAGTGGAGATTGTTGTGTTTTCCCTCTTTCCCTCTTTGCAATAACACTCTGAAGACTTGGGTTCTGATGCCAAAAGGTAGACTTTTATTTTTTGTCGCGACAAAGCCAAAAGCCGAGCCCTCGCAGAGACAGATCTCTGTGAAGCCTGTATCCCTTCTGCCAAGGGGCGTTTATATTGTATTTTGCATACAATAACATGTTATTCTTCTTCATTTAAGGGTCCTTAGAGAATAAATTAGGGGGGTGAATGTATGGTTTCTATATTACATTATTCCATATAAGGGGCCCATCCTTGGTAATTTTTCCAGCAGTAGGTCCGGTAATTATCCAGTAATTTTCCAGCAGGCCTGGTAATTTTCCAGCAGATCTTTTGCATCCACATACAGTTAATTGTGGATATAGTTCCTTTATTTTCAATTAATATCTAATATTTCCCGAGTGTCTTTCAGCCATGTCTTTAGCTGCTGCTCCAGCAGGGCTTGACATAGGCCCCTCCTTAAGGAGCATATCCGGCCCTACAGGATCTGGATCACAGACAGGGTCTGGCGGATCCGGCCATTCGTAACCCAACTCACAAACCTACATGATTGGACACGGCTCCTCGTACCGTGAAACTGTGTGCGGAGTCTTACGATCGGCAGTGAACTTGTAAACTCGAACTCGGCATCTATCTTGTACGCGAGCGGGGCGTGCCATATTGCCATACGAGAGCCGAGCCACGGGTTCGGCATGACGGCGCGGTGTTTCCCCTGCCCAGAGCCATGAGCGTAAATGTCCTTCTCCCCCTCACCCACCATGCACAGGGAATCACAGTACAACAACACAGAGTCAATAAGCTGTTCTAATGTCCACTCTGGATCGTCATCAGGCAGAGAGTACATTAATTCAATGTCCAAACCTGACCGAAAGCATTCCTTGATCTGCTCCTCAGTCATTCTCATGTGGTGGCTGAGAGCAACGAACTCCGCGACATAGTCCTCTATCCGGCGTCTGCATTGATACAGCGAATCCAGACGAAAGGGAGGAACCGGCGAATAGTCCTGCCAGTGAGGCAAAGCAAAGTTCCGGGTCTCGCGCTGAAAACAACTGCTGAATCCTTGTAGACAGTCCATTCTGTCACAACGGAGAGAGGCAAGAAGGCGTTCAGATTCACGTTGTTCAGTTGTTTTATTAAAAAATGAGGTCTCACAAGCAGGGTCGATCGGCAGCAGACAGAGAGTACATTTGTTTAATTTTCTTAATTAAGGTGCTGCATGTGTTTATCCAGTCTAATTGAAGTGTGCGTCTCTCCACAGACAAATTGGCAACAAAAATACCACCCCGTCTCAGAAAATACATAAAACTGATGTTACTGAGCTATATGCATTTAAAAGTAACTTATTATAATGATACAATGGCATTGCTCAGTTCAATGTGTTGGGAAATCAGGAATTTTGTCCCGCGTCAGCTTTTATTCAACAGTTAATAACGCTCAACATTCAAAAGGTAGCCTACACATGACAAAGCCAGCACTTTAGTCATTATCTTTCATTATTTAACCAAATGTCTCCCACACTTTGCTCTTTTTATTTGTATATTTGCGGAGCTTCCACTGCCCAGTTTTTCCACTCCCCACCTTTTCTCTTGCCGCCCCACCTCTACATGCAGACTGAGCTTGTGCCTATGTATTTCATAGAAAATTGTGTCTAGTATTATATAAATTACAAAGGGTGAATTGGCATCTTTATATCAAACGACCTGACCGACCGCGACCCGCATATCATTCAAAATATTTTTGGATGACTCGTAACCGCAGGTTCGGGTCAACACGCGCATGACTGATGTGAACATATACTGCATGCTCACAGATGTTTTGTTGTTTGTTTTTTAGTGTTCAGACACCTGCACCACAGAGTTCTGTGTTCTCAAACTGAGTGTCTTCACACTGATGACCTCTAGGAGCGCTGATTTTTTTACTTCACTGATATTCTCTGGTAAAACAAACTTTTATTTTTCTAGAAACACTTAAATCGGTATTAATTTATGCTGTATTATGTTCCTTCTGAATATTAATGATGATTGCCACTTCCCCGCATACTGGCTTTCAGCCTCAAAACATGTCTTTTAAAATTTAAAACACTATATTGTTTTCTGTGAATAAGTAAGTGGAATGATTTTCACATCATTCTGAAGTAAATTTTCTAGCCTAATAGACTGGTTACTCTAAAGTACTGTGCATTACTATTAAATGTGTGTACTATTAAATGGCCTTATTTCAGCTAGTTTTATTTTCACAAAAACTACTAACCACGCATAATATTTTTTTTCTAAAATATGCAAACATGTAAATTCACTTTGGTCACATATTATTGTAGAGCAGTTTGTGCTGATTACAAGAAAAATACAGGTTGGTCAATAATATGTTCTAAGTAGCTGAAAAAAGTACAAATATCAGAACATGTCCAAACATCTCATGGGCCCCAAAATCCCCTCAGACCCCAGGGGGTTAACTGGATCCTGCTGGCATTCTCTACACCATGAAGTGAAAAGTTTCCTCTTCAGGGCATACAGTACAGTTTCCTCGTGGAGTGAGTCTCGTGGAGGGGGTCTAGTCTCAACAACCTCAGTTGAAGACCGGAGGATATGAGTTGTGCCTCCTCAGGGGCCACACTCGCAGCTTCCACAACTCTGAGCGAGGGTGCACAATGGTGCTCCCTGCCTGCGAGAGGAGGTCCCTCCTGACTAGACTCTCCCATAGATAGCCGTCTAGAAGGGCCATCAGGTGCTACAAGTAGACTGACCACGTCCTCAGGCCAGGGAGCATCACTCTGACGCCACTTAATTTGAGTTTGAGAAATTATGCTCCTTGACTGAGGACTGACTCCGCCCAGCAGCCCCTGCTGCCAACTCAGCCTCCTCGGAGGAAGAGGGAGCACCGTGTTCCCTACTCGAGAATTTTTTCTCGAGCACTCCCATTTTTCAGAGCCGTCACACTGGAGGCTTTCCCGATAGCATCTTGTTGACGCGGCTCGAGTTCCTGAAGATTAACGTGATCTTCATATTCTGTTTTCCAAAGTTCACATGCAGATATAAAGTCCTTTTGAAAGTATCTTTTTGATTGGCTATATAACAAAAGCTGGTCTTTTAGTAAATTATATCTGTAAAAGTAAAAGTGCTAAAAACAATCCTCCACATTCTAAAAGTCACATACCAAAACCAACCAGCAAAAACATCCCTTTGTAAATTTGTGATTTTTCAGGCTACTTGTATGTTAACTTTTTATACAGTGCTCTCTTTCGCTATGGTTAATAACTGTCTCTCTTAATAACCAAAGTGTTTTATATGGATATTTTTTTTGTATGCAGCAAGATCTAATTTGATCTCCACCAGAAACATCTGGTTCCAGCATGCCACACACCTGCTTTCCATTGCCAGAGCAGACAAATACATTCTATTGTTCCACAAAATCTTTTCACTATCACTATCACAATCATGCTTCGGCAGAGAATCAATTTTTTTTTTTTTTTTTTTACAATTTCCTGAAAACTTTTAATAGAAAAAGTATCCCAGATTAATCTCAGACACTATTAGCTCTAATGAACATGATTCTGTATCATACTTTTGCAGTTCAGTATGTTGCCTGTACTGTTTCAGTAATGCAATCTTAGGTTTCACCAAACTGCTGCCCTCTTGAGTTTGAATAATATATATATAGCTGTTCTGTACTAATGAGTACAGTACATTTAGATTTTGAAGTACTTTGTATTTCATAGAGCACCAAAAAGCATTAGTATATATGCTATTTAGAATCATATTTTCTGGCAAAATAGATATGACTTTAATTTTGTTTAGCAAAAGCTTATATTCTACATTCAAGTAAATGAAACACCAGTCCTTGCATTGAAATGCATGGGTCTAAAGGCCAACGTATACTTTAGTTTTAACATGTTTACTTACAGTGAAGGCAGACATGACATTAATTTTGCCAAATGTTAGTTCACTTTACTGTTTGTAATCTGTAGATCCAGCACATACAGAAGCAATTGAACATGGTATGCAAAGACAGCAAATGGCAACAGTATTCAGAGTAACGAAAAACATATGCCACTTACCCTGTAACTTAGCATGAATGAACAAATTTGTCAACATTTTATATTTTTTTAAATATGATTTACAATGACGACATTATTGTCAGCAGTATTCATTCAGAGTACTAAATATAAATATCCAAGAGCTGAAAGATGCATAATGATTTAATTATATTTCCATGTATATAATGCACCAATCCTTTATATGAATCAAGCTATGTTATTTGAATCCCAGTTGTTTCAAAAAGGCAAACACAAAACTGTACTGTACAACATACTGCACTTCAGTATTGATTTAGTGCAGCAAATTCATCACATTAGCTCACAAATGCACATTCTTTCTCTTTAACAAACACACTTTCTATCAAACACACACAAATTACTGTATGCACACATTTACATGAATTCCAAATCAAACTGATATGAAAAGCATTTACTCCCTTAGGAAAAATTGGTCACTACTCAACCAACCAAAGCACTGAAAAAGTACTTTTTAAAGGTTATATTAGTTCATTGTTCCAACCATAAACATATTCATATTTCTGTTTTTGTTACTTAACTGTTACATAATAATAATAATAATACATCCCTCCTTGCTCGTCACATAATGCAAATAACCATAGAATCTGAATAAACGAGGAGTATTAAAGGGTCAGTTCACCCCTATGTCCTCCACCCTTTTGGACAGTACTTAAAACATATTTGACGTAATCAGTATTGTTTACATCGGGGAAAGCACGCATATGCATTGTGATACTCCAAAATGGTGGGAAAATGGTTACTTATGTTTTTTTAGTTTTCTTTGCGCAAAAAAAAGTATTCTTGTAGCGTTACAAAAGTGAAGTATTTACTACGTTTCTACACCTGGGGAACATTTCAGTTGTGTAGCTGTCTGTGGAGGGTCGGATAGCTCTCTGATTTCATCAAAAATATCTTAATTTGTGTTCCGATGATTAAAAAGGTCTTGCGGGTTTGGAACGACATGAGGGTGAGTAAAACTTTAATTACACCTGTGCATCAGCTATTAAAAATCAGTCAAAAAGTCAGTCAAGTTTTTTATACTTTGTCTCATGAAAGCAACAGTTTTTCCAAAGTAATACTCAGTACCTTAGATCTAAGATTGTATACATGGGATCATGATGCCAACCAAAGAATGGAGATGTTGGTGCCTCCCTCATGGGAGATCTGGTTGATGCGGCCACGAATGCAGTCCAGAGAAACATAAATGGCAGTACCATTCTGCACTTCGAAAGAGGTTCTCAGCCCCACGCTGGCCCACTCACTACCTTCAGGCATATGACCACCCACCTGCTGGGCCAAGGATGTGGCCTGACCTCCATCTGTACCTTGCCGGTAAAGGGTCAGCTTGACCACATTGCAGGAGTGGATTAGCTTTAGGTTGAGTGCCACACTGACAGTTCCAGCCTCTGAAAACACAAAGTTCCTCTGAGCATGTGGCTCACCTGACCCAGCTAGTCGCATTTGGTCTGTATACGGGCTCATCTGCCTAAAGAGCAGGGGTTTATTTCGTACTGCCCCAGAGGGTAGACTTGTTCTTGAGACAGTGGCTGTGAACATGGAAGAGACAGCAGTAGGGATCCATATCAAGCTCAGCATACTAATCCCAGAACTATCACCAAAGTAGCGGATGTTGCACTGAGATGGGGCGACAATTTCAAAACTGAGCCAGTCTTTGCCGTCAACCTTTGTGGCCCCAGAAAGGGTGATGGAGGTGTCTCTGTAATTAACGCCAGACTTGAAGGAGCGTAGCACCTCCTGGTTAGTGCCATTTCTGTTGACGTAGGCAATCAGTGAGAAACCTTCTCGAATGCAAGAATGACCCATTGAATAGATGGCCTGTTGGAGTACAAACTTCACCACACCAGTCTCCATGAATCGCACCCCACGGCTGTCAGGGGTCAGCGCCACTATGTAAGGATCAGAGACAGTGGCTATACGGAAGGTGGGACGATAGTTACTCTGGTAGTGGGCTGCTGTGGACATCTGAGCAGTCATGGCCACAGCGCCGGTGTCATGGGATAACCAGAGCAGGCTGAACGAAGCTCCTCCGAGCTCATACGCTTGAATATCTTTACTCTGGTTGCAGTATTGGTTGGGACTCTTCAGCACAAGTGTCAGAGTATGATTGGGTTCCACCTCAACTGCTGCACTTACAGTCACACCCTGGAAGAACTTCCTTTCTGGTTGCTCAATTCGAACCCCGCTGAGGTCTCTACTCTCCTCTTCACTGCCGTTTATCCGTATCCCTACTTGGAGAAAGTTCCTGCAGCTATGCTTTAGTGCAAAGTTGTAGTCTATCCAGAGCAGTCCATGTTGTTGGAGGTTGAGGTAATCATCATGGTTGGTCAGCAGGTTGTTTCCAGCTTTGCCACGAATATTAAGCTTTAGTCCCGGATAAATGGAAGTATTCTTTGACTTTGTAGGTGGTATGACAATGGAAGCTGTCCAAGACTGCGAGAGCATGTTGTCAGACACAGTTCCACAAACAGCATCACTGGTGAAAGTACAAGGAATGCCAACCGGCTCGCCATCACAGTCTGAACAAGCCTGGCACTCTTGAAGTTCTTGATTGTAGAAGTACTCATGACCACACAGCCCTCCAGACATCTCCCTCTCAGAGACACCGAGACAACGAAACCCACCTGAAGAATGAAATAGAGAAGCCTGGTGAAGCCCAAGAGAATGTTTAAGGGCAGGCATTAGGGTGGCATTGAAGGGTTAGTTCACCTGAAAATGAAAATTAGCCTGTGTTTTACTCACCATCGATCCATCCACTCACATTAATCCAATTGGAGTTATATTAAAAATTTACCCGGCCCCTCCAAATCTTTAAATGGGGCTAAACGGGTGTGAAACAAAGCATGTGTTTCCGTAATAAAATGTCCCTCACATGTCTCCAGAGGCTGAATAAAGCGTGTAGTGAATCCATGCATTTTTGTAAGAAAATTTCCATATTTCAAATGTAATAAATACTTTTTTGTCACTTTGGCTGACTGTGGTAAGAGGTAGATGTTCAGATGGATGATTTAGAACATATGCATCACATGCACACCTCTGGAAAATGTAGGAGCAAAGGAAACAAAGTTTCCTTACTGTAGCGAAGGAAAAACCAGTCCTCTCTTGATTTACATTGAAAACTTGCTAAATTTTATCACTTTATTTTGTTCTCTCTCCACGTTCATCACTAATCAAACACTGCATAAGTCTTATGTCACCCACCGGGATGCCTTAAACATATGACACATACCGGAAGTGAGAGAAAAGTTTTTATTACATTTGAAATCTGGATATTTATCTTACAAAAATTCATTTGCTGCAGGAGCCGTGTAAGGGATGTTTATTACATTTTATACACTTTATTTAATGTGTTCTGAACTGTTCACCACAAACACCCATTTACTCCCATGAAAGGCTTGGAGGGGCCAAGACAATTTTTTATATATCTCTGACTGGATTCGTCTGAATGAAGTCTGACATATACCTAGGATGCATTGAGAGTGAGTAAAACACAGACTAGTTTTCTATTTTGGGTCAACTAACCATAGGTTTTCTTTTTGCTTACCTGGGGTATTAAAACATTTTACTTGCTCTCCACACAGGCTTGGTAATTCTAGGCATTCATCCCTGTCCTGTTGATAGATATTTGTTACTCAAAGACATGTTAAAGATTAACACATATAACTTGCTCTTCATTGAAATCTTATGTGTTGCATGCATAACACAGTTATGCATGCCACACTGTCACCTGGCACATCCTATCTGCAGTGGGGGAGCACTGTGAAACCAGGAAGAATCCAGGGGGACACATAGTACACCTTTCACACTGCGGTGGATCCTTCTGGAAGTCACAGTATTCTTCAGGCCCACAAGCAATTTGACAGCCCAAAACTGGGTGCCCTGCATCTCCAACTACGTTCACCACTTTGGCATCCACATCTACCTTATGCACAGCATAGGATTTTTGCAGGTGGCTACGGGCTTGGCTTTGAAGGCTGGCCAGTTGGCTTTCAAAATAGCTTTGCAGTTCTCCCTGCAAGCCTTGGAACGAGAATTGCTTGACGGTCTCAGAAAGCAGACCGTACTGAGCCTTCACCACATCCATCTGATCATACATGCGGCGCTGCTGGTCGAGTATCTCACGCTGCTGGGAGAGGAGGGCCCCCTGCTGTTCCACCAGCCTCTGCTGCAGATCACGGATAACTACTTGCTGAGTTTTCAAAGCCTCTACCATCTTCTCTTGTCCCTTTGCCAGCTGTAGATGAAGGATAAGTGCATCCTCGGCAGGGACCTCATTCTCTCCTAGTAAAAAAAGGAAAGTGTAACTGTAACCCAACAAAAACATAATTAGCTTTTAAGAAGAAAATATTGTGATGATTCCCTGTATATTTCTTAACCTAAACCTCCACCACCAGCATTTGGAAGATGGTTGGTTTCGTAAGGGGTCTCGTTATGCATAAACATTCCCATTAATAGTGGAATAAGCTGATTTTATCAAACTGAATTGTAAATATATTTGGGTTTACATTAGAAAAATTATTTGGGAGTAAATCGACACGGTTTAGTTAAACGTTAATACAGCTTTTTGATACGAGGTCAAAGTTTCATCACGCATTTTTAAAACCAAGGAATTTTTTTCAAACTCCAGTGCTAAAACTATTTCAATCATATGGAAATGGATCAAAGTATTCTGCAATGTCTTGACAGTTGACTGCCAGCGGTTCTGCAGCTCTACCACTCTCTCTGTAGCCAAGCAGATGTGTATGTTTGTAATAATAGTTCTAGAGCCAGCTGTCAAATTCCCCTATTCATTGATGTATGGAAATTCCAGTACTGCTGTGAAAATTTAATAAAGTGTGAGTTTTATTTAGCCTGATAGTTTGTATACACTCCCCACTCTGTGGCAAGCAGCTCATAACTTTTATAGAACACAGATAGAATTTTCTCTGTGATGTCTGTAAGTTTACTCAAATATCTCACACAAGCAAAAACAGATCTGCATCCTTCTCCAATAAAGAGCATTACAGAGCTTTCCTCTGCATAGTTTGTACCAGTTGTCTGGAGGGACTTTGTGAAACTGTGGTATAAATGTAATTATTTATAATGTGTAATTTTTTGTATATTTTATGAAAAAATATTTGTATTCAAATATATTATGCAAAAACTAAAATGATCAGGTCACTACATACAAACTTAATTTATACCATGGAATTACCTTGGTTGACGACCAAAAACCTTGTGGTAATACCATGCTGCTTTTTTTTTTAAGTGCAAAAATTTATGAAAAATCAATGTACTTATACATAACACCATGGTATTATGTTATTGCATATGTGACCCTGGACCACAAAGCAGCTTGGTTTATTTGTAGCAATAGCCAATTAACATTGTATGGGTCAAAGTATTTCTTATTTTTCTTTGCCAAAAATTATTAGGATATTACAGTAAGTAGAGGTAATTTCCCATTAAAATATTTTATACATTTCCTACCATAAATACATCAAATCTTTTTGCACCCTCAGATTCCAGATTTTCAAATAGTTGTGTCTTGGCCAAATATTGTCATATCCTAACAAACCATACATAAATGGAAAGGAATTTCTTTGTTCTGCCGAACACAAAGGAAGGTTTTTTTAAAGAAAGTTTGTAATCAGGCTGTCTTGGGTCACCACTGACTTCCATATTAGGAGAAAAATACTATGGGAGTCAATGGTGACCCAAAACAGCCTGGTAACAAACTTTCTTCAAAATAACCTCTTTTGTGTTCGGCAGAACAAAGAAATTCAAATAGATTTTGAACTACTCGAGGGTGAGTAAATGGTGACAGAATTTCATTATTGGGTGAACTATTCCTTTAAGTGTTATACCAGTTTGGGAACAAGATTTTCAAGTTCAGAACAGCTGAACCCCTGTTTCAAATCACCTGGTTTGATGTCACAAGTGAGCTGAATCCCTAGAGGAGCCACACTTTCCGATGCGGGATATTCAATATCCGGAAATTCTCCCAGAAACTGAGCGGCTCTGTCTGCCAAATGGATGAGGGGAGGCTGGCTGGTCCCGAGCACACACCCGTCTCCAGCACAGGGTTTCGGTCTGGGGTTCGGTCGTATTCTCGGAGGCAGACGGCACTCGATTCCTTTACATTCTCTGGTGTCGTTCATATCATGATCTGGTCTTTGAGGCGTCACGCAGTCTGCGCAAACAGGTCCAAAAACTCCAGCGACGCGCGTCTGGACGGTTTCCCTTGTCTGGTCACCAGACCTCGCACGCTGGGACAGAAGCGCTGCGTGATGTTCCGACGGAAAGCTGGAGGAAGCATGATGGTGATTTATTGATCTGCTCTGTGTTGTCGGATTGTGCTGTCGCGGTGGTCTGGACGATCTGCCTCCCGGACAGTGTGATCCAGAGCAGGGTCTGGGGTCTCCAAAGTCCCCCGAGCGCGCATCGCGAAACGTGCATGATACATAGACCAGGAAAAAAAGCCAATTTTTGGATGATGGCATTGTTTAACCATTTATTCACCTAAATAAAGAAAATAACAATTATGATTCGTGAGGAAATACGCGTTTAAAAGAGTCAGTTCACACGAAATATTAAAGGCATAGAAAAAAAGTCGGTTATCATTTTGTACAGTCTGTCAGATGAATATATTTAAATGTTTAAATCCGCAGATAAACTGTATAGACAGTAAGATTATTTTACCTGCAGCTGTCTTTTGTTGGAATGTCAGTAAAAATATAAACAGCAGGAGGTGAGCATCTCTCCTCCACTGGAGTGTGTGTGTGAGCCACTCTAAACACTTCTTAAGGAGAATGTCATGGGCTGGGTCTCAAAAATGAGTGAGTTCCCTATCTAGGCAACATTTTAGACACCATATGGACATGCAGCATTTTTAGGAATCATAATTGTGTGTATTTTAAGCATTACTGGTGTACTGCATTTTTGGCCAAATCAAGCATGTACACATGCACATGCAACATTTTTGAGCATCGTGCAATGATTCTGGACCCATGTTACATTGCTATGTGTGCCAAAAAACGCTGTTTAGGTATAGCTTGGTTTAGTCTTGAGACACAATCCATGGCATTTTCTTTTTAGTAGTGTTTAGATGGAAAGGTTCTGCTCACCACAGCACACCACAGTGCTAAATAAACCCAAACATCCTGCATGCATGTCCCCATGTTTCTGAAATGCCCGATAACTCTCCAAGCACCGATTAATGTCTCAAAACTGTACCTGCTAATCATAGCTAAAAATGCTGTCTAGTTAGGCAGCTCTCTAAGTTTAAGAACACAGCCCTTATGTGGCATTCCAAAGACTTAATTAGCATCAGGTTTCCCCAGCCTGAGTTTAACCCCTCACTCTCCCTGTCTGTTTTTCATCTTTTGATGTTTCTCTCTTTCGTTTTGTGTGCCATGTTCAACAATGTTCATCTTGACATTTTAGCACCAGTCTGGATTACATGAAACAAACTCTCACTGAAAATGTGGTTCAGACAGAGGTTCAGACAGATTATTATTATTTTTTTTTTTGCCTATTTTAAACTAACTATACCCTCCAATATAGCGTTTTGGCCACAGACAGGAATTTAGTCAGTGCTGTGCAAGTTTGCAATAGAGGCGTCATTGTGGGTAATGGAAAGTTGTGTTATGATCAATGTCACCTTTGTTTGTGGCCATGCCAGTTTTTTTAAAAGATAGACAGGCTTTTGATTGTTTAAACAGCTGTTGTCTGTCATTCAGAATCTGTCAGGCAGAAGAAAAAGTCTTAAAGGGTCAAAGTTTATTTGCTAGAGTTCAGCCGGCCATACTACACACACATTTGGAGAGGAGAGATGGGACGGGAATCAAGAGCTCTTAATGGCTGATAACTAGAGCTTTCATTCGCATGTTCATAATACGGTGCATTGGTTAATCCAAATAAATATTTATAGGCAAAATGAGATTGTTAATTATTGTTGGCTATAATTTTGGCCATAACCTGCTCTGTACAACAATTCTATCATTGTTCATTTTATTGTTTGATCTCAACAGACTTGTGCTATTTCTTGGACACATGCTTAGTATCAAGATATAAACATGTAAAGTTTGAGCTACTAAGACATTTTAATTAGGCTACAATGATGTTTTATGCTGTGAAATCTGTATAACCCATTATGTGGATGTAATGAACCACCAGAGTGTTTGATGGTACTGAGTAATACAGACCTGTGTTAAACCAGAATAATGACTCAACTGTGGCCTAATGGTTTTTAAAGACCGTGTCTCCTCACACCCCACCATATGGGCTTTTGGAGTCAATTGAGACCTAGTGTACTTTCTTTGAAAAGTGCTGAAGTATGTCTGTTCATTGTCAGATCAGTCCATGAGTCATGAGCCTAAGCTGTCATTTTATGCCAAATGTACTCACTTCTCCAGCTGTTTATAGTAGTCTGCTTTCATTCTCTGCATTATATTTGTCAGTTAATAAATAGTTCACACACACACAAACACACACACTTTTATTCAGGCACATAAAATTGTGAAATGAAAGCTGTGTGTTTGTAGTGAATAAATCTAAAAGGGAAATTAAACCTTCAAATATTTGCTTATGTATAAAGCAATTTATAGTCCATAATCCACAATAGCGCTTCGTTCAGTGAAAAACTCCATCCCTGGTTGTCCTCTCACATCAACACCCAACTTTTCTGGTTGTGCTTGATCAATGCATATTTCCCTCCTGATTCAGACGAGGTGACTTTTTATTATGTACTGAAGTGCTGTGGATTTCTTGTGGATAATTGTGATGTTTTTTCAGCTGTTCGGACTCTCGTTCTGATGGCACCCATTCACTGCAGAGGATCACGAGAAGTGATGTAATGTTAAAGAAGTTCATCTGCATCTTGGAAGTCCCGAGGGTAAATTTTCATTTCAGCAATTCTTTTAGATAAATATATGTGCCTTTGTGGTTGGAGTAAGTCACACAATCAATAAGAACACAGTATTTGCATATATATGTCCAAATCCTTTGTAGTCTCAGCAGTGCAGTTGTTAATGGAACTTTTTGAACGTTTGAATTTTACTACAAAAAAATATGTTCTTTAAAACAATATGGCATTATTTTGGTTTCCATGATGTTAAACATTTCTGGTCTCAGATGTTTGGTTTTGTGACATGCAGTGTTGACTTGTCTAAAAAAGGGTGGTCTATTTTGTCTACTTGAGCTGGTGGGGGTTTTAATGAGAATAAGTGAGAATAAGTAAGCAGTAAGGTACGATAGGCTGTGCTCGATACATCACTGCCTCGAGTACTTTACTGCTTACTTATGGATATTACTTTTTTGAAGCATGTTCATTAAAAACAGTCCTTCTGCTAAAAAATAGTCCCTGACAGCAACAATAAACAGCAAGAGAATGTTCCAAAAACGCCTCACATGAAGCGTAAATAAAAACAGACAATAGCTTATCTTCAGCTGCATCATTTATTTTTTAACACTGTATGATATTTTCTCACACACGTACATCTGCATCTCTCTCAGCATGACAAAATATCTGTTTTCTGTCTTTTAGTTTCAAAACAGACTGATATCACGCCGTACCGTGAGACTGCAAGCATCATTACAGTCTAAACTGATGGACATACAAAACCGTACCTAAAAGAGAAAACTCATAGATACAGTAAAATTCCCTCCTCACATCGGAAACTGCAGGACTCAAAATTAAAGATGAAAGATGTAAGATAATGCCATGGGTTTTGCTCAATGATACGCAGAACCACTGGGTAAAGCTGTGGTGAATAAAACACAGGTGCTGACCAATCAGAATCCAGGAATGGAACTGTCTGATATCATCAATAATTTCTTAATTTGTGTTCAGAAGATGAACAAAGGCCTTACAGGTTTGGGATGACACAAGGGTGAAAATTTTCATTTCACAGAATTTTCATTTTGGGGTGAATTAACCCTTTGAATGTACTGAAACTGTGTCCTTGCAGGACTAGTGCTAAGTAAATGTTAAGCTTGCATTGTCTTAAGAAATTCTAGTAAAAATCAGTAATTCATTGTTTAGGTGTGATTTAGCTCAAAAAAAGTAAGGAACTTTGGAACAGATATATTGCTGACTTTACAAAACCCCAAAAAGTCATAGTCAGAGTCTTGTTTTGTTTTTATTCCCTTTATTTTCATTCTGAAGTCATCTACATCTACAGTACATTCTTTCTTTGTCATCTAGTACCATAAGGACATTAAAACCCATAAAAAATGTTCTATTGCACAAAAGTGGAAGGAGCTTGTTTAGATTGTTAAAATGGTCTTCACATAAAGGGGTATTTTTGAAGAACTGTTCACTGAAAATTTCTTTAAGGGAACTAAAACTTGTTCTTCTTGCTTTCCCAGTTACAATATAAAATATATAAAAAATGAAGAAACCACCTACAATGAAGAGGTACATTTTCTTTTCAACGATATTCCCCTCTTTATTTGGACGAAGAATGAAAACCAAAACTTAAATCCATACGCATGTCTTTTGCCCAACAGTGCAATAAATATTTTTGGTCCCACTTTATACTAGGTGGCCTTAACTACTATGTACTTACATCAAAAAATAAGTATAATACACTCATTGTGTTCATATTGTATTGCAAAACACTGCTGCTATTGAGGTGGGATACGGGTAAGGTTAGTAACCGGTATGGTGGTATGGTTTAAGGATGGGTTAAAACTATAAGAGATAGGTCAACAGTATAATTAAAAATTTAATTACAGAAAAGATTACATGCAGGTATTTTTAAAAATATAATTACTATGTAAAAACATGTATATACACAATAAGTGCATTGTATCAAACAATTCATTTAAATGTAAGTACTTCATAGCTAAGGCCACCTAATATAAAGTGGGACAATAATTTCAATTTGAATATTTTATATGTGTTGTTCAATTCCGGCGCAATCTCATAACACACAACATTCAATGCACTATTTATAATGCAAATTTATGCCTCCCTTGTCCATATTTGGTCTTTCCTGTCTGTTGTTGAGTTCATCATGTTAATTAGTTCCCAGCCGTGTTCCCCATGTGTTTTCAGTTCAGCCTCGTCAGTGTTTGTATTTACAGTGTCCGTGTTCTAGTGTGTACTGGCGCTCCTCAAGTGTCTACATGTGTCAAACCCCATGTTTGAGCTGTTGCTGTTTTGCCGTCGTTTATTAAAACCTTATCATCTGCAAGAACTGTGCTTTGTGTGCTACCTGCCTAAGAGACACCCTGACACTGATTCTGACGGCACCCATTCACTGCAGACGATCAGTTGGGGAGCAAGTGATGTAATGCTAAGTTAAAAGTCAGTTCTGATGAAGAAACATCTTTCTTCTACATCTTGAATGGTTAAAATGTTCATTTTGGCTGAACTAGTAATGATTTTTATAGTTCATCAAGCAAGTTTATAAAATGACATGGCTTCATTTTATGTTGAAACATATTGTTGCTAATAAAAAAAACCCAATGTCATTAATCATTAAACAAGAGGAAAACATTGACCCATATGTAATCTACAGGTAAATAATAAACTAACAGTGGTTGGGTTGTCTCGTACACAATCTCAGCTGTGCACTGGTATGCTGCTGCTTTTCAGCGTCACATGGAATGCAGAGACAGGTTCAGACCTGAACTTCCGTGTGAAGCAGGAAGTGAAGTGAAGTGTCAGTGACTAACATACAAGCGATACAGCTCAGCAGCCTGCTGCATGTGGGTTGGGGTGGTGTCCACCGTTAAACAGGAAAGAGAGGCATTTTACGTATTTATGATCCCATCACATAGTTATTAAAACTGCCAAATAAAACAAGGTAAGTGATGTTTTTCCTCAAACGCATATTCTTTTAGGAGTAGGTTCAATGTGCTGTTGATTTTCTTCAAATACCTGGCAATAATCTGACAAAAATCAAGTAACAAGATGATTCCAAGAGTCTCTGGTGCCTAAAATTAGCCTAATTACAGATTGTTTTTTTAAATAAATGACTCATTTTAATGACTTTATTGATTGTTTTTCATGAAAAAACAGAGTTCAAATGCTAGACCAGATGCTGTATCTGTACCTGTATTTTTGGACTTCAGCTGTGAGTCAGTATATTCGATTTTTAATTAGGGTCCAGACATAATGGCATGGGAACATTTGCTTTTTGTTGTTTAAACTGGGCAGAAGGCACTGTGGAAAATAGCTCAAACTACTAACTCTTAAATTCATGATATTGTTGTGACTGGTTACCCCTTACATTGTTTAAAACGGCAAACAGAACAAATAACACCACACCCATATCAGTGTGATATTTGCTTCAAAACAATGTTTAATAGTTTGGGAATATCCAATGTGGAGACTAGCAGTAGTTTAATTGATCATTTCCCTGGTTTCATTGTTCATGATTCAACAGCGCATCTTATTCCATTTCATGTTGACTTAGAATAGATAATATTTGTTACATTTTGTAAAGAACAAACCTTTCGGCTGTTGGGCTTGTCCTCAGTTGTCCAGTATCTCTGTGAGTCTCATTTGGAATAACACATGCTGTCAGCACTCTAAATGAGCAAATAACAATAATTTGTTCAGCAGTGACTGAGGGAATTCGAAAGTCGTTCACAAAAAGTCATACAGAAAAATGTGTGCTCCTGCATGCATAGGTTTTAGCCTCAAGGCATACTTTTATAAGTCTCAGGCTCTACTTATGATAAAGAGGTTTAGTGTTTCAAGCATAGCAGATCACAGGTTAAAGTATACAAGCTCTGTGACAGGAATCAGAGAACGGCTGAACTAAAATACTGTGCTCGAGTGTTTGATGAAGAAACAAACAGGAGACTGTTTTTCTATCAGGTTACCCCAAAGTCAACAGTCCGTCTGGGTCTGTAATGACTATTTTCCCCAGACTAAAATAACTACTAAGGAATGATAGCATCTCAGTGATTTCAAAAAACTTTACTGCAGCAACATTAAAGCTACTCTGAGAGCTGTGAAAACCAGCTGTGGAGATATCTGTACATAGTTCTTTCCCAAATCACGGAATGCTCCAAAATAGATCCGTTTGAAGGTATCTTGTGTCGCACATTAACAATTAATTCTGTGGTAAACGCTATATAGACTGCAGCCTCAAAAATATCTAATTTAAAGGTCAGGAATTAGCTCTAATGTGTTTGCTGTAAAGCTATTGCATTAAAAGTATGTATATACTGCTTTACACTGTAACTAACTCTGTACTTTTCCTGCTATGCAAATGATTGTACTATAAATTGTGCCGCTTGTTGATGTGCTATGCTATATACAGTATATATTTCCGTCATGACAACGCTCAGAGGGATTGGCATGGTAATCATAACAATGTTAACGTATTTGGTCTTGGCGGAATATATCTGCTACGATACACTGAGACTTCACAACATACTGCTGAGAGCATGTAAGAAATACTGCTGTTGCACTTACAGTATAACAACCATGAAATAATTCCCATATAGCATACTCGATCACATTGTAGCAGATCTACACAGGTGGAGCTGGGGAAGGCGGAGGGTTTCTGAAGTGCACTGCCAAACTGACTAACAGCATTAGTCATACAGTACATTTGAATGATGAGCAGAGAGTTAATTGGCTACCGATACAGTAGAGAACCAATCGGCTGTGCCATATGATACTGATGTCATTAGGTCAGATTGATTTAGAGCTATATATATATGTGTGTGTGTGTGTGGACTCACAATAAGCTAGTACAGTATGAGTTGTACAAATCTTTATGAGAAATGTACTTTTAAAAAAGAGCCATACTTTGTACAAGTTTGATTGCAGTATAACTATAGAACTTCCTCAATATTAAATTTAAAACACATGCAACTGAGAAGCAGACGGAAACGTTGAGCTAATTTCTTTTCCAGACCTGAAATCCTGCACAGATGCCCTTGGTATGGAATATACTAGTTACCATAACACTTGACAAAACAAATGAAAATGATTCTTGAAGCAATATACTGGAAAATAGGTTCAACTGTATCTAGAGTGTCTGACCTTCTATTACCTCTCAAACGTGTCAGATAACCAAAGATTTACTCTGACACAAGGTTTCAACATGACTACTGATAAGCAATTACATGTTTTCATTTCTTCTTGTATTGGTACATTAAATCTATGTAGTTTAAATCTAACAAAAGCACACACACACACAAAAAAACATTTGCTTATATTCTAATGTGAATATACTGATAATATACAATGATGCCTATGCTTATCAGTTGTTTGGAAAATAATGTATAAGAAGCAGTGTGTTGTGAGTTGCAGAGAGATAGTGAGTGTCATCTGTTTCCTGTTGGAAACTTCGATGCTTTCAACATCTTGCAAGGGGGAAGTTGCTGTAACCACTTCCCCCTTGTATAGCAGCGCACTAACAGCTCTCTGATTGGCTGCACGGCAGTGCTTCGTTTAAACAAGAGGACGCAGTATTGTTCAACTCACAGGTGTTCGTAGACTCCACCAGTTTAGTTTGACATTGTTAAATCTAACTGAAGAGCTTAAGAGCGTTTTTTTGTTGGTGTATAACAGCACAGCTCATATTTGAATAAGGAATTACTTGTGTTGTATTGTTGTGTTCAAGTAAAATATGAAAAAAAAATACTTAGAAACATGCATTTTTAAAATATAAAATGTGATTTGAATTTTACTTCAGAATATGGAAAGATTGTAGACGAAAAAAAAACTTATAACATTTTGAAGGAGGGATTGAAATCCGTCTTCAGTGTCTGCCCATCATCTCCTCAGACTAAAACAAATGCTTATTTTCAATAAGCCACATGACGTAAAGGAATCATTCATTTCTGTGGCACAAAGCATGCAATACGAGCTAGACGTCTATGTTTAAAAAGTGATAACATGCGCATTAATTCAAAGCAGTTGCACAAACAAATTGCTGAATGTGGGAGAATAAGAGGGAAGTTGGGTATTTTGGACCATGATTAACAGATAATGATTGTTTTATTATAGCTGAACTGCAGGAAGCTGAATAATCAGAAGCAGAGCTAACAGATCGCTATTTAAACTGGTTTTAAATGTGAAAAAAGAAAAGTTTAATCTAGAACATGAGCTTATTTATTCACTTACTGCATCTCCTACAGTAGAATGAGACTATCTCTTGTAATTCATACTTTCTGTAATATTGTACTCTCAGGCAGTGCTGAGCGTTCATAGGCAGGATTCTGCATGTCTTGGCAAAGAATGAGTTATGCAAGCCGTTCGTTTATCTGTAGCCTCTGGAAGGATATTGTGCAATGTTTTTTTTGTTGTTTTTTTTTGCATGTGCACAGGTTCTACTACAGTATATTACCAATTACAAAAAACAACAACGACAACAAAAAGGCAACATCCAGTTGATCAATTCTGCACAGGAGTTACAAAACTACTTTAGCTGCCAGAATAGACTGATGACAGCCGATTAGATTTTTCCCCCTTTCATTTTATAGTATGTTCATATAAGATCTGGGGCTGGTGCTGGGTTCAGATCAAGTTTTTCAAGGTCTGGCCCATAAATTCATTAAAAATGGACTGTCTTTGAAATATTTTTTAAAGGAACACTCCACTTTTTTTGGGAAATAAATAGACTCATCCTCCAAATAAGTTGAGTTTTACCGTTTTGGAATCTATTCAGCCTATCCCGGGGTTTGTAGCACTTTTAGCATAGCTTAGATCATTGAATCCAATTAGACCAGTAGTGTCGTATTCAAATATGCCGCACCAGAACTATTTTCCACAAGTGATGCTTGATATCACTGCACCTGCTGCAACCTTCCTTGATCATTACGCCGGAATGAGAGTATAGTTCCTAATCGTAACTGCCAAGAAAACTTTTCATTTTTTCACAAGGACACAAAATAACTACAGAAGAGTCAAGTTTTGAATAGGAAAAATATTGAAAGTCTTTGGTCATATTAGAACGCTATGCCGCTGGATTAATTGAATGCAATGATCTATGCTAAGTGTTCCTTTAAACCACGATTATAATAATTAAGTATTGTTGAACTGAATCGACACTGAACTGAATTAAGCTGAATAGTGACGCTGTTGATTTTTAAAGGTGCCATAGAATGGAAAACTGAATTGACCTTGTCAAGGTTGAATAATAACAGTTCAGTACATGGACATAACATACTGTGAGTCTCAAACACCATCGTTTCCTACTTCTTA
>JAUMHQ010000090.1:3621157-3639445 GCA_032361165.1 Enteromius paludinosus | reverse complement strand
GGTTGAATCCCTAATCCCTCCATCGTTCACGCTGGACAGTAGAAATCTGTTTGTGCTACTGAAATGAGCAACGCTGATAAACAGCCAATCAGAGCAGACCTCCTCATTACTATTCATGAACCTTCCTATTCATTCTACCTAAGCTACATACCTTATATATACATATCAGAGAACAATTTCAAATATTCTCTCAATGCATTCTATGGCACCTTTAAAACAGAACCTGAATTCAAATTTATTTTATTTAAAATTTGATGACACTTGAATCACTGATTCTGTTATTTTCTTGTTTATTGTTGAGAATCTGCTCTGAAACAATCAGTGAAAAAAAGATTTAGTGTCACCGGTGAATGCATAAATAACTGACGTGAGTCTGTTCAGCTGAGGATGCTGACTCACATCAGAGTCAGACATAGTCAGGAGTATGTGCGCATGCATGAATGTTCAGTGACGCTTGACATTATCACGACACAGGCTCATATGACACGTTGGTTTAACAGAGGGAGGATATAATAATGTGATCATTTAATCTAAACCAATCAGAGGGTCATCTAAAATATGTCACAGGCCACCAGTTTAAGAGGCCCTGTGTTCGAACAATACGTGTAACTTACTGTATTTAACCCTTTGGTTTAGGGTTAGTTGCAGTCATACTTTATATTAGGTTGCCTTAACTACTATGTACTTACATTAAATGAATCATTTGAAACAGTGCACTTATTGTGTACATGTACTTCGTTTTACATGTAAATATATATTTTACCTGCATGTAATTAATTTCTGTAATAACATTTAAAATTACACAGCTGACTTTTCGCTTAACCTACTGTACCCTTAAACCTACCCATACCACCAAGCCTGTCCCTAACGTTACCCGTATCCCAACTCAATAGCAGCAGAAGTGTTTTGCAATACAATATGAACACAATTTTTGATGTAAGTACTGTACATAGTAGTTAAGGCCACCTAATACAAAAAATGTCACCTTAGTTACTTGTAATGATGCATTACAAGTAATCTACATTGCATTGCACTATGAAATGTACGCATTTACATTTAATTGTACATTTAATAATCAGAATGCATTTGTTAAGACTAGCACTGTATCTATGTTCGGTTTCTGTGCTTTGTCTTAAAAAGTTTTTTTGCAAGACTTGTTCTAAAGATGTTATATTCTTGTTGTAGATGGATGACATTGATGCCATGTTCAGCGACATGCTGCAGGAGATGGATCTCCTCACGCAGGTGTGTTTGTCACATTGTCATACTGGCTAATCAGTGCATTGATTGCCTTTGTGTGCGATTTTGGCTTCATAAAAAGTGTGATCGTGGGTACTTCAGTAGAACACAGCAATTATATCACATTCTAACAATTCACATACCATGCATTGGAAATCTATGCGATGTTGCAGGATTTCAAAACGTATGCATCACCCCTTGATCGTCTTGCTGTCTGCCCTCTGAATACATTGGGAAAAAACCCGGTCTCGAAAGACAACACAGAGGCTTCAATACCAAAAGAAACACTATGGGCACCACAACAAAAACAAACTTCGGCCAACCAATTGGCAAGGAGAGGTGGTGTTTAATGCGCATTAATACCCACCTCTTTTTGCTGATTGGTTTGCCGAAGTTTGTTTTTGCTTTGGTGCACATCCTGTGCCCATAGTGTTTGCAAGATTGCATAGAGCACCTTTAACAGTACGAGCACAAAATAGGAAATAAAAGTGGAAGCGCACATATACGAGACTAATATACATATCTAATTTGTATGTTGATAAGATGATAGTTCCTTTTGCTGTTTGTTCTGTAGTTTAAAAAATAGCTTGTATACTGTAATTGTCTTTCATATCTTGTTCCTCATTTGTCTTTTCACAGAGTTTGGGAGCAGAAGCAGAGCCTGGGCTGATGCCTGGGCCGATGCCTGTACCTCCCTCCGTTCCTGTCCCTCAGGAAATGAACTTTTCTATTGGTTTTACAGATCTGAATGGTACACAATATTTCAGCCTAATATTTTCTCACAAGTGTATGCTATTTTACCAAGTCATTTCACCAAAAAGCCTCTATTCATCAAATGTTGCTTTTAAGAGGGAATTAGTGATTAATTAACCATAAAATTGCTTGAAATTATGTCTGAGAGCCCGAAGATGCACAGACGGGGCTGTTTGAAGTGGATAAAGTTTGTCTGCAATCAAAGCATGATTAGCATGCTTACACGGTGCCCTCACTCAGCTGTAAATGTATACTTTATCAAAAAAACATTTATTTTTATGATTTTTCTTTATTTTTCTTTTTTATTTATTTCTAGTTGTCACAGAGCACATGACAATAAAATTCATGTTTTATTAATTCCTTCCCTTGTTTTAGATAAATCCAGGCTGCTCATTTGGAGAAATTTTTTTATTTGTGGCCACAATATATCGTGTTTTTCTTTACATTTTAGTGAATTGGTGGTT
Organism: Enteromius paludinosus; assembly: GCA_032361165.1. Taxonomy (NCBI): domain Eukaryota; kingdom Metazoa; phylum Chordata; class Actinopteri; order Cypriniformes; family Cyprinidae; genus Enteromius; species Enteromius paludinosus. The sequence continues at coordinate 3,636,989 of JAUMHQ010000090.1, read as the reverse complement.
TATGTTTATACTACTTTGTAAATTTTCATTTGTTCTACTTACGCCACAGTGATGAGGTTGGGGTGCACATACATTATTATTATTTTGATTATAAAGCTTATGTTTTGTATCATGCACACATTAAATACTTAATAAGATCAGGTTGTGTCACACTTTAAATTAGGTGGCCTAACACGTTTTCTGCTATGCGTGTAAGGTTAGGGACAGGTTTGGTAGTATGGGTAGGTTTAAGGTTAAGGTGTGAAGGGTTAGGGTTAGGGTTAGGGTGTAACTATGAAAGTAATTACAGAAGTAACTTCATATGTATTTTTAAAAGTATTAAAAAACATACATGTACACAATAAGTGCATTGTATCAAATTATTAATTTAAATGTAAGTATATAGTAGTTAAGGCCACTTAATATAAAGTGGGACCTAAGGTTGCAATATTGCACCTCTGTAGGTTGTCAACAGTGTGACTTTTCTTTCTTTCTTTTTTTTTTTTTCACATTGTGACCTCTAAAGAATCTCTGCATGGTCTGGAAGACAATGACTTGGATGCCTTGATGGCTGATCTGGTGGCAGATATCAGTGCGACAGAAGAAAAGTTTGCCACAGATAGAGATACGGCTAAGGGGTCAGCTCCAGTTGCCCCAATACCCTCCCGGTCTCAGAGTAATTTTAGCCTTCAAGCACCAACTGACACCTCTAGACCTGCAACTTCCTCCAACTCCATTGCAGCTCCGCCCCCACCAACCACTTCCAAACCATCAAAAGTATGTATCATTCTGAATGGTTTGCAGACCCTCTGGCCTCATGTGGTTAACACATAAATAGCTGAAGGTTACAAGGTTTATTTTAACACAACCAGGCCAAACAACAGACGTGAGCTGATATAATGGAATTTAAGTGCAGGCAAATGTGTAAAACTGCAATAACTTTATGAAGTATGAACCTTAGAAATGTCTAGAATATCCGTTTAAAAAAAGCCTAACCATAAAATGCAATTATCCTCATGATTGCAATGTAAGCTCAGCCGGAAATTCATTTAATATTATTTTATGTCTAGCCCAGTACTTGGCAGAATGTACAGCAGGAGATTCAGACGGTTTAATAATGTAGATCATTTTTGTTTTAAGAGCTTAAGTGAGATGCATAACAAGCACTTCCAAGCTTTACAGATGTACTGCTGTTCTACAAGTTGGGCAGCGTAATTATATTGCCTACTGAGAAGGATAGCATTATATTATACTTTCTTTTTTGGATCCCAGAATGCCTGGTGATATTTTGAAATATAGGCTATTGTTCAAACATGAACAATTTTAATGTATATAGTTCTAATTAATCACATTACTAGCTTAGTATCATGCTAAGGTGACCTATGAGTCAGCACACCTTGTGGAGCGTTCAAACCTTATCTGATCTGGTTCTCTAATCTCAGACACTACACCGTCTTCTTTAGTCATTTTTATTTTTAATCTGCAGAGAGTCAAAGTAAACCTTGCATTTCCCATAAGTAGAGACTTTAAACGTTTAACTTTGACCCTATGAAACCACATTCAACATTTTGTTTCACCTCAGGAAGAACTAGAGGAACAGATGAAAGCAGATAAGATCAAGCTTGCTTTGGAGAAGCTGAAGGAGGCCAAAGTGAAAAAGGTGAGAGATACAGTTGTTTTAATCATTTTTCCGTCTTGCATGCATTTGAATGATGTCAAATATATTATTTATTGCAGTCAGGCACTGCTCATGATGATTCATGCTGGCTTTGGCTATAACAGCTGGAGACTGTTCCTAAATCCATTTATCAAGAGTGTGAGTCATTTAACTGCAGAAATATAGATGTTTTTCATGGCATTGTTTAATGCTGTGGGGTAGAAAATGCTGACTGCGTTAGGGGATCTAGATGAGAGGACATTTACCACACTGATCCGTTTCTAAAAGAGTAATAACATCAGTCAGATCAGGGCATTCTGAAACTGCACCCTAAGTTAAATATAGAACATCTCTTAAGAGATATCACAAACAACATCTGTGTAATATAAATGGTCTCCCCTAGACCATAGAATAAATAAAAAAAGATACTGGAGATTTGCGCCAAGGCAAAACCTACTGTCAGGATTTACTAAGACATGCGGCTTACGCATTTATTGGATTTTCCCATTTCAGATGCAAAATTTATTAAAGAAGAGCATTTAAATAATAATATAATTTACTAAGGTTTGAAGTTGCAAAACAGCATCCAATCAGCAAACCAAAAGTATTCTTTGTTTAGGGTGATCAGTTGTGTCTGGATGCTAAATTCACTGGATGAACTGAATGCACAGTGAAGACACAGAAAGTTATCACAAGTAATAAATGGTTGGCCTGTTCTATTTCTGACATACTCATGCTGTAAGGCATCAGGACAACGGATTTAAAACATTTGCTGCATCCAGTGTAACAGTGTTAGAATATTCTTATGTAAATAGTTGTCTTGTCATAATCTTTAGTATAAATGTACCCCTCCAAGAACACCTCAATGTCCCTCTTCCACTGGATGCTGTCTTGGTCTTGACTTGGACTTGATACTTTGCAGGTCTTGAATCAAGACTCTTTGAACTTTGTTTAGCCCTTTATCTGGACTTCAGGACTCTTCGGTTTTCTCGGTTTTGTCTTTGAATCAGCTATTTTCAGACCTCTGTCTTAACTCAGACTGTACAGTCATGGCCAAAAGGTTTCAGAATGACACAAATATTAGTTTTCACAAAGTTTGCTGCTAAACTGCTCTTACGTAATGATGAAGAAAGAAGGACTATGCAACTCATCTGATCACTCTTCATTCTGGAGTATATGCAAATTGCTATTATAAAACTTAAGCAGCAACTTTTCCAATTTCCAATATTAATGTAATTCTCAAAACCTTTGGCCACGACTGTACACTTCAGGTCTCCGTCTTGACTCAGACTTGACCCTCTTCTAGTTTCTGTCTGCACTCAGACTCAACGGTTTTCAGGTCTTTGTCGGAACTCAGGCCATCTTCCGGTTTCTGTCTTGACTCAGACAACACTCTTCAGGCTTTGACTCAGGTCTATGTCTTAAATCAAACTCCTCTTCAGGTTCAGAGTATTAAAAGAGCAAACATTGAGAAATAATTGTTTGCAATTATAAGGCTCAGACTGTATGATGAATTAACAGTCTTGTTTCTAAATAGTCTGGCTGTGTGACCCACACTGGCTTAATGAGTGATCTAAAGTTGGTTACTCAAAGTGGTTTACCTACAGTGTACATGTTGTAACAATGATTACAGCAAAAAAACTCATTTAAAGATGCAATGACAACTGAAACAATGTGGTTTTTACCAAACATGACTATAATCAAAATGAGGCTGCTTTGAATACATTAAGCTACTTTTAGCATGCATTTAGATATTCAAAATCTCTCTGAAAAGTTCATACGCCATTACAGAGCCAGTAGTTCCCTTTACATGTATTGTCATTTCCATCCATCCCATCTATTTCTCAGAAAATGTATCCATCTGTAAGACCATTTATATCTCACCTTCCAGACATCTTTGCGTAGGCTCTTGAAAAGACCGGCAGTGGTTCATAATGTGTGCTTATGCTAGTCTTCCCACCAAGCCCCTTAAAATATTTAGGTTTCAACTAAATGTTGTTTAGCCAGAAAGTATTACAACAGTTTACTTTGGTTTAGTGTGTTTTGGGGCATGCAAAGATTTTGTTGCACAGATGTGCCATAATTTTAAAAGCAGATGCAAACCACCACTACAAAAAAACAAACAACAAGCAGTTATCTTGTTAAATAAGTTTAACCTTGTTATTTATGGTTTGTTGTTATAGCTGGTTGTGAAAGTGGAGCTTACGGATGGCAGCTCAAAGACTCTTATGGTGGATGAGAGACAAACAGTCAGGGATGTGATGGACAACCTTTTTGAGAAGACACATTGTGACTGCAACGTGGACTGGTCTGTGTGTGAGACCAACCCTGACTTGCAGACTCGTAAGTATCATCCATGTACACACAAACCTACATATTCATTCAGTTGTCATCAGCTGTATAAAGCTGGATTTTGCAAAGATGATGAAGTGTGTTTTTACTGGCCAGCTGACAGCCAGGCTCCAGTGAGCTCACAGTACAGAGCTGACCTACCACTATACACATACACTCTCATACACCAAACGACAGGTGGGTTTAATTTACTGCTCTAGACACCGTCACTCAATCTCCCTATCATGAGGAAATACAGTCCTTATGATCTAAATCCCCAATTTCTCTTTCTCCATCTGCTACGAGGCTTCATCTGCAGCTATTACCATATGTTTGCTTTCTGGCTGCCAAATTTTAGATGAATAGACTGGATCTATCTTGTGTTTGTTCTTGTTCATGTGTTCTTATCCCTAAAGAAAAAGAAGTGCACTTGTGGAGTACTTCAAACTTAAAAATATATTTAAAAACAAAAACGTCACATGCAGATAAATTAAAAGTGCCACTTAAGTGTATTTAAGCATTTAATTAACACACTTTTAATTTTACAGTGAATAAAGGTTTAATTGAGAGTACTTTTTTCACAAGATAAATGGACACATGGAATGGTGGAAACCAAATGTTATAGTGTAACACAAAAAGTATAAACCTCTTTGTTTTTAAAAGAACTTATCCTTCTGCTGGCATTTTTTTACTGAAAATGAACTGGTAATATAATGTAACCAAAAGAACGTAACTCTCCAGGGTTAGCAACTGAGTCAAGATTCAATTGTGTTAAAGATATTTGCTGCACCTAGGTTAATTTTAGAGAAGCGTCATCCTCCCATGATGATATTTCCTACTGTGAATGAGTTTTAATCATGAGGGGACATCTAAACAGCTCTGACACACAGATACAGTATACTTGCAGTTTCTTGCTGTCTATATATACACAGCTCTTTGCCATCACCTACTCCCATCAAGTTGAGGGACACAGGAAATCATACATAGGCTCGGGGAAAATAGCTTCCATGTTATGCCTGTGAAGCAGACTCACACCATGGGTTTAATGCCAGTAACCACATCACACATCAGACCACCCATATAAGATCTCTTCATTACAGTTTTTTATCAGTATATGTGATCTTTGACTGAGAATCTGGGAGGTTGCAGAAATTACATATATATATATATATGTATACCACAGTGTCAGGGTTGGCACCAATGCATGAGAAGTATGCACAGTAATTTGCAGTTTATCATAATTAGGAACATACTGTACATGTTCACTATTAACAGATTTTCCCCTGAATAAACTAGAACGTTTGTGCAGAATAAGGTAATAGTGTGTGTGTGTGTGTGTGTGTGTGTGATTTTCAAATACTAATACAAATTTCTGATAAACAGCTAGTATGCTAACGATATGCATGCTAATCAGCAGTTAATTGTGTACCATAAGAGTTACCATAATTATTATTTCTGAAAACTGTATTTTGTCTGTTATTTTTGTTGTTTGGATCTTGAAGCTTCATTCCAGTAAATGGAGTGTTTACTCCACACTAAATCCATGCTAAGTTAACCGTTTGAGAAAAAAAAAAAAACAGCTTACACTAGTTAGTTTCAGAGGAAGTTCAGCTCAATATTTCAGTTTGCTGTTTACTTTCAAGCTTTTCAGCATTTCATGGTGTGTAATTCTCACGCTTTACAGCACATTCATTCTTTTTGTGTTAATATTGCATTGCAAAACACTTTTGCTGTTGGTGGGATACGGGTAAGGTTAGGGACAGGTTTGGTGATATGGGTAGGTTAACCCTCTGGGGTCTGAGGTGGTTTGAGGCCCTTGAGATGTCAGCTACTTATAGCGTATTATTGACCAACATATATTTTTCTTGGAATCAGCATAAACTGTTCTACAGTAATTTGTGACCAAGGTGTAAGGGTGATTAAACATGTAAATACTTCATTGTAATCACAGATACGTTTCATTCAAGTAAAACATAAAAACATGTATGTACACATTAAGTGCATTGTCTTCAAGTCTTTAAATTACATTTTAAGTGTTAAGACCACATACTATAAAGTTTCTGTGGATACGTGTTTGTAAAATGAATCTTTACAGTACTTGTGCATAAGGGTGGTATTGATGATCAATATTTAGTCAGAAAAAGGAGAGTTGGGAATGGACAAAAATGATGCCATTTGAACTTGAGTTTGAACTTTCCACAGAACGGGCGTTTGAGGACCATGAGAACCTTGTGGAGCCTCTTTCTACATGGACAAGGGACACTGAAAACAAAGTGCTTTTTCAGGAGAGAAAAGACAAGTATGAAGTGTTCAGAAACCCTCAGGCAAGTGCTGGGACAGCTATTTCTGCTTCTTGATGATACACATTGAATTACTAATAGCTAATTCTTTGGGGATGTAGGCCAGAGGTGCTGTGCAACTTTGGTCCTGGAGGGCCGGTGTCCTGCAGAGTTTAGCTCCAACCCAAATCAAACACACCTGCCTCTTAACTTTCTAGTGATCTTGAAGACATTAATTAGCTTCTTCAGGTGTGTTTGATTAGGTTTGGATCTTAACTCTGCAGGACACCGGCCCTCCAGGACCAAAGTTGCCCAGCCCTGATATACCTAAACTCAACTTGTTAACTAGTAATATACAGCAAATTAGGAGTTTATTGAGCCAAATGTCATAGTTAACAGTCAGAATTAGTAACTAAACTAAAGTGTGACAATTAAACTTCAAACTAAACAGTACTAAAAATAATGTACACTTTCCCTTTCCTTTTTTTTTGTAATAACTGTGACATTTCTAACACTAAAACGCCTTTGACTTCTCTATTTCTTGTGCCCTATAAGTTCACTGAAAATGGAACAGAAATTAGAAAAACAGTTAATCTCAGCACATTTTAATGGTAGAAATCAAGAAGTGTCTGTATGTGCAAAAAGAGCCGTACTTAAATACTTTGAATATTTGATTAATTACTAAAATCAATAATAAGTGAATTTCAATTTCTTTTACAGAATTTTTATATGTGGAAAAAGGATAAGAAATCTCTAAAGGACATGAAGGACAAAGACAAGGAACAGCTTCTGGAGGTGCGTCTAGCTTCAACTTTGATATAATTGAAAGATGAAGACATTTATCAAAAGAAATGCGATGGTTCCATATTTACCATCCTAACCAACCCCTCTTGATGAAGTAATGCAGGTCTTAACAAGTCTGATTCAAAGATGGAAATTTCGACATTTTCTCACCCTCATGTCATTCCAACGTGTGTTCTGCAGAAATGTTTATTTAACAACATGATTGTAAGCCAAGTCTTCCATGACTGGTTCTGTATTTCTGGGTGTAGGAGAACTTCTGTGGAGCCTCTGTCATTGTGCCTGACCTGGAGGGTGTTCTGTATCTGAAGGAGGATGGCAAGAAATCCTGGAAACAGCGCTACTTCCTGCTGCGGGCCTCTGGATTGTATTACTCACCCAAAGGCAAGACAAAGGTCAGCTCAGGCAATCCAGACAGTAAAACATTGTGTATTTTAACCAGACAGAAGAAATCCTTACTCGTTAAGCTCAATGCACATTGCATTGCTATAGACCTAAATAATAACTGGCTCGGTGAAAAGGTCAAGCAACTAAATTTTTGGTGAATTTTCTGTCTTCATCAGGCTTCCCGGGATCTTGTGTGCTTAGTGCAGTTTGACAATGTCAACGTCTACTACTGCAAAGAATACAGAATCAAATACAAAGCACCAACAGACCACTGCTTCATTCTTAAGGTATGGTTTCAGCCGCTTACCTCTGAAAAAAATAAATGCCCTTCATTGAATTGAATGCGCACTTTTAATGCACTTGAAATCTTAAAATGATATACAGTACACACACACAAACACATTTACAAAATAATTGAATACATTTTTATTATTAAATATATTAAATCTGTGATTGCAGATAGTATAAAATTAATGACAAAAATGAAGGCTCTTCCTTGAGTATACTTAAAAGACAATATTTTGTGTTGCTTTACTCTTTTTTTGATGCGTTGACTTATGTGTAAAGCATACTTGACTATAACTATAGTGTTATTTAATATTATTTAGAATGTTAATATACTAAAATGCAACAATCTGATTAAAACATGTAATGACAAATATATTTAAATACATCATTCAAGTACACATTTATTGTGATAGACACAAATTAAGATATTTTAACATCGGTTAAGCAGTCCATTTGACATCAGTGGCTAAACTTTAGTTTTGCGATGTTAGGAGAATACGTTTTTTCGGGTTTTTTTGTGCAATGAAATTAAAAATAACATAATGTACTCCTCTGACTTACGTCTTCCACCATTTTAGAGAGTATCACAATGTATCCATATGCTTTCCTCTAGGTGTCAACAACCACAGATTATGTTCAGATCATGTGCGGGATTTTCCCCGGATGTAAACAAGGCTTATTACGTCAAATATGTTGCATTGTGATACTCTCAAAAATGGCAGTAGTTGTCACGGGAGTAAGTGATGTTATTTTTGTTTTCTTTGCGCAAAAACAAAAGTACTTGCTTAGCGTTGCAAAACTGAAGTAGAGCCGCTGATGACAGGCACATCACCAGTGTCTGTGTTTAGGCTTGTTTTGCAGCACTTTACACTTGAGTTTTCAGTTCACAGAGTGATATGTTTGTACAGTAGTTAGTTCCTAATTTATTACACATTGTATGTAAAAAGCAAAAGTAGATCTTTTTTTCAGTGTCTGTTTTAGAGCAACTTGTGTTTTCAAAAAAAATATCGTAATACGGTAACACAAATTTTGTTTGTTTTTTTTAAGGTAGATCAATGAAATTATCATTTTAATCGCAATACATGAAAAAATATAGCACTTTTCATAGACAGGGAAATTAGCAATAGAAAGACAGTCAAAAGAACTGCTTTTTTCCTGTTGTTTTTTCAGAGTTTTAACTGAGATTTTGAGGTGTTTACTAACTTGAAATGAAGCTGGAAGAAGTACTTTTTACATTCTGTGGATAACACAAAGAAATTGTGCTTCTGGACTTTGGGGCCTAAACAAAATCCTTGTTATTTCTGCAAAAAACGCTGTTTTATCAGCAGTAGTCATGGCAGACATAAAAGAGGCTTATAGCACCAGAAGCTGTAAATCACATCCCTCTAAAAGCATCCATTTCCCCTTGAGATAACAAGGAGTGGTGCAATTGTGTGACTGGGTCAGAGGTTTGAAGATGACCTTACTGCAACCCTTCAAACTGCTCCACTGATCCAAAACTACATCCCCAAATGAAATTTCTATTTAATTACTATTGTAGTAAAAATGGCTGACCTCGTCCCTGGCTAGTGTTAAGCGGAAATCTCAGCTTTTTAAGTCATGTGCCGTAATAACAAGGGACCTTTAGGTACTGCCGGCAGAAGGGCCTTTATCTGATATTTACGCACCATAAATCTGCTTGGCTCTCTTTTATATATGTCCACTAAAAGAAAACTACTCAGGCTGGTAGGTGTGACTTCCAAACCCATGGGCTACTAAACACAAATTGTACAATAATCATTACAAGGTGTGTCTCCTGTATTCCCTCCGCTTTAATATATAATAATTAACTAAATTACTACCCTCAAAGATAAAAGCCGATGTGTTGCATTTGAACTTCTAGAATGCAGGAAGTGGTTGGGGAAGCATCTTTTCTTGTTTAGTGAGCATAGCTGAGAGCTGGTATTAGCTGTAGCAACACAAAACATAAGGAGATGGGGGTCTGAAGATTCACAAAAGGTGAATATTTTTTAGGCAGCAAGGCAAGTAGTTATAGAGACTAGTAAATCTAGTCATAATAAATAATAGATATTTATAATAAATTATATTTCTAAATACATCTATTTTTATTGAAGCTAAATTGCTTTCGGATATCTTACATACATTCCAAAAATTAGATAAAAATCTGATGTTTCCTAACAAAATTATAGTGGAGGTACATATAATAAGAACTACAGAGGTCCTAAAAGCGAGCTCTGTGGCACTCACCACTACCTTATCTATATTTGGATCAAACAGCATGGTAGCATTTTTCAAAGAAGAATAAACCACTTTTTTTCTTTTTCTTCTTAGTAGTAGTCTATAATCTTTTTGTTTTTTATAAGTAGTGAGAATCCAAGTCTTTTTTCTTTATTCTTTTCTGACCATGTGGTTCTGAGTCTGTTTTGCACACAATTTAAAATACCTTAAGCTTATTTTTCTTACGTTGTACTTCTACTAAAAATATGTGGTGAAAGTGTGAATATTGGTGAATTATTCCACTAATTTGAAATGAGTCATGAAAACATTATCCATACTAAGGATTCTTGATAGGCAAAGTAATGGTATCATTACTGTATACACTTCTTTACTTCCTTACTGTATACATGATTCTAACAAAACCAGCCAGATTCAACGTTTTCTAAGAAAGCATGTCAAATCATAAAACTGATTTGTAATACTTTCCAAGGGTGTTTCAGGCTAGAAGCCAGGGTTGTGTGTATTTTAAGTTAGTCAAGCAATTGGGAAATAAAATGCAGACACATGATACAATGCAATAAATGAAGCAGATCTAAAGATAAACCCTAAAGATTTTTTGCTCAGCCTCCAAGTACTGTGTAACATTGTCTCTGCCCCTTTTAATAATTCTGACTAATCCTAAAGTCTGACATTAGAGGGGTGTTTGCAATTAAAATTGTGATTTAATTGTGCCATCTACTGTCTCTGCTAAGCAACTGCAGTAACATGTGTAAGCAACACCAAGCGTCTGTTTGAGGAAGACTAATATGATCAAAACATGAACTAACTTCGAATACCCTTAATCATTTGTAACCAAAAACTACAAATTAGACTACAGCAAGAACATCTTAAAGATTTGTTACATTAAGTGTTATTAGGTGTGTTGTCAGATGTCAGAGTCAGTGGTTGATATGGTTACTGTGATCTGTTTTTCAGCATCCTCAGATCCAAAAAGAATCACAGTACATTAAGTTTCTGTGTTGTGATGATACGTGGGCCATGACTCTGTGGGTGACTGGGATACGTATTGCAAAGGTGAGTGGAAACCATGCCACACAGCATACATTTGTAAATGTTTATACAGTAGATGATGATAAATGCAAAGAAGACCAAAATTCAAAATACCTGCTCAACAGAAGAAAAAAAACAAACTCATACAGATATGGAAAAACTTGATGGTCGATGACATAACTTTTGTTTTGAGATCTTTCCCTTTAAGTTCTTCTTGCAATAATGAAATCGTTTTGTCATGATTTCTGTCATAGTATGGTAAGCTGTTATATGACAACTACAAGGCTGCTGTGAGGAAAGCTGCAGGCACTGCATCGTGGGCTAACCGTACTCTCCAGGCCTCCTCCGGTGCATCGACACCCTCCCCTACCCCTAAAGGTAGAGATAACAGAGCTCAACAGATCATAATAAAATGTACCAATGATCTTGCTATATTAACATGTTAAATGATTCGAGGACATTTTAAAAAGGTTTGTATATATCTTTCAGCCAAAGCTGCAAATGGACACGCTCCTCAGCCTGCAGTGGAGACCAAGGTACCGCTCAATCTCTCAGATGTTAAATAATAATGTGCTTTGTCACTAATATTATCAGTTGAACTTTAGTATAGGGTCCAATTCTACCTATATTAACAATTGACATATTGGCTTTTATTACTTATAAAGCACATATTGTGCATCCCTCATCCTACCAAGCAGCCAATTTGTAGTTTATTTTAGCGAAAGTCATAGTCAATGGTTTGTTAACAGTGTAAAATGGAAATTATCTTATTAGATGTGTGTACTCGACCTTTTATTTCATTAATATTGTATTTTTTTGCAAGTTCAGATAAAAAGTATAAAAGTGTAAACTTCAAGTGCACATTCGATACAATAAGTGTTAAATATGGTTCCTTGAGAGCCGTTTTAAATCTTCTTGTAATGTCATGATTTATCCTCCTAAATGTTATTTTCGGGTTTGTTTTTGAAGGTTCCTGGCAACCAGACATCTTTTCCACCACCTCCACCTTCAATGGAAATCCTGCCTCCTCCACCACCTGACCCCATGTTTCCTCCTCCTGCTGCTCCTTCCAGCGCAAACCAAGTCAACAACTTTCCTACACCACCTAAATTGCCACAATCCGCCTTCCCACCTCCACCCATGGATGACCTGCCTCCTCCACCACCTCCTCCAGAATTTTCAGAGCTGCCCCCTGACTTCCTGCCTCCGCCACCACCTAGTTTGACGTCCTACGGTGGAGAAGCGCTCCCTCCACCCCCTCCAGACCCTATTGAGTCTCTTCCACCGCCTCCCCCCACTCTACAAAAATTTGAATCTGCAGGTGGAGCACCGCCACCACCTCCACCGCCACCTCCGCCCCCAGCCCCTGCACCGACTGCCTACAAACCCACCAACTCCGTCAGAAAAGTGGGTCCACCTCCACCAAAGAGGACTACTCCTCAACTAACAGCGCCGTCAGGTGGCGACTTCATGTCAGAACTAATGACAGCAATGCACAAAAAACGCAGTCAACCATGAACTTGACAGAGCTAAGTGACCTGTTTTTACAGTTGGACTGAGGGACTGACCTCCCAACCTGTTTTTGATGAGGACACACTGGATGCTTTATTTTCTTGTTGTTTGATGTTTTTATTGCAACCCAAAACTTTGTACAGTACAGTAAATAATTTTGTTCTTAAGCAACTGCTTACATCATAATAATAATGCTATATCATCATTGCTAACATCAATAAATAGGTCTTGCAAAGTTGGCAGGTTTATTAAATAGGCTTGTGTAGAACTGCAGGATGTTGTGATGCAAATGAATGTTTAAGTTATGCTTACACCGAGAGAATAGATTAGGAAGAACAGCTGACCCTCAGCTCCTGAGCCCAGGATGGAGGTTTACTGGAGTATCCGGCTCTCTCAGCCTCCACCTGCTCCACAAACGGCTCTGTTAGAGTCTTCTGCAACAGCGTCACCTGTAAATACATCATAGGAAATTCTATCACAAATGAAAAATTACAGTCTGCCCAAAAATATTAGATTAAATGTATAATTGTCTGGCCTGCAAAGTAACATATTAAAGTAAAAGTTCATCACATACCTCTGAAAAGTCATTTTTCTCTGCTTTTCTGATAGCAGATTCAGCCATCCAGTTCCTCAGTACATACCTTGGGTTGACTTCTGAACAATAAAAACGGCACGCATAACATTACCATTCAAAGATTAGCATCAATAATTATATAGATGCTAACAGTAATAGTGCTGACAATTCACCTCCTATCAATAGCAAACTTTAATAACACCTTAGACCAAAAATACCTTGCATTCTGTGCTGACGTGCTGCATTTGAGTCGCTTTTCATCCTTTAAGAGAAGATTAAAACATTCCATTCATTTCAATGCTCTGTATGCGAGTGTACTGTTGATTGCAGCAATGTTACCTTGACAGACGCTTTAAATACAGCTGAACCCAGTCTCTAAAATGCTCATGCGATGACAGGTCTGACAGAGCCCACATTGACTGTTAAGAAGAGACAGTCACAGTTAATGGACTGAAATCATGATTGTGGATATTACAGCTGCTGTGGGTGTGAATGGAGAGGAAACGTACCGGAGGAATGGATCCCGTCTGGAGCTGGGACAGAGGGACTTCACTCAGCTGTCTGAAAGTCATGGTAAAGTCTGCTCCGGTGTCCTCCATCAGCTCAAATCGATACATCACACACCATACATTATATATTTCATTCTACAATGTCATGCACTACTCTTTGTATTTACTGCAGTTATTATAACAGGACACTGAACTTCATTTAAAAGGTTTGGTCATTTAATACCATTAGCGTTAATACAACCTTTTTTTTACTAAAATTCTAAATGTTTATTCATGCTTTAATATATATTTCACACACACAGGGCTAATAATTACCTTCAGAAGAAATGCAATCATATATGAATCCTTTTCTTGATTTCCCAGAAAGCCTAGCTTTGCTTTGAACAGTTCATGGAATCTGTAACAAAATAAGTAAAATTAGATTGGAAATGACTAATCATCTACGTAATCTTAATGGCACGTTCACCTTTGATGGTACGCTTGTGAATATTCTCTCAGTGTTTGCTGACACCTGAAATAAACAAATGAAATGACGCATGAGTAACCAGTTTCATTCCAGATCAATACAATCAGAAAATAAAAGAGCTCTAACTGTGACAGCTGATCTGAGGCCAGCAGTGGTTTCAGAGCTTCTAGAAGTTTCTGTAGATTGAACAGGCCCACATCAGCCTGAGCTCCTATACTGTACCGGCCCTCATCATCAGATGCGTTGGGAACAAAATCTATACAAAAAAAGTTTAGTTGGTCAGTTTTATGTTCACTTAATAAAGAATGCAATAATAGATAAATAATTTTGTACTGAACTATACTTGACTATACTATACAAACATTTTATGTTATGTTATACACCAAAGTTACTTGGATCATATGACTCCATGAATCCAAAAGGGCCGTAGTCGATAGTGATAGATAGTAGGCTGAAGTTATCTGTGTTGCAGACTCCTGCGAGAAGATGCAGATAATACATTCAACATTTCGGGTTTTTAGCTCGTTCTATAATAACAGACTGTGAAAATTAAACTAGTAAAGAAGAGACAGCTAACCATGAGCAAATCCAACTGACATCCATTGTGCGATTAAATGTGCGGTTTCATTCACCACTATAGAGAAAAACACCTGAAACCCAGTGAAATATAGTCTTCTCAGAAAGTATATAGTAACTAAACGTAACAGAGACACTGAGATACATACCACATACTTGTCAGGGTCATTCATCGCAATAGATTTAAAATGCTCTTTAATTATAAAGTCCAATAATATCCTAAAAATGAAATACAGAAACCATTAAAAAAGTAAATGAGAGACAAAAATAAGACATATGCACTGTATATATACACTACCGTTCAATAATTTGGGGTCAGTAAGATATTTAATGTTTTTTAAAGATGTTTCTTCTGCTCAACAAGGCTGCATTTATTAGATTAAAGATCCAGAAGATACTGTAATATTGTGAAATATTATTTCAGTTTAAAATAACTGTTTTCTGTGTGGATATATTTTAAAATGTAATTTATTCCTGTGATACAAAGCATCATTACTCCAGTCTTAAGTGTCAAATTATCCTTTCAGAAATCATTCTAATACGCTGATGTTTATTATCAGTGTTGGAAACAGTTGAGCTGCTTCTAGTTTTTTTTGTTTTTTGTTTTTTTTAGGATTCTTTGATCATTAAAATATTAAAAATAGAAGCATTTATTTAAAGTGGATAATAATGTTCAGAACGACTGTTACAGTAGTTTACTGTTTCACTACTGTTCAGAAGATTGGGATCAGTACATTTTTATTCTTTCTTCTTTGAAAGAAATTAATACTTTTATTAATTAAGGATCTATTAAATGAACAAAAAGTCATAGCTTAGATTTGCATTTTAGAAATGTTTTATATTTGGTAAAAAATTATGTTGTTTTTTGCTTGTTACTCATCAAAGAATCCTCCTCCAAAACCTTCCAACATGAATAATTCTAGTAATAAATCAGCATATTAGAATGATTTCTGAAAGGATCATGTGACGCTGAAGACTGCAGTAATGATGTTTTGTATCACAGGAATAAATATCATTTTAAAATATATTCACACAGAAAACAGTTATTTTGAATTGCAATAATATTTCACAATATTTTTATATTTTTTCTGGATTTTTAATATACACAACAAAAATATAAACGCAACACCTGCTCCGATTTTTCATGAGATGGACTTAAAGATCTAAAATTCATTCCAGATACACAATATTACCATTTCTCTCAAA
>JAUMHQ010000090.1:3561724-3572035 GCA_032361165.1 Enteromius paludinosus | reverse complement strand
AGATCTTTAAGTCCATCTCATGAAAAATCGGAGCAGAAACAAAGGTGTTGCGTTTATATTTTTGTTGAGTGTATTTTAGAAAAATGGCATATTTATATATTAAATATGTTTCTGTATAATATAGTTTTTCTGACCATTATTATATACATGCAAATACTTTCAAAACACATTGTTTGTATTTTTTGGTAGTTAGTACATTTCTCGCCATCAAAATAGCCACATAACCTGGAATGGCGTTAAACACAAACAAACTTCATTAGTACATAAAAAAAATACACAGACACACACAGATATATATATTATGTAAACAAAAATGTTCATTTGACAGCTCTAGCTTACTGACCCTGTGCTAATTCCCTGTACGAAATACACATTTTGACACACAAATTAAAGGAATAGTTTACCCAAAAATGAAAATGAAATTTTGGATAGCCTAGAGGTAAGCATATTTTTAAGTACTTGTTTTGTGTGTGTGTGTGTGTGTGTGTGTGAACTACTGCCTGAATACTGTTTAAAGCATTCATTGTTGCCTACATAGTTTGAACATAGCTTAAAGACTGGATATGTTAAAGACTGGATCATCTTGTTACAGAAGAATCAACTGAAAGGAGTCGACTGACGGTTGGACACCTCTGCAGACCCAGAGGAGAGCCGTGTTACACGTTTAAGAGGAGGAGGGTGTTTCTCAGCCTGCCCCGTGATCTCGAACTCCTGCTTTTGCACTATGATGACAACTCTAAGAATTAGCAAATGGAAAGACAGAGTGAATGTACGATGCGATGCAGCTTATCACATGCTTTTTTCTACTTTTTTCTTTTTTTAGTCGGAAATCCCCAATCTCACCAATCATTGAGAATCATTTTCGTAGCAGTTATAGGAATCCATAATTAAGGGCATTATAAGAACCTTCAACATCTATATCAGTCAATGTTAAGCGCGCATAGCTGCTATTTGTCATTAATACTGTAGCGACGTGAAAGATGCACTGATGGATATGGCACAGGTGATTTTTTTCTTGCCATGTTTGATGGAAAAGTGCCCATATTTGGGGTTTGAACCACAATGGGAATAAATCAGGAAACCCCACACTGTTGGAGGTTGTATCAGAAATGTTTTTAAATGTAAATAATATCTAGACATTTTGCTCAAATGAGTTACGGTGCTCTTTAAAGCCATAATGATAAAACAACAACAAAACATGCATTTTAAACTGACCCTGAAGATCTGAGAAAAGAGGCGACATAGAAAATGACATTCTTCATTTATTTAGTGTCCCATCATGATGCCTGCGAAGATCTGACCTATTTTTGGTACTCTCAAAAGGATGTAAACAAACCCACACATCTTAAAAAATGTCTAAAGGAATAGTTCATTTGCTTAACATTTACTGTCCCACAGGCCGTTCAAGATGTAGATTCGTTTTTCTTAATCGGAACTGATTTTGAGAAATCGCATCATTTGCTCCCAAAAGGATCCAATGAAGTGAATGGGTGCCGTCAGAATGAGAATCCAAATAGCTGATACAAACATCCGGCTTTTCATTTCACGGTGTTAATTAATGGACTGAAGTTGTGTGGATGTTTTTAGCAGCTGTTCGGACTCTCTGACGGCACCCATTCACTACAGAGGATCAATTGTTAAGCAACTGATGGAATGCTACGGTTCTCCAAATATGTTATGATTAAAAGGAAACAAAAAACTCCGTTTTATCTCGAATAGCTGGATGGTGAGTACATTTTAGGCATTTATTTTCTTTTTGGGCGATCTATGAAATGTGGAATATCAAAATAAGTGTCATTTGATTGAAAGACAACAAGCACACTTTAAGAATAGTATGTTCAAAAAAAAGACGGTGGTTAATGAATGAATGCAGTGATGTTCAAGCATTAGTGTGACTAGTTAGTGCATTTCTCGACGCGGTCGCATCATTTCTTACGTTAATTCCTGGCTATGGTGGATACTTTGAATATTACTGCAAGGACTGCATGCTTGTGAAGCTCGAAACCTTTGTTAATGTTTGCAGGGTGTAACTGAGATCGAAAACTAACCGGGTTTAATTGCAAAGCACTTTCGATGAATGTGAAGACAGTGACCGATGAAGAGCTGAAATAACATTTGTAATGTGTATAGCCCTATGACTAATATAAGAAATCTAATGTTTCCATTGTAGTTTGTGTAAATTAGTCAATAATGTTAATAATTCCTTTAATAATTGTATATTAGATATGTGCAAAATACATACTTGGAAAAAGTTCTATTTTAATTGTACTATATACTGTAATGTAGCATTTGCATATATTCATGTCTGTAATACTACTTTGAATCGTCTGTAGAGCAGGAGGTTCTTGATTTAATGCTTTTGTTTAGACTAAACACACTCTATGGTCCTATTAACCATTAAAAATTTTGTGTAAATTTGCCTTCATTGCAGATGATCAACGCATGTTACACCACTGTCATAATACATGTCATTCAGTATGTTAGACAAAAGCATCATTAAAAGCTTTTGAAAATCTGAGTGGTTTATTTTCCCGTATTGCACCATATCTAATGCAATATTCACACTTTTACACACAATATTCAGTGCTGGGTAGATTACATACCCACTGTACAAATGACATGACAAAAACCGCAGTAATATATTGCACATTTGTATTTTGATTAATTTAACATGTACACGAGTATTGAAATATGTATGTCTCATGTATGCACAATTCTGTAAGAGCTGGGCACACATATGGGGGTATTTCCAGAAAGCAGGTCATGTGACATACCATGGTATGTTTAAATACATGTGACTTCGTAATTACATACTTTTAATTAGCATAGAATCTATAAAATATATTTTTATTCTCAGTAAAGAAAGCTTAAAAGAAAAGAAAGAAATTCAAAACCACCAGTTAGGTGGCGATATGTACACACCATTGAAGAAAATGTAGTATGGTGTGCTTTTTCTTCATTTTTCTTGTGGAGTCGTTGCTCGTGTGTTAACCATTTTAAATCCTCAATTCCCTCCTGGATGCATTTTTGGAACCAGCATGCCTGCAGCAAGCAGTGCCCCTCGGGTAGTGAAATGTATATGCATTTCAACCTGGCAACCTTTCCAAAGCAAAACCCGCCCAACGGTTACTCGAAACTAGCCCAATAGCTTTTAAAGGGAAGATCCGCCGGTAAAAAAATCGCATGCTGGGGTTAAGATACTTTTTTTTGATGGGGTTTCCCTGAAGAAAGTAGAATTCCAGGGACCAGATATCACATATTGGGCTCACTTCAACCAAAAACAGTGTTAAAAATAGCCCAATTCCACAGGAAAACAGAACTTGGCAACCCTGATGAATTTATGCTGACATGTGACAGAAATAATGCTCATTTATTAATACAACAGTTTTATTTTATTTAACTTGAAACATTTTCAGAATCATAAAAAAAACAGGCAATTTTTACAAGACCTTCAAAAAGTAGTTTATATGTATCAAATGATTATAAACGGTAAACTTTTTTTTAAGCAGCAGCCATGTTCAGGAATGACTTGCTGTAGACTAGTTAAAACATTTAGCGTGTTAAAATAACTGTCAGACGAACAGTTTTCAAGAAAATATGATTAAAACAGTCTTCAATCTAAATGTTGATCACTTAGTCGGTACGAACAGTAGTGTTACATAATATATTACTTTTTCCAAACAAACATAATGGAACATTTTAGACTACAAATATTGCAGCATGTATGTGCATAAGTGTTAAAATCCCACCTCTCTACATTTCCAGACGCTTTCCAACATTAAGTTAAAACGTAAATATAGACAGAAGGAAGAAACGGAAGGATGAAGAACAAGCAAGAGCCTTGTGGGACCTGTATTGATTAGAATTCCCACAACACACCTGTACCTGAACACACTCGGCCCACTACGGTACAGTTTGTGTGTGTCACAGACTGAAGCCTGATACAGTGAGATGCTGGGCCGTGTTTCTCGCCTCGAAGTACGAGGTGTCGGTCTCATCATCAGGCTGAGGGATGAAGGGCATCGTCTGATGGTGAAGGTTTTCCCAGTCCACACCTTCAAAGAACGGATGATCCTTCAGCTCTACAGACACGAGACAACATTATATTGATGTTAGTAAATGTTAATATTAAGAATAATGTATGTATTTTAGTAATTAACACTTTATTTTGTCAGTAAGAATTTCTAAAGTGTTAGATGTTAAGTGTGTGTGTGTGTGTGTGTGTGTGTGTGTGTGTATCCACCTTTTAAGCCAGCCCGTTTGCTTGTGTCCATAGTGAGAAGAATCTCTATGGCATTTCTGGCATTCTGGGTTAGCTCCTCATCACCATCTGGCCACGGTATATCTGAACACACCATTCATGAAGAACATGTAGATCAGACACTGTCAACAAGACAATGGTGTAGAGGACAAACAAATTCAAAATGTCCATTAACATTTTAATTTGAATATTTTTGAGGGGAGCATATTTACACATGGTGGAATCATTCTGAAAAAAAAATACGGTTAAAGGCATAGCATACAATTTTGTCATTAATTTAGAATTCAGAATGTCTGCTTTTGTCCACTTTGAATGGACGAGACCCACCCAAGAGACCATTTGACTGACAGGTAAAGCAACCAATCACGTTTTGTTTTGAAGCGCAAGGGGGCGTGGAAATATTGCCTCCATAACAGACCGTTGTGTAAAACTCTTGGGCATTTTTTAAAGATTCTATGTGCTGACATTTAAATATTTCCCAGTTGATACTATAAGCGTTCATTGTTACAATTGTAAACAAGACAGCTTTCTTCCTTGATGAGGGAGATCTTTGTTTCCAGGTGGACCGTTAAAGAAAGTAACACACACGTCTTCCAGAGATCCTGTATAACTTAACCAATCGAATGACAACTTTGAAAATCCTGAAGTGTTTCCAAAAATGTGTGCGCCATATGCATTAGATGTTTAGCCAACGTTCCATGGGGCTGAGACTACGAATTATTCCCCCTTATGTTGTTCCAAACCCATAAGGCTTTCATTCATCTTTGGAACACTAATAAAAAGATTGTAGAGCTTTCTAATGCCGCTTTTCCACTGCATAGTACGTTACGGTTCAGTACAGCTCACTTTTGGGGGGTTTTCCACTAGTAACAGTACCTGGTACCTGGTCCTTTTATTAGTACCACCTCAGCCGAGGTTCCAAGTGAGCCGTACCGTTACCAAAACGTGATGCGTAAACGCTGCTGGTCACTAATTGGCCGGAGAAAATCGTCATTACTGCGTCACTGAACTTGAGACATGAGACAACAGACCCGCTAGATTTAAATCAGCACAGCCAGCGAAGGATCGGACGCAACTTTTTTGTTTGAAGAAACGCACCTTTTTGTATGTTTCGTGGTCTATTGAGGAAGTACAGACGTTCTTCTCGTTGGTAGCTCACGAACATCCACATGCCGAGAATGAAGAACACCATTCCGTCGATATGCTCCATTGTTGTGTGTTTGTGGCGCATTTACGATGATGTCACGGCAGTAGACACTCTAAAGCGGTACTAAACTGCAGTGGCAACGCAAACCGAGCCGAACTGAGCTGTGCGTCGTACCACGCAGTGGAAAAGCGGCATAACTCTGTTTCCAGACCCAGAAACATAGCAATGTTTTTGTAGGTAAATTTTACAAAGCTATGAAGGTACTTTGACTATTTTGCAGATGTGCTTGTGAAGGTCAGAAAGCTCTCAGATTCCATCAAAAATATTAACTTTTTTTTTAATGAACATGTTTTTCACTGGTCCTCTTACCTCTGTTAAGAATGTTCTGGAACACCAGCTGAGGGGTCTCATCATTAAATGGCGGGACTCCTGTGAGGAACTCGAACAGACAGACACCCAACGCCCACCAATCCACCATGAAATCTGTAGGAGAGCAAAAAAAACCCAAAAGCAAACTAAATTCAGGTCTTCTATTTCTACACACGAAACGTTGCACAAAATGTGTTAGAACGTGACCACTATTACAAAGCGGTGACAGCAGCGGTCGTAAGTTGATTTTGAGGGGGAAAGGAAACAGCACAACGCATAAAACATTACATTATAAAACATTAACTTGCTAAAAGTTATAGTATACTTATGCATCACTTAGACACTTGGTATTATCATATAGCCTTTCAAACATACTATATTCGACAGCGTGTGCGAAACACAGGCAAAGTTCCAACTTTGTCAAACATTTAACTTTTAACTTTTACACAACAGTGAATGTGACACAGTTTTTGTAATAATTAGTAGATCCAAAAGGTGGCAACACTGACAATGGGCATTGTTGTTTTTTCAGACACACAAGACAAACTAAAACGACAAGACGCCTGAATTGACAAGCACTTGTTTGAAATTTAAACAAGTATAGACTTTAACGCTGAACTCCTACAAAGAAATACCATCAACACTGATAAAGATGGAACTTTCTAGTACGAATTTGTCATCCTGCGAAATGGAGTATACTATGAATGTGTAACCATTCAGGTGTGTGTGTATGTGTATATATATATATATATATATATGAAGTGTACACACACACACCTGAATGGTTACACATTCATAGTATACTCCATTTCGCAGGATGTCATAACTGCTGCTAAATTTTCCCCAAACTGTCCCATACTCCTCCCGCCAAACAGGTAGCCCTGTCACCAACTGTTTAGTCAGAAATGAATGTCGCTTTATTAAAACAAAAAGAGCCACGCTTCAAAAGTACTACAAAGTTAGTGTTCACATTTTTCATCAAGTCAAGCAATGACTCAAGATATTTTTCCCAGAATCCCCCAGAATTCCCAAGAACCGTCATAACAGCTCCACAGAGTTCAGACAGCATTACTGAAGCATTAAGGGGGATGAATCAGGAGCTGCCAATCACAAAAGCAGCAGCCCATCATAGAATTAGTCAGCCATGTCCATAACTCAAGGCCCCGATATACAAGTGTAGGAAAAACTAGCATGACACAATTTCTAACAAAATAAGGCCCCAAAACGAAGCATGTTTAGCATTTGTTTCAGAACTTTCTGTAAAATGTCACTTTGATGTCTAAACATCTTCAAAGCTACCATTGGTCCCTGGCTATTACACAACATTTGCAGTCTATGCATTTTATTTTTTTCAAATTGGAAGCAAGACTAACACAAGTCTCCTCATCACTATGATCAGATGTTTTTCTAACTGCTGTTATCTCATTGCTGTGCATTTATTTATTAATGAGAGGAAAGCACACAGCACATGTAGATGGCGGTGTCAGAAAGTTTGCTAGCAGCATACCACTGATCTGGTATTTTTTTTAAATCTATGTGCCCCCGAGCGAACAGCAACCACAAAAAACATGTTTCTGTGAGTATATCGAGGCCTTAATGCGGTAAAGCTGCCCACACATGCACCAACATCTCTACTGGGTGAAATCTAACTGAATATTTTTTAGCATACTTACCACGACGTACAAAGCCTGAAACTAAAACATAATATCTGTTAATGAAGGTACAGAATTTGGTCCGTGTCTTTAAGCACTACATACTCATGATAATGGTTGACCGTTATCATTACCTAATGTTTGACGCCGCCTATATTTCTATAACTTGACCACTCTTACCATGAGCTTTGCCTAGTAAAAGTTCCGGTGCCAAATAGTCCGGAGTTCCCAGAATAGGAGCCCCTTCCACACGTTCTGGACCTCTACGAACACTTTTTGGGGTCCTATAGGGAGTGTGAGAGACAACCATCTGCTGTGGAGTCTAGGACAGAAAAAGCAAACGTTTATTCATTTCCATTTCCAATTCAAACCCCCTTTCTCGCCATTCCAAAACATTCTCACCTGGTAAAGTGAGCTGCTCAGACTGGGCCTTTTCTTCTGAACTGGAGTCACTGCAGTCTGGGCATTGTGGAATGAGGTTGACGCAGACAAATCCATGGCGTCCAAAGAGGCCAGGCTGAGGTGTGAAGTACAAGAGCGGTTTATGGAACTGCAGTAGCTCCTAAATGCAACCACGTTCCTGGGTTTGAGGAAGCCAGGTGATTTGACCATACTGTCAGACAACCCACGAGGATGGCCCAGAAGAGAACGCTCAGATTGAACCCTGTGATGCTTTGCACTGCTGTGCTTCGGTGTAGCCAAGGTGGGCCGGGCTGCTGGTGTGACTACAGAAATCTCGTTTTCATCCAGCTCCTCAAAAGAGGATGACAAAGCCTCTTGTTTAACCTCATGGGCTGAGCAGTCTGAATCTAAACTAAGGCTTCTTCTGATATCACCGGGTGAGGCCGGGGAGCTAGAGTTGGCCCCTGTTTTAGGCGAAGCCACCTCCTCGCCTTGATCTTCGAGATCACAGAAGAGATTTTTGGCCACGGCTATGGGACTAGATTGCTTTGGGCCCATTCGCTCACTCATCTGTTGACACATCGGCGCACCTTTAACATCACCAAGCCCGACAGTGGAGAAAATTCCTGTCAAGCCTGTGTGGGCCATTGAGTTGTCCTCAGGAATGTGAAAAGACCTCTTGTACACAGTGGCGTTTTTCTTGCAATGGATCTCAGCCTGCTCCGGGCTTTTCTCTACTTCGTCAAAAGCTCTCTTGACTGAGTTTTGAGGCTCTGTTGGTGGCCTCGGTCTCATAAGGCCGTTCTCCAATGATTGACCCAGTGGAGTAGCGCAGTGGTCGGACGCACTGAACTGGAGCCGCTTTCCAGAAATATCTGGTTTAATAATTCTGCTATGGTCCAGTTGGTTATGGAGTAGAGTCAAAACAGTGCTGTGATCTTGAGCTCGTGCTGGAAACATCTTCCTCCTTTCCACAGGGGTCAAGGGAATGTTTCTTGACATTCCCACCTCTCCTCTGTTTAGCAGTGGAAGGTTCTCACCATCTTCTAAATTCTAGAAATGCAAGATTACACGATTTTTAATTTTTTAAGGAAATAAACAAGAATTTATCAAACTGACCAAGAAGAAAGACACTTATATCAGAAAAGATCTCCATTTAAAGTAAATGGTTTCTATTCATCAAATAATTACAAAAGAATGTATTAATTGTTAAGCACATAGAATAATTTCTGGAGGATCATGTGAAGAACTAGTTCTAGTAGAAATTGTAATGCTGATACAAAACCTGCTCGTCTTCCCACATGGGACTGACACAGTCTTCAGAATCGGTAGTGGATGGTAACATGCACGAGTGGGCACTCCCAACACTCTCAAATCTCTTTCTTGACTTCATCAGCCTTGGTGTCAAACTCCTAGCCAGCAGGCCAGGACTAAACACACTGTTGGATCCTAGAGAACATCACATGTTACGCTTCACAATATTCCACAACAATAGACTTTCAGCACATTATCCAGAAGCATACCTCGAGCTCGAGTTGTGCATACTGGTGAATTCAGAGGGTCAGTCCGTCTCTTCAGCAGAGGTGAACACAGAGAACTATTCATCTGCTTAACCTTGCCACAGGACATGGGACTGCCCAACACTGTGCTGTTGTGACGCTTGCCTTCTGTCACCGGGGTATTCTGCCAATTCAAAACATGAGATATTGTACAAACTGTTTCAAACATGTTGTAGATGGTTAAATCAATTGTTATTAATCAAAAAGTATGTCTAAATTAATTTATATCCGGAAACTTAAACAATTTAACCAGAATTTATTAAAATTTAAATAAAATTAAACATTTAAATACAAACTTTTATTTTGACGGGTTGCCGTGAATAATTGTACAGTTCTGTATGTACATGATATGAGGATAGATTTACTCAAATGCTGATGAAACTCTCCGAGCAGTTCTGGAGATATTATTTGTGCATTGTTTTTATGCCCTCATTTAGTGAGACGGAAGACGTTAATATCACTGGAAGCGTCAAGCACACTTCAGTATGAGTAGTAACCAAAACCACACATCTGCTCATTCATTAACATGGAGACATGCAGAATTCATATTCAAACATAGCTGCAAGCAGCAATTACCGGGGTCCGAGCATTTTAAGGTTTGTGACGTTTTTAAGGTAGTAAGCATGCTTACAAACACAGAGAGACGCACAGAAATGAAATGCTTATGCACACACACAGGAATTATATGGATGCACTATTATATTAATACACACACACACACATACACTGGCGTACATTCACACAGATTGTGTTGCAGTCTTAGATATTTGAAAGGTATATTTGATAGTTGACATATTTTATATGTTATTTTCAGGTTTCACTGTAATGATTATACCTACGCCAAAGACGGTTTTGACATGGTTGTCTGTCAGAGGTAAAAAATGATATAAATACTGTTCAGTTTCTCACAACAACCGATCG
>JAUMHQ010000090.1:3521572-3534911 GCA_032361165.1 Enteromius paludinosus | reverse complement strand
CTATTATTTTTTCTACTCTCTAAGGTTTATTTATTATTTAAGTAATATTTTTTCTAGGAAAAAATATAGGCCCGCTCCACTTTTTCAATGGCCCGCCCAAAATACAATTTCTGCCTACGCCACTGGTGTGTAGTTATTATAAAGTGTTACTGGGTTTTGCAATAAAACATATAGGCTACAACAAAGATGTTCTTTGAAATTATTTTTCAGGATTTTGAAATCAGAGTCAAAATGAGTCAGACTTGCTTTCATGAATGGAATATTCAGTTTTCATAACAAACTAAGGTGTAATAATTGTTTGAGTTCCTATTTGTTTCTCAGCATACCGATAAAGAAAAATAGGCATGATGAAGCCACTAGATGGCGGAAAGAGACCGTTTCCTGAGTCACTCTGGGTCATCTCTATTATCTGCCCTGTCATAAGCAGAGTCCTTACTACATTATTCTGTTCACTATCCAGAGGCAGATCAACAACGCCACCTACTGGTTAAACTTGTCACAGAGTGAGTTCCATCATCTGCACCAGATCCCTCAACTCGTCCCACATGTTCATATGAATAACCAGAACACTAATCACCAGCATGAAGCGATCAAGGATCACTATACAAGAAGCTACTCCTCACATCCACGTTTTGATGTTTTTGATGTTCCATTGTAGCTATGTACCTGACTTACCTCAATGTGGATACTTACCTCCCATCTGTCTGTCTGGTTCAGTGTATGTCTTTAAGTCCCGTGTGTCTGATCACCATTCACCTGCAAAGAAAATAATTTTTAATTCATTTCTAAGCTGGGTGTGGCCTATGAGGGATAAGTATAAAATGTGTGGAGGCTGGGGTCCCCAGGACAGCTCTGACAATATAAAAGCATGGATGGCTCTTAACAGACAATGCATTTTGGTGAGACCACTAGGGCCACTCTGGTTGATTTGGATTCCTTGGCTTAGTAGGCTACATCAAGCCAGCCATTATTAACTTAGGAGTGAAAACTAACTTGGATCTTAATCTTAGCAGTCAAATCAGGGCAGTAGTAATATATAACTTTTTCCAACTGAGGCAGCTGGCCAAAATTAAGCGATATCTTTCAGAGCAGCTAAATTGGCTTGCCCCACCGTACATCTCTGAATGGCTACACCCTTACATGCCCACCCATTCTCTCAGGTCAGCTGATCAGCTGTTGCTGGTTGTGCCGAAAACAAAACATAAGCTTAAAGTGGACAATGTTTCTGCAGTGGCAACTCCTAAATTATGGAATGATTTGCCTCTGCCCATTAGGCAGTTCTCTTTATTGTCTTTTTCCTTGGCCTTTGAAACCTGATGTTAATATTAGGTTATTTATTTTAACTTTATTTATGGTCTCTTAATGTCTTTTGTTTGCATTTTATGTCTAATTTTTATGTTTTGTATATCTTATTATTCTTAGTTTTATTTTCTATACAGCACTTTGGCCCACTTGAGTGTTTTTAAAGTGCTTTATAAATAGTTTGATTGATTGATAATGTTAAGAGTCAGTATATTTCTATGTTAACTTACCAGTCTGGTTCCCGTGTCTGTCCAGCATTTGTCTAATAAATCTGTGCTGCATACTTTACCTGCGTGTGGATCTTGACAGTAGTCATGTCAGTGTATTGGAGATTTTAACTGTTGCACTAGTTATCACGGCAGCAATGACAACTGTTATCTACTTCATACAACTGATCATTTTTGTCCTGCAATACTGAAAACTTTTTGTGGTATGCTGAAAACAATTATAATTACAATTAGAGGTTTTTACCTTGCAAAAAATAAACAAATAAATAAATAAATAAATAATAATGGAGACAGACACATCAGTTAACATGGACTATTTATTTACACAATTGTATGTTGAAGTAGGTTTATGCCACTTTTTTAATGCAATTCATTTTAAAGATGTTACATTGTCCATTAATGTTTAAGGCTATTGTTAGCATTCCATTCTGGCTTTATGTACGATGTTTTATTGTATGTACATAGATGATGATGAAGCAATATAAATGGTATTCTTTGGGGCTGTGTGATACTAAATAATCATTTAGGACAGACATTTGACAGAAATGTTTTGACCTCATTAGCAACGATAACAGGTCCTGGGTGAATATTTTCCCGTAGATAGTGACAGGACGTCATCTGCCAGACGTCTAAGTAGATTATTCCAGTAATATCTCTGAACATCTCTTGCATGACTGTGTTCAGCTGCATTGCATACCAGTCACTTTGAAAAATGTTCTGTAAAAACACAAATCAGAATCAGAATTCTGTGCACACACAAGGAAGTTTTCTAGTAAGTGAAGTTTTCAGTGCGTCAAAGCTTCAAGACAATGCAATCTAAAAATACATTAAGAAATAGCTAGGCTGAGACGGAAGAAACATTTTTACAGATGCAAATATCAATAAAGTACTGTCAGAACTGGATTAAGCAAAGTTGGTTTGGACAAACTATACTATTTGTATTTATTGGTACTGTGGCTACTGGATATAAATTGATCTGCCACAATTTTACATCAGTTGAAAAACAACAACAACCAAGAACATAAATACATAAGTAAATAAAAGAGGAATGTTGCATAAAATATTCTGAGATCCATTTCAGTTTTTAATATAAAGGCAGCATAACAAATGCACCATATTTTCTTGTTTACCAGAAACATTAACATAAGGAAACCATAAATAAAAAAACAAAGCTGAATTTAAAGTTTACAAGTGTACCTTTACTCCTCCAGTGTTTCCAGACTTGATGATGACGGTGGTCTCTGGTGCATGACTCAGCAGTGCTACAACAGACTGACGGATTTTAGCCACTTCATGCACATAAAAAGTTAATGGGTGAAAAACCCGGTGGGCAAAAAATGTGAAGACAACAACTGCATGAGGACCACCAGCTATTTCATCAATATCATTGCTGATATAATGCAGGTCCGTAATGAGCATTTTACTAAATCGCAAGGGAACACCATGTGGCCTCCAATGAACAATGATATTATTTTTCAGGTCCACAGCCATCAGTGGTCCACCTGTACGAGGAGTGTGAAGGTCCATTCTTTTTAAATCTGAAAAAAAAAAGAAAGATAAGAAATACTTACATTAGACTCATTTCTTTATGAATTTCTTTACCAGCAGTCCCAAGAAGTTTATCATGCCAAATAAGGAATAGTTTACTTTAATTCATGATATTTCAAACCATTTGGACTTTCCTTCTTTTTCAGAACACACACAAAAAACTATATATATATTTTGAAACACATTGGAGCACTTTTGTTTCCTTTATTAGGTCTTTGATTTTGATATTTTGCCTTGTTTCATGTTTCTGTCATGTTCTTGTTTTCATGTCTTTTATTTTGTACCTTGTTTCTTGCTGTTAGTGTCTTGCTTCCTTTGCCCTCATGTATTTCTGCCTTGTCAATATGTCAATTTTTTATAAATAAATCAAGCAATTTTATAACAAACAAATATATTTACTGATATTTAATTTTGACATAATCTTTAGGAACAAATTTTCATTTTTGCTAATGGCATTTTGCAAATTGCTTAAATGTTTTGCTTGAAAATTAATGAAATATTTACACATACTTTGTAGGTCCTATTTATGTTAATTCCTTGTTTAATTTATATGACACATTCATGCTATCAAGTCTGAAAGAAAATAACAACAAAGTCAGTCATATTGCTGAATAACTTGCCTGGCACATTGTTTTCTAAATACTCAAACCACTGCCTTGTGGTGGAGTCTCCAAGCAAGTAGACAATCTTGTTTTTAAGACAATTTCCCATTTGTGATGAGTTGAACTGTTGAGTGTTGCATACAAAAGACTTCCAAACATCTTTAAAATAAAACCCTGCAGGAACTGGTGTTGTCAAGCCAGATCTGCATCCTTCCATCGTGCCTAAAGCAAAGAAACATTTACCTGAAAAAAACTGTTATCATTGTTCACTCTCTTGTCACTTTTAATTAGATTTCAAATAATATAATTCCTCTGATATGTGGTCCAAGAATATTTTGACCATTTTGTATTTGCGAAAAATAAAAAGAACACAGAATATATTGTATAAACATATATAAAATTAGGTGAATTGTTTACATTTTTCATTCACTGAAATATTGCCTTTGTGTGCATGGTAATTTTAACATTAAGATTAACAACCACAGCATACAACACACTGCTATTTACTATTTTCTTCAAACAGTGAAAGAAATGGTCAAAATGTTAATGCACTCTCCATGAAAACATACCAACACCTTCAGTGTTGGGAAGGACATTTATGTTTGTTTTGTCTCCAGTAATAGCAACATTTGTTAATTTCCTGTAAATAAATAATAAATTAAATAAATTTTCTACTTTTTTAACATTTTATAATTCTTCTGAAATTAATTTTGAATCTTTTCACACTTACGCTGAAAACACTTGATTCTCAAAATGATTTAATGGGCTTTCAAAGCGTCCCATGGAGTGACCAACCAGTTTGTCACAGGATAGTTTCTTGGGTCTCTCACACTGCCACACTGTTCCTGTTTTTATATCCTTATACTCACAGCAGCAGTTGCCTTTTATCCAACTTCCTTCTGCACCCCACTTAAGATTACATTCTACTACTTCACTGATCCTTGTATTATTGAGTCCTGGTCCTTCAAAGTGGCCGTTATAGTGGCTACGAGGGAATGAAGACTCCCTGTATTTTTTAAGAATCTGCACAACTTCACTGGAGTGCTCAAGATGTACAAAAACTTGTGCCTGACCTTCCCAGGGAAGAAGAAGAGTAACAGAGTAAGTCCCATTACAATGATCCACAACCTCCCCGTACACACTCGCCTACAAGAAGAATAGAAAAGGTTAAGTGTAATGCAGAAGACTAATGCCTGTAGGTATATACATATATCATAAACCTAAACATAATGTCTAATACACTGTTGATATTTAAAAATCGACACCCAAACATAAATCCCCGGTTGTTGATTGACTATATACATCCAAAACGACACACAAACACAATATTGTTTTAGCACACACACACATAACAGACATCTAATGAATACTCACAAAATCATATGTTTGGGTTTTGATTTCAAATTTCAACAGTGTTTCTCAGAAATCACCTTCAACAAGCAAAAGAAACACAGTTTGATAAATATCTGTATTTCATAAAAAAAAAACATATTCATAATATAAAATAAAAACAGACCTTTAGCTTTGAATCAACAAGCTTTGCTTTGAAAAAATCTCCTCCATATGTTTTCGGGTTATTGTTGTGGTCTCTGGCTGTGATAATAACGGAGATGTTTTCTCCCACTTTGTAACTGTTTTTGAGTCCAACAATAGAGAATGTTGAGTGGACTGGACTTGTGCTCAGATCCAGCTGAGTGATTAGTTGATCTGGACCAGGCCAGTCGAGTGCCTTCTGTAGTCTTTCCCACTCCTTATCACTGATTCCCATGTCAGTCGCAGAAATTACAGCAGAGGAGTTTGGTTTTGTCTGTTTATTTGTATCACGTCTAGGAATGGGAGGCTGAAATTGTTGATGACCACTTTTCTGGAATTTCCACGAAGTCTACAAGACAACCAGTAAATCTGTTTATATTTCTTTCTTTCTGCTTTTTTTTTATGATAACAAACCTAATTTTATTTCCACCATGTAGTAAAATATATAAAGATAACTTTTAAACTCTGACTGGTGTTTTTATAACTCACAGAAAAAAAAATGCATGAATAAGAATTGTATTTCAATTTAAATTTCTAATATGAAACTATAAGATAGAAATCTGCAGTTTTGAGGAAAAAAATCTGAAGATGAGAAGCCGGAATAACTTTTTTTTCCTCTCTTTCTCTGTGGCGGAAACAATTAGCTTCTTGCAACTTCCTAATGATATATAATAAGATCGGCATAAGGTTATAATAAGCTGCAGAGTCTGCAGTGTCTGTTTGTGTGTTTCAATATTGCATGTAACCTCCTGTGTGTAATTGTTTTTTCATTTACTATCTGTAACACTGACATAGATTGTGTCTCAGGTATTTTTATTGAGTCTCCTCAAGGTCATTTTCACATATAGCAAAGGGTCCCTGGAATCTAAGTTTATGGTTGTCTATCAAACCAATCATTATTATTTCAATAATTAAATAGTATAGTTGTGTAGTTTGCTTGAGAGGCCTATATGATATGCTATATCAATGTTCAAAATGTGGAGCTTAACATTTTTGGAGCCTGCTGTTATTTTTATTTTTCAGGATTCTTTGATGAATAAAAAGAGCATTTATTTAAAATAAAAATCTTTGATAACAATATACACTACTGATCAAAAGTTTGGGGTCATTTCTTGTACCGGAAAACTAGTAAAACCTGATGAAAATTCATCTTTTCTGCAGTAAAAATTAATCATATTTTTAATTGTATATATATATATAATTGTTATACATTGTTTCACAAAAACAGTTTTACTGTATTCTTGACAAAAATAAATATATATATATATATATATATATATAGCCTACATTAAAAAGTTTTGATGAGTGAAAAAAAGGCTTTTGCTACAATTTTTAACATTATGCTTATTACATGATCTTACCAGACAGATGGTTGTCCAAAGACATAGCAGCAAAAAGCAAATGCAGCGACGTGTTATCCTGTGAACTAATAAGACATTATAATAAGTGAAAATTAGCAAATTTTGCCATTGGTGAAGGTTTAGTTAATATTAAAACACACAATGTATTACATCTAAAAGTAAGTAAAACCTCAGCCTGGACCATGGTATGATTTATAGGTCTATTCTAATCACAGTTAGCTCCCTATAATGTGCCATTTACCTAAAGAAGCAGGTGTGGGTGGAATGAACATGGTCACCTCCGCGTTCCTTCTTTTTAGGATACATCAAAGTATCATGGAGTACCAGTCTTGATGCTGTGTGTACATTCAGAATTACATTTTATTTACTACATTTTGAATTATAATAAATTATAATTTTTTTTTATTTTTTATTAAATAATTACAAAAATCTCCAATTATGGTAATACAATATAAAATTCCAGTCCTCATCCGCACTTGCTGTGTTCAGTCATCTCGACTGTTTTGCTGTTCACCGCAAATCATATGGTGGGGGGAGTTTGAAGTGGCGAAAGCGCCGTTGCTTTTCCACTGGCTGTTGAGAAGGGGAGGGTCTTTATTACCCCCATACCGAGACTGAATCAGTTCAGTACAGTTGGAGCCGGATACCGACGCCACATCTGCAGAAACAGACACGCATCACGACACGCGACTGGAAAACAAGACGCCGGCGGATGTTTGAAAAGTAACGAATGCATCCGGACCGCATTCACGACGCTCACGCGGTTATAATGTATCAATGATGTCTATTCCGCTATTGTAGCGGTTCTCCATCTTCGCAGGAGCCACATTATAGGCAATCGCCGCTTAAAGGATTTCTCCAACGGTCGCTGTAGATGGATGTACAAACGGATATGATACTGTAAACGTTCGTGATATTTTTCTGAGGACTGAGGGGAGATTCTGCGCACTGCAGAGATTCAGCAATGCACGCGATTGGTCTCTGGATGTGATGGGTATCGAGTGAGTCGGCAGAGAGATCACATTTGGGTTTTTATTTAGAACAAAGTTTGCTTGCATGAAAACATCAGCTCAGTTAATAGCGTTTGTGCAGTTGCTCATCCAGTGTGACTGAGTGGTTCAAAGACACTCGTTTAACAGATGAGAAGCAACCAGTTCATACAACTTCAGAATGGTGTTTATGGCAGAAATCTCAAAGCCTATAGGAGACATCCAAGAAAAATAATCACCCAGCCTGGAATCGTAATGAAAGTGTTGCGGAGAAAAAGAATCGTACTGTTTGTAGCCTATTTTCTGCTGTTAGTTCTTACAATGCTGAACTTGGCTAACTACAGGTGGACTAAAGAACCTCAGCAGTGTAATCTCCAGATGAGAAGCACTCCGTATCAGGGCAGGTCAGACATTCGATTCCTTTACAGGCCATCTCTTGCTAAGAAGAGACAGCTTGTCTATGTTTTGACCACATGGAGGTCTGGCTCATCCTTTTTCGGAGAGCTGTTTAATCAACACCCAGAGGTTTTCTTTCTGTATGAACCGATGTGGCACATCTGGCAGAAGCTGTACCCGGGTGATGCTGTGTCCTTACAGGGAGCAGCAAGGGACATGCTAAGCTCGCTGTACCGCTGTGATCTTTCAGTTTTTCAGCTGTACAACAGCCCTGGAGGCAAAAACTTCACCTCCCTTGGACTTTTTGGAGCCACGCTAAATAAAGTCATTTGCTCATATCCTCTTTGCTCCGCTTATAGGAAGGAAGAGGTTGGGATGGTGGATGACAAAGTGTGCAAAAAATGTCCCCCACAAAGCCTCAGGCTCTTAGAGGAAGAATGCCTTAAGTACAACACAATAGTCATAAAAGGGGTTCGGGTTCTGGATGTTAATGTTTTGGCGCCCCTTATGGAGGATCCGTCTCTGGATCTCAAGGTGATTCACCTTGTGCGAGATCCCAGAGCCGTGGCCAACTCCAGGATCAAATCGAGGCACGGGTTGATTCGTGAGAACTTACAGGTGGTCCGAAGCAGGGATCCCAAACTGCGTCGAATACCCTTTGTGGATCCTGGCCACAAGCTTAGCAAAAAGGATGGAGCAGATTACCATTCGGTTGGAGCTATGGAGGTGATATGCGATCGGACGTACAGGAGCCTGAGGACTGCTTTAAATCCACCCGGCTGGCTGAAAGGGAAATACCTGGCAGTGCGTTATGAGGATCTAGTGGAAAACCCTGTCAAAACTCTGCGGAATGTTTATCAGTTTGCTAATCTCAGTGCCAACCTTGACATCGAGTCTTTTGCTCTTAACATGACAAATGGCACAAGCTCTTCCTCAAAGCCATTTATTGTGTCTGCCAGGAATGCCACACAGGCAGCCAGTGCGTGGAGAACTGTGTTGAGTATTCAACAGATAAAACAAGTAGAGGAGTACTGTCATCATGCAATGGCCATCCTGGGTTATGAACGTGTGAGAACAGCTGGAGAAGCAAAAGACTTGAGTAAATCTTTATTGACTGCTTCCAAACTGTGACATGCTTCCCTACCCAGAGATAACTTTTAAATATCCACCTGACGCAGAGCACCAGCTCAGTAACTGGATTTGTTTGTTTAAATCAAAGTGCTTTTGAAGGATTTCACAATTTCTTTATGGAATGTCATAGCCCTTTGTGGTTGTTTAATAGCACCCTTACTTTTCTAAACGGACCTTTAGATGTTTGATACAGCAGCATCTGTGAACCACAACTGGAAAATTCATATTGTACAAACCAAATGTTACATTGCCCTTTTTCTTCCAAAATGGATGCTTAAGTTTGTTTCGAATGTTCTAGGTCTGTTTTTGAGTTTCAATTTATTTGCTGTATGTACAATTAAGGAAATGAGCAACAAAAATACTGTTATGCGTTTCTTTAGGATCAATTTAAAGACAATCATTAAAGTTTACAATCTCCACACACTTTATGAATGCCGTGTTGTGTTAAGTAAATAAAAACCTAAAATAATGCGTTATATTTGTAAAGGCTTCAATTTAACTGTTTAGTTCCTGCTGAATTTGTCAAGAAAATCATGAATATATCTGCAATTAATTTATTTCAGCTAAAAAATCACTGCCAAAATAGTTCAGAAAAGTGAGTGATCCATGCGTTTCAGCCTTGCTAAGAAGTGTTTTGGATTGTTTTGTGCATTCTGGGGCCTCTGCTTACAACCTCCAACTCTTACATTGGTCAACAATACAATAACGATATGTTTTTGCTATTCAGAGATGTGAGAGGACATCAAAACTATCAAACATGAATTGCAACATGGTTTCACTGGTTTATCATTGATTGTTATACCATCACACTAGTTTAATATTGAGTCAATTGGATGGCAATATAACTTCTGAAAAAAAAAAAAGGATTAACCTATGAACTGTAGTTACTGAGAAAACATCCAATGCTGTGGTGTCTGTCTGCAAAATTGCTTTAGATAGGAAAAATGCAAAGCAGCAAGTAAACAATTAAACAGAATGAGAAAACTGGCTTTCCACTTTGACTGAGGAATTATGTGAAGTATCAGATTTTATCAGATCTTTTTTAAAAAGAAAGCAAATAAAACCAACCCACATATTTGTAGAAAAATCCAGTTCAGCTGCTCAATGGTTTTATGTTTTTAACAACAACAACAAAATCTATGACTATACTGCTAAAAATATAATTTAAAAAATCACTAAACTGTAATATATTTCTGTAGAAATTACAGTATTATTCGCAGCTGTTTGCAAGTAACTTACTGTAGATTTAAATGTATGTTATTTACTAGCGACAGTTTGTTCAAAGATGAATGAACATTAAACATTAACAAGTCTTTATATTTTCAGGACAGATTAAATAAAATAACAGACTAATGCAAAGCATTTCTGGAAAACAATATCAGAAGAAAACAGAAAAAGGTTGATGAGGATTTCTGTGTCCCAGAATGCTTTTTATGTGGCTGTTTTTAATAGTTTTATTCTGTAAAGATAAAAGACTTGTTTTTGTTTATTGTTCATTTATATTTGAACAAAGTGTTGCCAATAAATTTGATATATATAAATCTGGCATAACTACAGCAATGTTTTTGCAGTGTACAAATGTAAAAGAATTGAAGTTCACATCTATAATGGAAAAAAGGAACAAAAAATTCCCCACAACAATCTGCTTAATCTTTGGCCCAAATTCAGTGGTTTAACAAACAACATTTCTGTTCTCTGGTTATTTCAACTTGCTGGCAGTAAAAGGAAAGTCAGTGTATCGCTGGACCGCAAACATTCAAGTGGTCATGATAGCTTTCTGTATACTAAGCAGAACCAAGGAGTATTGTCTTTTTTTTTTTTTTTTTTTTTTACAATAGGCAATATTTTCCAGGGGCATTTTGGACTGTTTTACAGCTTTCATGTTTTTCAAAATGAATCGCTGTGGTTTAGAACCCTGTGAAATAGGCCTATGGGGAATTAAGCTTAGCTGCAGTGGCTACAAACACATGCTGCATCACATTAAGACGTGTTGCACTCAGGAACACGTTTGCACACAGTTCATTCCCCATGTACATCATAATGACCGGGTACCATAGCATCTCTCTGCTTGCCTCTGACGATGTCTTGTGCAGTTGCCATGACAACAGCTCAAGGAGGTGCAGCTATTATTTGTGTATGAACTGAAGCTATGGGAGCAGGTGGTGAAGACTCAACCTTATAAGAAAGAGAGACAAAGACAAATTCTGCATGTACTTTTGTGTAATGAGCAGGAACTGTACAGTATATATGACCCAGCTACACTTTTGGTGACATCATCACATGTAGAAATTGCCTATGGTGACTGAATCATGTAGTTCATTTGCACTATGCATAAGATGTAGAATTTGACTTAATAATGGCAGGAGGAGAAATGTAATCAATTGCATGTAAAATTTTCCTTGATCTTTAACTGGATAATTTAGAGTACTTTAGAGCAATCTTGGATATTAAGTGCTATTCTATCACGTAATAACTTTAGTTATTCTATCAAAAATATGCATTAAAATGGAATGTATTCCCGTTAATAATGTCATATAATGTTTTGTGGAAAAAAACTCAGAAGCCAACTAATGTCCTTGTTAAATTTTAATTAAATTTTTGTGAATTAGCGCACTGTATGCAGGTCAGGTGGGAGGTTTAATGTTTCCGGCGTACTTGATCAACCTTCTTCAGGGCGTAATATGAAAAAAAAAGCTGAAACAAAATTGTCATCTGAGGAAATTACAAACAATAAACAAGTTTTTTTTTTTTTTTTTTTTTTTTTTTTTAAATGTGGAGTTATCTGCTTTTGAGAAAAAGCAAAACCTTGTGGACATCCCACAAATTGAGAAACTAAAACAGTTGAAAAATATAAAAATAAACAGTGAATGATTCTTGGGTATCCTCCAAACAATTACTACATTCTTCGAGCGAAAGCTTGATGGCTAAGAATTTTTTGTTACTGATATCACAATTTCTCTCTGCAAGGGTTAGTTTTTTGGAGAAAAAGGCACATGGATGGAGTTTGGGAGGCTTCCCTTACTTCTGAAACAACACCGCTTCTACCCCAGTGGTCAGTGCATCCAATTCTATGATGAAGGGTTTCCAGGGCTCAGAATGTAGGAGCAGTGTGCTGATGAGGGCTGTCTTAAAGCTTCCTGAATGCCTCCATGGCACCTGGATTCCAGGACAGAGGTTTGTGCTTGTTTCCATTTAGATTTGTCAATTGACTGTAGATTTGAAGTGTGTGAACCCTAGATTATTTTATGGTGGTGTGTGTAGGCCATTTATAATGGCTTTAACTTTCCCCTTGTCCATCTGGACACAGTGATTGCTGATGTTGTAAGGAAGGAGCATTTTTCAGCTTTCAGAGCAGATGTTGAAAGAAATCTTGGCTTGCCCTTTGGTGAAGCAATACTGATGCATTTCGAAGGCCAGTGAACACTGGAAAAGAAATCCATTGCGATAAGTGGTTGTAAAAGTGACGATGGATAGGGAGGAGGAAGCTACGATGAGGACCCGCTTGAGGATGTCCACGATCTCTTGGAATGAGCCCAGGGGAGCTCATAATGTTGACAATTTAGTGACATGTATGAGCAATGGCATGTAATGGTAGGTAAGTAACAGTCCTATGTTGGAAACTAATAGATTATGAGAATGAAAACCAGACCTTCCTTTGTTTGCAAGTGCTGGAGATCATGGATGGGGGAACAGAATAAATTATCTAGACCAAAAAAACAAAAAACAAACAACAACAACAACAACAAAAAAAACACAGCCAGCACAAGGAAGGGAAGAAATGCTGGAGGGAATTGCTAAAGAAATTCATTGAGGATATTTGGCTAAGGATCAAGAGAACAGGAAAGCAATCCTCAAATGAAAGTGACCAGACAACAAGGTGAGATGAGGTGTAGTACGAACTGCATTTATCGGGGCTAATTTAAATATGAACATGCAGAAATAAATATGTTTATGTGTTTATAATTTAGCAAGTGTGCAATTCCACACCCTCACTGCCATAAGAGTGTTAATGTTCTCTGTATGCTGACCCACCAGCCGTAGTGTCGACCTCGATTTAAGTGCATTATAAAACAGAATGCAACTGTCACACCCAGCTGGAGCTATAAACTAAAGACTGTGTGTGATACTCCAGCTTTCTATGTACTCTGTGTTTTGTGTCTGTTTTCATGCCCAGACTTCATTCCCCAGAATGCACCTCTCCCCACAGCTGTTTCTAGTTTGTTCATCATTCAATCAGTCCCACCTGTGTA
>JAUMHQ010000090.1:3493803-3504643 GCA_032361165.1 Enteromius paludinosus | reverse complement strand
GTAATGAATCTAAAATATATGAAGGTCTAATGTTTATCAGTACATTACAGAAAATAATGAACTTTATCACAATATGCACATTTTTTAAGAAGGACTTGTCTTATTAAAATGTTGCTAGTACATTTGAACTGTTTTTTTTACACCGCACTTCTTAATTTAATCCTAATATAAGGACTGCTCATGGACTGCTCATCTATCTATCTATCCATCCATCTAAAACCACCTGCGTGCATTTTTATGTTAAATAACCATGCAAATTATAGTGATTATGTACATAATCCATATTTGGAAGTTGCATTCATTATCCACTTGATTCAGAAATGAGAGACATGTGCAGTTGGCATGTCTACACTTTTCCATGCATTTGTCACTAATCCACCATACGAAAAACAGGAAATTAGGAAACTTTCAGTGACAGATGTACTGAATGCGTTTCTCTTCTGGGAGACAGAGTAGAAGTCACATCTCACAGGTCTAATTGACATTGCAAAGGTCAGAGTTAAGAGCTGATCATTATTTAAGAGGTTAATTGAGTGAAAACAGAGGTTGAATCTACAGGACTAAACCCAGTATAGATGAAAAAGAAAGAGGGGGAAAAAAAGCTAATGATACATTTGATTATAAAATATTGCTGGATTGGTGTTATTTAAAGCTTGAAATTTATCTACTTAATGTGTGAGCTGTCACATTTGTCTATTATTATAGTCTCCAAATGACACAGTCCTTTGCTCTCGGAGGGCTCTCTTTGAGGAGAGAGCCGCGTGGCATTCTGGGGAGCGGAGCTCTCCTGCTGCGGCTGAGGCATGGTGGCGAATGAGATTGCGAGGATCGCATTTGGATCTGGCGGACGTGTTGTAGATGGGCTCACCCTATCTCCACCTGCATTTCCAAGATCGAGCCCTCTATAACTCGGAGTTCAGAAGACCACCCGGTAGTTCTTCCCCCTTTTTGAGTAAGAGCTTGCTACTGCTGCTATGACACGTTTCTTCCTAAGAGGAAATCTGTGTGTGTTGCAGAGGTGACGCTGTTCAGATTTTTCACTGCATTTAATTCCGAGGAATTAAATGGTGTTAAAATCTATGATAAGGAGTGCTTTGAGAAAAAATGTCTTGAGCAAGGAATACTGTGCTCTTTCTTTCTCCGAGGAGGTTGAGTTGGCAGCAGGGGCTGCTGGGCGGAGCTCTTCAGTCAGGGAGCGCCATTTCTCAAACTCACATTAAGTGGAGTCAGAGTGACGTTACCTGGCCGGAGGGTTTTTAGCAGGAGGCGGCCCAGCAGACTGTCATTCATGCTAGTCCCTGACTAAAACATCCTGGTGCCTATGGACCAGGACTATTGAGGGCCAGCCCCCTCTGGGGAAGACTGGTGTACACCGCATTACACGGTCCCCATCTCTCATCAGTGCTCTCGGGAGATTGATCTGCTAACCCTGCCAGTGTTCCAGGGCGCAGAGGTCTCCAGCGAGTGCTGGAGCCCCTCCTTTTCACACCAAGCTGTACGTGCCTTAGACATGTAGAAGAAACTTTGGTTCCTGTCTCAAGGCCCGGTGCTGGGAGCATCCTGTCACCACAACATGCTAGCGACGGACATATCCCGCACTGATCAAGAGCTGTCATGAGTCTGGGAAGTGGTCGCCAATCTTAGGTGGCA
Organism: Enteromius paludinosus; assembly: GCA_032361165.1. NCBI lineage: Eukaryota > Metazoa > Chordata > Actinopteri > Cypriniformes > Cyprinidae > Enteromius > Enteromius paludinosus. The sequence continues at coordinate 3,502,993 of JAUMHQ010000090.1, read as the reverse complement.
CATCAACTGCCTGGACAAGCTGGCCGTGTTTTGTGCAGTGAAAAACTTCACCCCAGATGTAAGAGATTAGTGGTCTCTTACCTAACTACGAAGGAGGTCTGCTTTCACGCCCCTTATACAAGCTGGCCCACCGGATCCTTGTGTGGACCCAGGACAGACTACTCTCACTAAGAGCTGTCTACATTCCCGGGCACCTAAACGTGGGAGCAGACATCCTGTTGAGGCAGGGGCTGAGGCCTGGGGAATGGATGCTCCACCCTGAGGGGCTGGATGCCATTGTACAGATGTGGCTGAAGCTTCGTCTGTACGCCTTTTCCCCGATCGCTTTGCTCCCAGGAGTTCTGGAGAGAGTGCGCCAGAACACGGTCAGTCTACCTCTTGTAGAGCGGGGCAGAGTATGACTCTGAGACCTGATGGCCCTCCTAGATGGCTCTCCGTGGGAGAATCCATTCAGGAGGGACCTTCTCTCACAGGCAGGGGACACCTTCGTGCACCTTTGTGCGCCCAGAGTTGTGGAAGCTGCGAGTGTTGCCCCCATTGAGGGGGCGCAACTAATAGCCTCCGGTCTCTCAACCGAGGTTGTCAAGACCATCTTCCAATCCAGAGCTTTATCCACGAGAAAACTTTATACCCTGAAATGAACTTTTCACTTCTTGGTGTAGAGAATGCCAGCAGGATCCAGTTAACTGCCCAGTTGGTACAGTGCTAGAGTTCCAGCAGGCCAGATTTTCAACCGGGGTCACCCACTCCACCCGGAAGGTTTAGGTGGGGGCAATATTGGCCTACCACGCCTCTCTCAGTGGACACTCAGTTGGTAGAGACCCCCTGGTTATAAGTTTCCTCTGCGGTGTACAGAGTTTGAGGCCTCCAGTACATTCTCGGACATGGACGTGGTGTTAGAGGCCAGTTAGACGGCCCCACTGGCACTGTGTTCTCTGAGGAGAGTAGTTGACCTTCAAGTCCTCTTGGTGGCCCCTTCCCACCTTGAGTTTGAGCTGGGCATGAGCTGGGCATGACCAAGGCATTTTTGTATCCTCAAGCGGGTTACAGCCCTAAGGTCCCTAAGGTCACACTACAGCCTGTCGTACTGCAATCTTTCATTTCCCCACCCTTCAGGGAGCCTGGCCAACAGAATTTAGCTATATTGCATGTGTGAATTGCAAGCACTGGACACATATGTCTACAGAGATGCCTTGTGTATGGAACATCGCAGGCAGCGAGAATCAATAACAAATAACAGTCCAACAAAATCAGAGAATTGACAGCTGGGGCAAATCAAGACTTTGCACTGAATGTCTACAAAGTCAGTGTTCAAATAGTGGAGATAATAGCGTACACCTGGAGTGGAATCAAGCCAAGGTACGTGGGTTAATAGTGTCCGGGTAGGAACGTTAGAATTCCGGAGGTTCCCGGAGATGCGATATCCAGCAGGTAAATCCAAACAGTAAGACAAAGGTGTAATTTGATGAATGATTTTGACAGGACCCACGTACCTTGGACATAATTTCTTGCAGGGAAGGCGTAGACGAAGAATCCGAGATGAGAGCAAGACCCACTGTCCAGGTTAATAGTCTAATCAAGAGATGATTCCAACCCCACAGAGGACTTCAGATGATGCCAACCCTGAAACAACACTCAACGAACTTTGTGACTAATTTATAATGTTCCTTGTTTGTTCGATTATGTCAATAATTGATCTTTACCTCACATCTATGCCATATGTACAAGCTACTACTACATATACTGTACATTACTTTGGTGTAAAGCTGCTTTGCAATGATATGTATCATGAAAAGCGCTATACAAATAAATTTGAATTGAAGAATTGAATTGAATAGTCAGGGCCGGGACGTCGACGACGATCTGCTTGGGCTGCCACACGACGTATGGCCCATTGAAGTTGGATATGAGCGACGTCCCAAGTCTGCTCACTACGTCCGTCTCCAGTGTTGGGGTAATGCATTACAAGTAACGCGAGTTACATAATAATATTACTTTTTCCAAGTAACTAGTAAAGTAACGCATTACTTTTTAATTTTAGAGCAATATACTTTTTAAAAAAAGTAACGCCAGCTACTTTGTTTTCTTATTTATTGACTGACAAGTCTCCTGACCTCATGCTGGAAGAAATCAGAAATACAGAGCATTGTGTGCGGTGTGTGAATACTAGGGGTGGGCATAGATTTTTATTTTTTTTTTATCTAGATTAATGTAGATTAAAACGGCTCATTTGAAGGCATTCAGAATATGTGTGCTACCTAAATAATGACTAAAATTACAGCCCTAGTCGGACGGGACTAGTTTCACAGGGGGCCGTTAGAGAATGTTTTGTTTAACAGACGTACTTGGTGAATTTTAATCCCATCCGAATGTGCCATGTTTGTGTTTTTGCGATGTCTGTGATATTATTATACTATTGTGCTTCATTGTTTATTTATTTATTTATTTATTTTGAACTTTCTCCTTTATTCTACTTTACAGATGTGAATTTACTTTTTCTTCAGCCTGAGGTTTATTGGTGACATGGTTGATTGGTGTGCTTTTACATTTGCTATAAATAGAATGTCTTATATTAAAAACAAACACTCAAGCTCGGCCCATATTTAAAAAGTAACGCAAAAGTAATATAACACATTACTTTCCATAAAAAGTAACTAAGTCATGTAATTAGTTACTTTTTTTAGAGAGTAATGCAATATTGTAATGTATTACTTTTAAAAGTAACTTTTCCCAACACTGTTTGTCTCATCCAGTGGTCGACAGAAGGGAGGTTGGAGGGTTCTCCTGACCAGGGTAACAGGGGAGGCTGGTAGCCTAGTACGCACTGGAAGGGCGTGATGTTGGTGCTGGGTTTCCTTAACACACTCTACCCAGAGCAAGAACTGACTCCAGTCAACTTGATTATTGTGGCAGTATGACAGCAGGAAGCGTATTACCTCCTGGTTGAGTTGTTCGGCCTGTCAGTTGGATTCAGGGTGGTAACCCGACATGAGCCTCACGTTGATGTTGAGTAGGGTGCAGAACGCTTTCCAGACTCTGGATGTGAACTGCGGACCTCTGTCTGAGAGTATATCTTCTAGGAGACCATAAAACCTGAACATTTGATCCATGGCGGACACTCCCAGGCGGTTGGCAGTTTCTTGAGGGGTACTAGGTGACAAGCTTTGGAAAAACGTTCAACAATGGTTAGAACTGTTGTGAATTGGTTGGATGCTGGTTGGGCATTGTCCTGCAGGTCATTGTCGGGAGGATTTAGACATGTTTCAGACTGTACAGGTTTGGACAAAGGTTGGATGGACACTCAGGAGGTGAAGGGTTATTGGCCTGGGCGCTGGTTATCTCAGTCATTATGTCTCATTGTACCAGTGCAAGGATCAGATTGGGGGATAGGATGTTCTCTGGCTGTGAGGTTTGGGTAGGTTGGTTGAACGAGACGCAGAGTCTTGTTGCCACACTTCCAGCATCCCTGCCTACACTCGCTTCATGACATTGAAGCTGAATCTGGTTGCATTCCACGTGCTTTTATGGTTCCTGTCCAATGACATCATCTGCCTATGACGTCTCACCCATCCATAGGACTGATTACACATACTATTCAGAGCCGTCACTCTGGAGGTGCTCCTCATAGCATCTCGTTGACGCGGCCTCTTGCTCCTTCGAGGAACTAGGGTTACATATGTAAACTGAGACGCTTTTTGGGATTGTGGAGAGTGTAATCATGATCCATGATATCAAAACGCACAATAAAGAACTACCACGTTTGCCCATGTGTATTGGCGTAAAAATCTTACATATTATGCCTTTAAAAAGCTGACATAGAAAGGTATTTTTTGATAAAACCATAAAGATTTCAACTGTTGTCAAACTTTAGTTACACACAATATGAACCAGAGCTCCTTGCCTCTCAAGTACATCTCTGTACTCGGTAAGATACTGGACAAACCTGCCGTCTATGAAATATATGAAGCTAGATATGGGTGACGAAGTTAGTGCCAAAATTACGCTTTATTAATTTAACCTCTGTAAATTCATGTAAAAAAGTAATGAGGTGTTGTATTTTTACTGCCTCTAGTGTTCATTTCTTTTGGAAACTGCAGTGATGTGTACGTGTTGGTATGTATATCACATCTCGCTAAAAAGGTACCAAGGTACCATAAGACCAGGTAGATAGCATTACATCACTTGCTCACCAGTGGTTCCTCTACATTGAATTTGTTCCATCAGAATGAGAGTCCAAGCAGATGATAAAAACATCATAATAATAACCACATGACTCTAACTGAACTGAACTAACACTTTGTGAAAAGCTGCAAAATGCTGTGCGTTTGTTGTAAATCCCATTTTATTTCCTACTGATTCCACCTAAAACAAAAACAAAACTTCTATCCATAATATTGCTTTCTCCAGTGAAATTGTAAACAGAAATGTGCACTTATGAAGCACCATTTACATGCCAAAACTGTTCTAAACAGATGAATAAAAATGTATTATGGTGGATTACTTGTTGTTTTATATGGTGTAAAAACATGGACAAAAACCATTGTGGAACAATTATGTTCATTCCTACTACAAAATGTGTTCCCACACTCACAGACAGTAAGGGAGCATGTGTTAAGGCTGAGAGAGAGACAGAGAAAGATAGAAATAAAGAGAAATGTATACTCTTGAACTTGCTCTAGAAAAGGGTGGTGTGTATGGACGCTGTAAAAAGAGCATCAACTCATCAAGATGGCCTTGCACAACTTCAAAGGAGAAACTTGCAAAAGAAGAATTCAACTGTGAATTTTCACAATAGCTTTACTATTATTTTGGCAGATGTAGACTAAGGCTGAAATGAATACTACTGAATTTCAAAGGGCATGCAAGATATCAAAAGTTTCTCAGTTTGATGCAAGAGAAAGCACGTCGTCTATGAGATCTCGGATACGCCAAACAAACACTTTGAATATTTGTTGTGAATTTAACAAGCTGATCACATACCAGCACAAATGCTTCTAAAAGATCAAGGGCAAGCGGCAAGCTATAAAGGAAATGTGAAGGTCAGAAGAAAAAACAAGTTAAACTACAGACGTTTTTAGCACAATTTGCGAACGTGTATTTTTTGACGTGATGTTTTGTGAATTTACAAAGTAAAGTTAATACCAGACAAACTAGAACTAAATGACATTGAACCTATGAAGGGCAGACAATGAGGGATAATGAGCACAACACACCTGAACATAATCACACAGTCAACACAGACAGAAAGTAAGTCACACAGAAATGGAGCACATGGAGCAACTGAAAACAACAACAAACTATTTCCAATGAAAAGTAGCTACCTGCCTGAAAAGTAGCTAATTGTTGCCAGATGATGTCACGCCTTAATTTGCATATCAGTGATGTCATCACATAGTATCTGACAAAAGCCTGTCATGTCTCTACTCTCCGAGGCGCCGTATTATATTACATTAAAACATTACATTCAGATGCACAATAAATAGGTTCTTATTATCATATTACTTTGCATGATGACGTCATTGCGTAATCAAAACGCAAAACTACATCTTTATGTAGTATACAAAATAATTAATGTTTTCTCAAATTCAGCAAAATCTTAGCAAAAAACATTATTTGAAATATGTCCATTTAGATTTGTATTAAAAATATTTGTAAAAGTAATACAAACCCTTTTTGATAAGGTTTGTTTTTTTTTTGTTTTTTTGTAGTTTTAATTATTTGACTACAAATCTCACCTCATCATTCCTCTCAGTGATTATTTCAGGATAAACTGAGATGCCCCCAAACTGGCTTCTTTAAACTGACAAAATATTTTAAGAGCCAAAAGAGCCATTCTTTTGAACGGCTCTTTGAAAGGAATAGATCGCAAAGATCCGGATCCCCTTAAAGAGCCATAAATCCCATCACTATTTTGTATAATGTGGGCATGTGCAGTAGCGGTTCTACATGGAATTAGATTACTTTAAATATGTAATGTAAAGAAGATATTTCAATGACGAATTTATAGTATTGTAAATGTATTACCGTTAATCGTGAAAGCCTGAGGAAACTGATACCACGCATTTTCATACTGTTTTTTTTTAGATATTTGCCAATGGGGTACTAGCACTGTATTGTTTCTTCATTAAATTAAACCTATGTTCTAGCTCACACATCTCTTAATATACATGACCGCAAGAGTATACATATATGTATGAATTCTGAGCAAAACAATCAATCAGAAGACTCAATCTCACTTCTGACATTTTTAAGTTAATCAATGACATACTTCCACCCGCACAGCAATGTCAAGAAGTTCCTCCCCTACACATCTTTCTCCATGATGGTAACCGTTTGGTTTTTTTTATAACAGGGCTGTAAATGAACCAAACTCACCCAAACTAACTTTGTTTTCTTTATTTTTTAGTTTTATTGCTTTTTATTCATTATATTGGCTTCAATTCTTCATACGCATGCTTTAAAACTTCTAGCTCCTCCTCTGTGAAATATACTCCTTAATCCATTATACAAGCCATCTTTGAATAGTATATTAATTTAAACATAAATAATATGCAGTATAAATAAGTTTTAGAATAAATAGCTGTAAACATGACTAAATATGAGATTTTTAAATGTTTTACCTATATAGTGCTTTAAGTGTTATACTAGATAACTAAATAATATACTAAATAATAAATAAGATTTTCAACTTTATAGAGTAACTTTACTACTTATTTTTCTTTAAATATATTAATTTAAAATGTGTTTATATTCTTCATATTGTTCAATCTTTTGATCTTTGATAGTAAATCTCACTATCTCACGAGAAGTGAATCACAGTTTCAAGGCTGATCAAGCCTGAGTTGACAGAGAATGTTGATGAACAGCTTCATGGTACCAACAAATCCAGACTGGAGTGGTTTGGTTTTGTCAACTCAAAACTAATCCTGTAACCCTGAGTTTGTTTAGCCACCATCATGGTACAAGCCCCAGGGATCCGTTCTTTGTACGTCGCTAACTGGATTTGATTGTTGTGGATTTGTCCTGATCTTGGATTGTTTCGTTCTTCAACGTGCATCTCGGACTTGCTGTCATAGCAACAGGTCCGTAAGCTTAAACCTGCCCAGGGGCTCGTTCTTCGTACATCGCTTAAAATATGAGATGAATTGCGACATCTAAGATGAGATCCTCGTGCTAACTATGAGCTCACTAATCTGGTTCTCTGAATGCACCTGTTGTTGATGATTAGTATTGGGATATCCGATTGCTCCTGCCTGCTCGATTGCTCCTGCCTGCTGATCTGCTGAGAGTCTGCTGTGTTTGTAGCTCCGTAGCTTTGTATTTCTATCTATTATTAGCTGCTGTTTGTAGTCATAAATATACAACCTCAATATTTCTTATAGTACATATCAAACCTGTTTGTTGATCGTTCGCATTCATTCTAAAAACCGTGAGTGCAGCTCATTAGCGTTTATCTGCCGGTTAGCGTGTCTTTCACATCACTCGCACTACACTCGTGGATATTATTACTGTTTTTCTAGCATCGTCTCCATTTATTTCATTTAAATTATTGTTTCACATCTCGTTCGCTCCGCCGCTCCGTTTTTCACTAGTTTATCAAACAACAGTAGTGAGTGAATAATCCATCAATCTCTGTGAGTATTGGCTTTTCCCTCTCTAGTTGTTTGCACATCATGCCACATGTATAGTTTATCTCTCTCTGTCAGGAATGAGGGTTTCACATGTGATAAATGCATGGATATAGTTAGGCTGACAGAGAAGATCCTAGAACTAGAGACACGCATCCAAACTTTAACTGAGGACAGTCAGAATGTGAGGGCTATAGATACGGCTTTAGATGCAGATAGCTCAGCTCATGTACATTGTTTGGTTCTGGCAGCGCCTGCGCAGCATCAGGGCAAGTGGGTGACTGTGAGACGGCATAGGTTCAAACAGGTTCTCTCCACTCAGTGATGCACCCACTGGGAAACCTGATGAAAGAGCTCTAGTAATTGGCGATTCTATTGTACAGAACGTGTCCCATGTGTTCCGGGAGCGCCTGACATCATGGCAAAGTGCTGGCTAATGCTAAACGAAACCAAACTCTCCACTCTGTCTGTGGCTGAGCTCGAGGTAACATAGCTATTTCTCTGGCTTCTACTTACCTGTCTCTCTGTTTCACTAGTAAATTAGGCTTACTGTGCTGTTGCCCATGGAATCTGGCTCCGAGTTGCTTTCAAGGAATCAAGTTGTTGATCTCACCTGTGGATACTAACCTCTCGCTCCTGCCTGAAATCACAGCCTTCAAGTTCCAGAGGAAGGGAGAAGGATCCCACTGAAAAGACTGTAAGCCTTTTAAACACTCATCTTGCACACTCACCTGCTCGTCTCAGTCACTCTGCACCTGTGGAAAGGAAAGGATTAAAGCAATCCGGAGATCGCTTTTATGAACTGTGTCAACAAGCCTTGTATGCTCTCTATGATTTATCACTGTTGTTTATACCAATTACTCACCTGCAGGAAAGTTGGCGAGTTGGAGATCGCTCATCCACAAGGATCAAGTTGAATAAGCGATCTGGAGATCGCTATTCTCTATGGAAAGCTTAAGTTATGTTTCTTTCTGTTTGTGGAAAATAAACTCTGTTATATATATATTAATATTAATATTAACAATACAATATACTCAAGGCCGAAATGAAAAGTAACCACTAACTTTGAAAAAACCCATTAATTTGCTGGCATAATTTGTGTGTTCTGGTAGTCTAGCGGTAGAATAAACAATTCATGTTTTGAGGCTGCGAGTTCTTATCCACCCTCGTAAAAGGTCTTTGTTTTCCTAATTAAAACCAAGGTGCTGTTCATTTAAGTGATTGTATATCAAGAGCAAGGGCACGTTCGTGTCATTTTTTGACGTGCACGAGCGCCACCTAATAACAGTGGACACGAGCGCTGTTCATAACACATTCCAGCGATAGATTGTCTGCTATTTAACACAGATCATCCAATTTATTATCGAATTGAAATGTTTCTTTCTTTTAGGCACATTCAAGCAAAATGTTTTGTTTTTATTGTGAGTGTAGACCTAAATAAAAGTAAATTCACGCGACCCTGCTGGAGCATCTCATGGAAACATCTGTTACCCTTTCAGTCAAATCACTTCGACGTTACATATGGGAACTCGCCAGAGAGACCAATTGCCTTTGGCTTTTTA
>JAUMHQ010000090.1:3418650-3436292 GCA_032361165.1 Enteromius paludinosus | reverse complement strand
TGCAGTCTTCTGAGGTCAGATTTGGTAGCTGAGCTGAACCAGACAGTTATAGAAGTGCAGAGGATAGATTCAATGATTGCTGTACCAGCAGCTCCTGTGGCAGGTTAAACTTCTTCAGCTGGCAAAGGAAGTATAACCTCTGTTGGGTCTTTTTCACAATGGAGTCAACCATAACACCGTCTGGGCCTGGTGCCTTCCTCCTTTTGTTCTTTTTAAAGACCTGGCACACCTCATCTCCCCCACACTATCTTCGCAGGTGTGGGGGAGAGAGGGGTTGCAGGAGGTGTGAAAACCTGCAGTAGAACTCGTTCAAATCGTCTGCCAGTTGTTAATTCTCCACAGTGCTTGTGATGGTGTCTTGTAACTGGTGATGTCTCTCAGACTTTTCCACATGGAAGTGGTGTCACCAGAATTGAACTGAGTTCTTAGCTTTTTGGAATCAACAGAATGTTACAGGCAGGTGTGTTTGATTAGGGTTGGAGCTTAACTCTGCAGGACACTCCCCCTCCAGGACCAAAATCGCCCACCACTGATTTATACTGTCTTTTTATGCATCTGTGACCAAACTATGGCAACAGCAGCAACAAAAAATCCCATTGTTTAAAAATGAAACCATTTATATTTAAGAACATATAAATTACGTAATTTTATAGCAATGTTGTTTGTTATCACTGTAAATCAATATTTTATTATTACTTTACAGTGAGCATTGCTTTTGTGTGTTGTGTGGAATTACTGCCTTTATATAGCATGCCAGACTTGAGGTTCCATTTCAGTTAGAATGTTGCTTTATAATTTTATGTTTACCATGCTGCTTTTGTAGGCTGATTTCATCTGTTCAAATGCTCTTATACAATGCTCTTAGCAGCCGTGTGCTTCTTCTGGACTTTAATGAATGAATGGATCTTTGGCAAAACAGGATCTGGCTGGTGTTATGGATGACACTTATTTCCCTTATTGATGCCAATGAGAAAGTAAAGTAGAACAGGCCCACGTAGGCTAAGAAAGATATCTTACTGCCTCCAAGTCACTTTTTTTCCTTATTAGCCAGTTGTGGAGAACCGTATCATTTCCGTTGACAATTTCCTTAGAGCGACAGGAAGATTCTATTACATCTGTTTTCTGGCTTTTGAATTTTGAGCATTTTAAGAGGGTTTGAGAAGGGCTTGTAAACATCAAAGGACCATAGTCGGCGGGTGTGCATCTCCAACGATTACATGCTTATCTGTGACCAAAATATTCTAAAGTGGGGGAGGAAAAGTACAAGCGTCATTAAGAAATCTACAAAGCAATTTCCGCCATTTAGCGCTTGTTTATTCTGAAAACATTCTTTTGTGCCGAAACAAAACTCCCACATTAAGGAAAAGAAGCATTTTCCAAAACAACTCTCCAAAAAAATAAAATTATGTCTGTATCAGAAAGCAAAGAATGAATATCTCGGATGAATCTGCAGCATGTGATAGTTTCTGCCTGAAAATGGAAGCAGCGCAAAATACGTTTGCTTGTAGCTCAAGGGCCATATCTGTTTACCTCTGATAAATCTCACCAAAGCCTCGCAGCCACATTTAATATTGACATCTTTAGCATGAAAAGAAAAAGAAACCGCTTTGAAAAACACTTCTTAAATCTTAAATTCATTTACATTGTTTATTTTCTTGGATTAAAAGACAATCCAATATAACTACAAGACATGCTATGCGGTGGCATACTGATCAGAAGTTTCACTTTAACATATAGGGATAAAGTATTTCAGCCAATAATATAAGATTCCATACTTGTATGCTTGTATAACACAAAATGAAAATAAAAATTATAAACAAATATATTATCATTATTTATTTCCAACATCTAGTTCACAGTGACACCATGCAAATCAATCAGTCAATCAATTGTTCTTTCAACCCTTCAATGAAACCAAAACCAAATATGAGGCGCAATGGTGACAGCCCGTCCTTTACATGACAATCATTCAACAATCTCATCCAAGAATTCTTGATTAACCAAATTAAATCTCACCTTGCAATGTTTGTTTTTTTGCATGTTTGGATTGTTGCTGCCTACCTAAAAGTAACCATGTAAACCAAGACTAGGCTAATGTCCACATTTTACATTTATTAATTTTACAGACAAAGTCATAAAGAGGTAATGAAAAGTAATGCAGAGTTTCAGACGTTGTCTTGACAAGAAGTTAAAGGAGGGGTAACAATGTCACTGTTAAAAAAGTTGTTTACACAGTTGTTTACGCTGTTATAAAGTTGGATTTTCATGCTACACATGGACAAAGTTTTAAAAACTATTTTGTCAAATGACAGAGTATTTATGTGCCAAAAATCTTACTTCTGGATTTGTACAAGTTTTGGGGAGGTTTTTTTTTCTCGATTGTTTGTCTTAATGATGCAGTCGAGGATGTAACTCCTTATATGGCCATTTCTCCCAGAAGCACGCAAAGGCAAAGACCAGAGCGAGCCAAGAGCATCTGGCTGCAGCAACTGTGGAGCTCCACAGTAGGCGGAAACACGTCACCTCCACCTATAATTTCCCACTGATTTTAGGCATACATTTTGGGTAGGGGGAGGTTTCAGGGTAAGGGTTGGGATAAGTTTATATTTTAGGCATACATTTTGGGTAGGGGTAGGTTTAAGGGTAAGGATTGGGATAAGTTTATATTTTTGGACAGTAATGTTGATCTAGGAAACACGTCACCTCCACCTATCATTAAGGGTAAGTTTCATGTCCTTTCCTGCAGGGGCGCGAAAGAAGCAGTGCGAGCTGGTCCACTGTATCTATCTGGCTGCGGCAAGAGCATTTGGCAGCGTACTGTGGAGGTCACGTGTTTCCGCTAACTGTGGAGCTCCACAGTGGCTGCAGCCAGACCCTTCTCGAGCGTTACTGAGTAGTGGATGCCATTTGCTTTTCCGGGGCACTGTAACAAAGTAACACAAGTGTGTTTGCTGACGAACACTTTATAAACAAGGCCAATTCGACAGGATTTTTTTTTCAATATATTGCCTTCAGCATGTGCAATACTAGTTTTTAATTTGAACTGAAATAGATCAGATGAGTTAGATCCAGAGCCACCTCTGAATTATACTGAAACTAATTGGGACAGATTAATATTAAAAACCTCTAAAGCATGAGTTCAATGGATTTATTATTTATGTTTTGGAACTTTATGTAGTCACTATGAAAAAAAGACTTTAATATCGTTTCCTTTATATTACACCCAAAAATAACAGCATTTAATGTAGGTCGACATCAGGGTGAGTAAATGACAAAACTCTTTCTTTTTTGGGTATACTATTCTATAAAATTACCTATTACAGTTGCTGTTTTTGATTTTATCGATGTGTCGCTTGCTGAACAGAAGACGTAGCTCCTGAATCTGTACAAGATGAACAAATGTCTCACTGGGTGCAAGAGAAGAGTGGATGACTGAATGGCTTTTGTGAGATGAGGACAAAAAAAAAATATATATCAATACCAGTTTCTTCAAATTGCACTGAAAAGCTTATGAGAGTCCTGACTGTATTCATTCAACACTTTTTCCTACTCGACTTTGCCCATTATAATCATTGCATTTCTAGGAAGACTGAAAGAGGTTGCGATCCCTCACTTTGATTTCTGCTGACATCTACTCCTCCACTTTTTCAGTATTTTTTACAGGCTTTATCTGAACTGAAATGCAGAACAAGAGGTCATTTTCCAAGTCCTCATCTCCATGGTGTTTTTATTTGTTAGAGATGTAAGGCCATTTGCACATGCACGTAGATCTGGTAGTTCATCTTTCGAAGCTAGTTTTATTATCTTTAAAACATTTCCAAAACAATACAAGGGTTAGTATAGGGGTGGGCAATATGGAAAAAATATCACATTACAATTTTTTTCTGGGGAAATCAACTTTTTCAAGTTGTTTTTTTAATTCTATTTTGCAAATTACAGGGGTAGGGGTGGGATATATGGCAAAAATATCATTTTATGATTTATGTTTTTACTATTTTGCTAGTTGTCTAGTCAAAATATCTTATTTTGTGTTTAGCACAAGAAAGAAATTAATACAGGTTTGGGACAACATGTGAGTCCATAATGACACATTTATAATTTTTGAGTGAACTATCCCTTTAATGACAAGCGGTGGCATGTTTAGTTCTGTCCCTTTAAGAGCTGCACACATCTAATATACTGACACGTTTTCTCTGGATAGTTTACTTTCACTTTAGAGACAAGCAACTGTGTTTTACGCGGTGTATTCTTGACAGCCTTACCACAATCACATGTGATAAATATCTTAGTCCAGTAATTAGGCGCTATTTGACTTTTTTGCTTTTATGGCCGCGCGCTTCAGACGTACGCACTGGAAAAGCGCATCTGGACAGCACACATATGAAATGTTTAATCAGCAAAACTTTAAAGTGAATAATGTACTTTTGTGATTGCGAATAAGTGTAGTGCCTGGTGAGTGTAAATCTACCACTGAGTTAACACTGATGTGAATGTATGTCGCGTTGTACAGCATATTGCGACAGAGATGATAAAATAGCACGATACGATATTCCTTTAAAAGCAGATCGTGGAGAAATTTTTATCATCCACAATCAAAAATCGTCATATCACCCACCCCTAGGTTAGTACCAGGGTTAATGAAACTCTCATTACAGGTCTAGGTCAAAAAAAGCTCACCTAAGTCTTTATGATATTCTTTATGATCATTGTCACGCCCCCAGGTGTTCCAACTGTCTTTTGTTGTTTTCATTTCATGTCCATGTGCTTGGTGCTCTTGTCATTGTAGCCACGCCCCAGTCCTTAGTGTCTAATTGTTTCCCAGTTGTGTTTTCCCCAGGTGCCTTGTGTTTGAATGTAATTAGTCTCTGTACTTAACCAAGTTCATTTCAGTCTTGTGTATCCTTCGTTAATGTGAGTAACGTTTCTGTGAGCATCCGCTTTGTTTGTTTTATGTATATTGTCAGCACTGATCTCTGCACATTCGTTCAACCTTTTTGGATCCTTATTATTAAATGTTTTTGCACCGTACTTTCAGTCTGCCTGGCCTTTGTCTGTTGAGAAGCAGGATCGCTACAAACATTTACAGCAGCCCTTACTCGGAACGTTACAATCATCATGTAGAAGTAAATGTTTCTAATTTATTGCATACATTTTACCGCATTAACAGTTCAATACTCAATGCTAGGGTTTCGTTCACTATATAATAATAAGTGGTCAGCAGTAATATTTTGCTGCCTCAGAACACAACTCTAATGAGGCAACTGGGTCAGTGACAAAAAAGAATCTCCTTGATAAAGAAGAGGAAATATCTTTATACAAAGGTTCTGTGGTTTAAATTCATGTTAGGCTTACATTTTAAAGGGCAGAATTCCCCTGAAAAATTAAATTTGCTCACACTTAGGCCATCCAAGGTCTGTGTTATTTTTTTATAAAAAAAAATGTTGCCCTTCAGTAGAATGTAGAAGATTTTTAATCTGGAACCATAGTTGATTAATGTCATGGGTGATTCATATAATGCAAGTCAACAGTGATCATTTGAGAGTCAAAAAAGCATACGCAAGCTCCTGACAATATTTTGAGGTCTCAAGTGAAACAATCTGTCTGTGCGAGAAACTGAACATGATTTACAACATCTATGAATATTATCATAGCAGAGCTACTCGAGTTAACTAAATTAAAACTCACTTTTGAATGTGGCCAGTGTACTGGTTCGTATTATGCAACCTGGTCTCATAGCCTAAATGTACCTGGTTGCACTTTTTAGCGAGACAGGAAAAATTTATCAAGTACATAATCACTGCATTTTCCAAAATAAATTAAAACTAGAGGCAGTAAACTCTTACACCTTTTATCAATTTTCACACAAATTTACAGTGTCGTAGAATAAAACTGAAGCTTTTGAACGTTAGGATCACACAGATCCAGCTTCATATTTATGGGTTTTCCTAAATGGTAGGCTTGTTCGGTAGTGTCACGCTGTCTCTGTCTTGATGCGCTGATCTCAGTGCACTCACTAACAGCTGGTCTCAGTCACCAATGAGGATCTATTTGGAAACACCTGAGAGTAATCACCAACACCAGATATAAGCCCTAAGCACCAGTAGTTCTACGGCTGAGCTCAAGGTAACTACTGTGTTCCTTCGCTGGACTCCTGCTTCCTGTTCCCTATGCCCAAGAGGATTACAGCTCTGCTTTATGCTCTCTGCTCCATCTTGGTTGTAGCACTTACCTGCACCGAGCACAGAATGTCTCTGCCTCTGCCTAACCAGTAAAGACAGTTACCTGCACCAACTACTGAAGGGTTCTTCCTCTGCCAGAAACCAGTAAGATACTTACCTGTTACTCACCTGTTAAGTTTGAAGATCCGCGATCAGGAGATCAGGAGTTGTATTACTGAATGCTTTACTGGTCTAAACACTCTGATTACAGAGCTATGGTGCCATTTTGATTCTATTTAATAAGTACCTGTGTTTCAACTTTCTTCCTTTCTCTTGCCCTTTACTGAAGCTCAGCCCATAACCGAAAATATGATCACCCCCGAGGAGATCCTCCACCGCCTCTTGAACGGGCTCACACCTCTTCCTGCTCTGCACGAGCAATGGCCAGGAGGCCATCCTCCATTGCCCGGCTCGCACCTCACCAGACGGCGTGAGTTGAACTGGAAATTAGGTGCTGGGCGTCCGGCCAGCGGAGAACTGGATCCAACTAAGCCTGGTTCTCACAAGGTTTTTTCCCAATTCTCTCATGGATGGGGTTTTGGTTCCTTGCCGCTGTCGCCTCTGGCTTGCTTAGTTGGGGACACCTGATTTCCAGTGATTACCATCGTCTTGACTACAGAGACCATCTCTGCATTTGATAAATAAAGTTTAATTCTCGTCATTATACATTACCATCAATCTGTTCTTCTATTTGATAATGTTCAGTGATTTGAATCTGTATTGTTAAAAGCGCTATATAAATAAAAAAGGGAAAAGGGACTTCCCAGCAAAAGTGGGGCAATATGGAGTCAAGTCAGTGCCAACTACCCAGAAAGCTGCATCATATGGAGGCAAATTAGTGCCAACTCCTCAAACACAAGTCCAGATCCCCACGCACTCCAGTTTTCTGATTCCAAGTCCAGAACCTGATTTGTGGTGTGATATGCCAGACCTATCCCAATTCCAGTTCCATGTTTACAGTGAGCCGATCTCGATTCCGATTCCACAGCCTGGAGAGCTGTTCCCGAATCCAGTTCCTGAGTCACAGCCAGTAGAGCCAATCCCAATTTCAGTCCCTATTTTACGGCCGGGATCACAGATCCAGATTCCAGTCCCTAGAGTACGGTCGGCAGTCCCGATCCCTGTTCCAGAGTTTCAGCCAGGAGTGCCGATCCTGATTACAGCCCCTAAATTACGGCCAGGAGTGCCGATCCCGATCCCTGTTCCAGAGTTTCAGTCAGGAGCACTGATCCCGATTCCAGCCCCCAGATCACGGCCAGGAGCGCCGATCTGGATTACAGCCCCAAGATTAGGGCCAGGAGTGCCGATCTCGATTACACCTCCAGGGTCTGCGCTGCAAGAGCGCCCTCCAGAGTCTGCGCTGGAAAACTTCATTGTTAACAAATGTGTTTTTATATAAGTTTTGCATTTGTTAACACTGTCAGGTAGGTTTAGGTTTGGATTCTGGTGTAGGGCATACTTCCAACATGTTAGATCATTAAACTTTTAGCAACAGTTCAAAGGTATTCAAATTATGAACCACCATAAAAATGGAACCCATGTTTTAGCATCACTCAGTGGACATTTCTATTTGAAATTGCGGCTTAAAAACAGTGTTGCACAAAAAGTGCATAGAGGTACAAATTTTTATAAGACTAGGCTGACATTATCCTATGAAGTCATCCAGACAGATATACCTACAGTATTGCACAGAGCACAAATCTTTGACCTCTGAGGAATGGAAAAATATAAAATGATCTTCACTTGCTTCTTTCAGCCAGGTGAATTTATGTTTGGAGGAAGATGGGGTAATTTGCGAAGTTTCAACTTGAGGTAAATGTAAGTCACCTGGGCATTTCTTATTGGTTGGAGCGATGAGTCATGTTCTGAAAATCTGAGCCTTATCCAACTACTATATTATTAAACTTAGCTAAAGCCATAGCACATTTGACTTACGGTAGGATCAGTTTCATTGAATCACTGATTCCCAAGAAATTTGGTCTAGATGAACTAAGCCTAGAATATATGCTATTGTTAAGCATTGGGGGGATTTCAGGATCTTGTAGGATTTGTGGAGCTGTTTAGTCATAACATCAATCTGTTGGACAACCTGGAAAGTTAATTTGCCATGGATTCCTTTGGGAATTCCTAATGGGTTTTCAGAAAAGAGCTTTTCGATTAATGATTGAAATAAGGTTTGTGGTTAATATAGCTTAAAAAAACTTTGCTCGGCATGCTTTTTAAGAAAAGCATTTTTACAAGAACATTATGTGACAGATTCAGCTTATAGCAATGGCATTTCTGATGTTTATGGGTAGGAATAATTCAAAAAGTTGCGCATCAACAAATAAACATTAGTGAGCGTTTATGACTTGATTTGGAACACATGATTCAAAGTAGATTTCCAAATCCTTCATTCCTCAAAGAATAGAACATTTTGTTCTTGAAAACTGGTTCAATATACCATGACACACTCTAGAGCTATTACATAACTGCAATCTAATAATAAAGGGCTGAAATTGAGCTTGAGGAAAGGGAAAACATTAATTTTCTTTTTGTTCTTTCCGTTCAGCTTGTTTGTTTACTCTTATAATGTGCTGTTTTATTAAAGGAATAATAATGAAAATTTGCTTAAAATTTTCTTTCCCGTTGGTCATTAAAAATCTAGTTTGTTTCTTCATCAGAACAGAATAAATAAATTTAGCATTACATGACTGGCTCACCAATGGACACTCTGAAGTGAATGGGTGCCAGCAGTCCAACAGATGATAAAACATTTAAATTATCCGAAAGGAATCTACTCAGCTTCAGTCCAGCAATTTTGTTAAAAAGGAAAAGTATGATGGGTGTAAGCAATAAATCACCTTTAAGGCTTTTTTAGTTACATTAAACCATCACCTCTGGTCAAAATATGAGTATATAATTCATAAAATAAATTTCTTCAGTAAAAACCTTCATCCCCTGTTGTTCTCTAACATCAAAATCCACTCAGATATTTGTTCAGGAGTGTTTTGGACTCTTTTCACTTGAAAAAGGAGTTTGATATGTTCCTATTTCTATCTTGATTCATGTAAGATGACCTTTTCATTAGAAAATGCATATTTTCTGTTCTGATGTAGAAACAAACTCATCTACATCTTGGATGGCCTGAGAGTGAATTAAAAGCACATTTTAATTTTTGAGTTGACTGTTCGTGGTTACTCAAAAGTTACTTTTGCTTACTAACCATGCAAAATATGTATTTTATTTTTCTAAAAAATGCAAACATGTACATCCATCTTGGTCACATATTACTGTAGCACAGTTTGTGCTGGATACAAAAACAATTAAATGTTGTTTGTTATATGTAGCTGAAATAACCACAAATATCGGAGCATGTCCAAACATCTCAGGGGCCCCAAAGTCACCTCAGAGGGTTAAAGACAGACGTGCTAAAAGGGAATTTCAAGAAGTTGCTTACTTCACTTGTGTTTCAATATCACAAGACTGATATATTTAATATTTATGAATTCAGTTATTTATTTGTTTGAAAAGGTAATATTTTGTAACAAGCTTTCGTTTCTTTCATGCCACATTGCTCCAAAATTTCAGGAGAGTTTCATGAGAGTAAAAAAGATGTAGCCACTTTCATGAGAACCACCAAAATGTAGTTTTGCTGAGTTAGTTTAGCTTCAAACAATACGTTTTATTTGATATATTATAGTAACTGATGCCAAACTTTGAGCATTTTATCTTGAGGAGGCAAGGGCCACATAAAGGACCACAATGGAAATAATCATTTGACTCATTGTGATAATTCTTGCTGGAAAAAAAGATTTCTGCAAAAAAAGAGCCACTTGGACATTCTGAGGAAGAATAAAATAATATGTGGGTGAATAAATGTTTCACAGTGACTTCTCCACTAAGAAAGAAATGCAGTGTCACTGTTTTCATCCTTTTTTACTGTGTCATTCCACTTAATTGAATATTACTTTTTTTTTCTTATGGATCATAATCTGTTTAATTTTTTTTTGTCTTAATACCAACATCTGGTTAAAAATCACTTTATCTATATGTGATCTCTCCGCCAAAATATATCAGTGATCTGTACCTTGTTAAGCTCAAAGCTGTACCCAAAGCTCTAGGGTTAAACTGACAATAAACATAATTTACTTGCCCTCATATTATGTTTTAGAGTCATATAAAAGCATGAAATGCATGCAAGCACATTCACTGTTATCTGAAAATGTGACCTATATATTCCATAATATGTTATTATATTCATGCCAAGGATCAATTGAGAGGAAAAGCCCACATGAAAATTTCAGATTAGTTTTATGATGGACCCCTCACACCTGCTGAAAACACCTCAGTTTAATGGTGTGAGAAAATTGCAGTGAAATATTTGAATTGTTGGTGTGAGGTGTGGACTATATAATAAGCCGCTATTCATCAGGATGCTTGCTGTAATAATTCTGGGAGTACTGCTCATCGTTGGGTTTATTACTGATTAATTTCACCATCTGTCTTCCTCTGGAACATCCAAAAAAATCCACAGTGCGTTTCATTATTCAGACAGGTGATTTGAGCCAGCATAGTGACATTTCTGTCTAACAGGATGAGCCACAGCCAGGCAGCACAGAGAACATGTTCTCATATATTTGGCAGCAGCACTGCCTGTCTATCATGTCTCTGGCTATTGGACACCTCACTTCTACCACGGTGAAGCTAATGCCGGTGTTCATGCATCCTGTCACTAGTGTCACATGACCCTTCTTTGGCATAGGGGACATCAACTAAGATGATGTGCTGTTGATAAACAAGTTTCGAGAGGAGTGCAGACACATGATTAGCCGTGGCTGGAACCGCAAATTCGGAGACCGATTTAACCTTGGTTCCCCACCCCCCAAATAATGGATGGACCACCCAAACCTACCCTTGTTACTCGTCCAGCATCCTTTTCTCAACGCCTTCTTTAGGGGTGCAATTTGGCTGCTGTCCCCTTCAGCTTTCATTTGGGGGCGAGTGGAGTTCGAGCTGGATGCCTAGCTCAGCCCTCGCTAGGGTTCAGACTACTAGGGCTCTGCGTTCGCTGACCTCCTGGCTCGCTCTCTGGACAGCATGCCAAATATGCTTTAATTGTTTATCATAAGGAAGCGCGAACTCGTGAAGTGCTGTTGATAAAGAAATTTCTGGAGGAGCGCAGATGAATGATTAGCCGCGACTGGAACTGCTTTTCCTAATCAATCTAATTATCATCTCGTCCAATAAAATCCAAAAGCCTTCCCCTTAAATAAGCCAGTGTCCTTCCCTTCCACATCTCTTAAGCATCCCTTCTCCACCTCTTTTTCTCGTCTTCCTAACGGGGGCGAGCAGAGTTTGAGCTGGACGCCTCCCGGCTCGCTCCCTAGACAGCACGCCAAATATGCTTTAATTGTTTATCATAAGGAAGCGCGAACTCATGAAGGGACTGCGTGAGAGCTGCTTATAATGTTTTTTTTCTCTCTATTATGTCAAAAAATTTTAAGCAGCACAGTGATAATGATAAGAATTGTTTTTTTTGAGCATCAAATTAGCATAATACATATGATTTATGAAGGACTAAGAACTAAGACTGCACTAATAACTGCTGAAAAAAAGAAAGTGTTGTGTACATTATATATTGCATGCATACAGTATATATGGAGCTTTTGTGTGCAATAAAAAAGAATGCAGGCAATATGTGGACTGCTGTATTCTTAGCCGGTAGGACATTTTAACAAAAATGTGCAGCTATTTCATGGAAAAGGTATGGTTTGTGTCCCTCATTTGCCATAATGAAAACTGCGGTTCTTGATACAGAGCGGTTTGTGTTTTTCTGATGAAGCAAACCACAATGGCTTTTTGACATGATTTCTCTCTCTTTCTCAGTCTCATTAAGACCTGCAGTGGCACCTTGGGAAATTCACCTACAATCGTTTAAGCATTAAATCTAATGAGCTCCAGTCTGTAAGTGGGGTGTAATAGGTGAGAAACAAAGGTCGTTTTGCTCATTTTGATCAGTCTTTGTGGAGTCAGAAGTTTGAAGGTGTACACTGTGAGTTTTTTTTCTGTGTTTTATACTTGCTACTTGTCAAAATGGATGATATGATTGCATTGAGATCTTGGACAAAATATGCAGCAGACTATGTAGCTAGATGAGCAGTCTTTTATGTAAGGATATGCAACATACATCTCAACTGACCTTTCTGTTCAACCGCCTGTGGATTAGAAGTAGACTCACAGCTTAGTCACAGACCTAGCATCTGGCTGCTTTATGCTTCTCTGTATTTTAATATTTTAGACATCTTTCAGTTATAGTAGTGAAAAAAAATGTGTGCCTTGCTGGTGGAAACAATATAAGACCCCATATACTGCCAAGACAATGAGACAATCCTGTCAAGACCAGCTTGGACAGTGTTTAACGTCCCTGCCGACAGCAGTGAGCCTCTCAAGTGCATTCAATAGGCTGAAGCTTGCTGCAAAAAAAAATCTTTTATTTTATTGTATTTTTGACGTTTGTTAATTTTAATAGATATAGATATATTTACAATTTATCATATACAGTATGTGAGGCATGTATTCACTGAGTTTCAGGTTCATCAATGTAAAGTGCACCTGTTCAATACTGAGAAAACAGAAAATACATCCTGTTGTTTTCTTTATTTTATAAAAGCACAACATTTTATTAATATTGTGAGTGCACATAAATAAAGGTAGAATCTTTACAGTTCTAAATGATGAACTACTCTTACCTTTATGATCAGAAATAATGGCATATTTTAAGTTGTTTTAAGTGGCTCAATCATCAGTGTCACCAGTAGAATTTTTATTTATTTTTTTTCTCAAAATAATACATAATTTACTCAACCATTCTTCTCCCATGAATTATGTCTTCCACCACTTTGGAGAGTATCGTTTTAATGTATTTGACATAATCAGCTTGTTTACTATGTCTGGGGGAGAAAGCACGGGCATGAACGTAATCTGTGTACTGTATGCGTTGTGC
Source organism: Enteromius paludinosus (assembly GCA_032361165.1). Taxonomy (NCBI): domain Eukaryota; kingdom Metazoa; phylum Chordata; class Actinopteri; order Cypriniformes; family Cyprinidae; genus Enteromius; species Enteromius paludinosus. Next base: position 3,423,089 of record JAUMHQ010000090.1, on the reverse strand, counting down.
TACTCTCTAAAATGGAGCAAGATGTAACTAAGGGGAGAATAATGGTTGAGTATATTATGTTATTTATGTTTTCTGTCAAAAAAAGTATTCTCCTAGTGTCACTATAAAGTTGAGCTACCGATGTCACATCCTGTTTTACACATTGCATTAACTAAGTTTTTGGACCTAGATCATTTCAGTTGTGTTGCTGTCTATAGAGGGTCAGTTGGCTCTCTGATTTCATCAATAACATTTTAATTTGAATTCCAAAGACCAACAAAGGCCTTAACGGTTTGGAGCAACCTGAGGGTGCGCAATTAAAGGAATAGTTTACCAAAAAAGCGAATTCTGTCATAATTTACTTTCCCTCGAAATGTAATTTAGCAACCCTTGTAAATTTCTTTGTTGTGCTAAACACAAAGGAAGTTATTTTGAAGAAAGTTTGTAACCAGGCTGCTTTGGGTCACCATTGACTTACATAGTAAGAAAATTAAATAGTCAATGGTGACCCAAAACAGCCTGATAACAAACTTTCTTCAAAATATCTTTCTTTGTGTTCAGCAGAACAAATTCATGCAGGTTTCTAAGTAGGCTAAGGGTGAGTAAATGATGGCAGAATTTTTATTTTGGAGTGAACTAACCCTTTAAATGTTTAAACTAACATTCTGATATGCTTGAACTATGTATATCTATAGATTTAATTGATGATTTGAGAAGGCTGAACTGAGCAAGCATAGGCTATGATCAACTCACTGTCTGGCTGCATGTTCATTACATGGTCTATTTTTTAGGCTTGAGCAGGGTTTTAAGAAAGATGCAAAGCAAAACTGCGGCAAAATGTGCAGTAAAGCACGTAACAACAGTGTTGCACAAAAAGTGCACAGAGGTACATATTTATATTAGACCAGATTGGTTTTGGAAAAGAGCACCTCCACTCTCATCCTTTTAAGCAACAGCAGCTGCTCCAGCACATGATCTAAGCTCAAATCTAATATGGTGTAAATATGGATCTTTTGTTTCAATCAAAAGCGTCATTGTGCCAAAAAAAAAAGGTGTAAGGACAGAAATGTTCTTTGAAAGATGCATCTTTAACATTTATGTTTTCCTTAGGCCCAGCATGTTTACACTAGCGCATTTTTATTTTAAAATGCTATTTTCATTTTCAATGTCATCCTTTAAAAAAAAGGGTCTAACTAAAAATTTTACACTTCTTTAAATAGTGTAAACATAGCCTTAGATTTGAATCTATATGAAGTAGTGGATTACAATCTGAGGAATTGTGTCATAATTCCTAATATCACAATTTGAAAAAAAGAAAAATAATAAGAAAAAAGACAATGTCACTATTTTAGAACTAATGGCAGGTGAAATAGCAGTTGTCAAAGTCTTTTGTCACGTCTCAAGAATTAGTTTTACTTTACACTTCTAATCAGATTTTGCCTGGTTTTGCCTTAAAAATTGCACTTGATTTTGATACCAGAAGAAATGTTGATGCAAATGTCACTCACTGCTGCCTGTTGGACCATTACCATTTAATACTCACTTTCCTCACAATATATTTAAATAATTTTTCAAAAACAGACGGTTTGAATGAAACTAGTCTAGCTTGCACACCGCTAAAAATTCACATGTGGCCATGCCTAGGTTTTATATGTGTGCACAACGTAGAAAAAATGACATATTGGCTTGTCTGCTTGAGAAGAACTAGACGGGTTCTCAGTGGTGAATGCTGAATTGCAGGGATGTGAGTGAATGTGTCTAAGGCAGAGAGACAGGGGTAGATGTTGATGGAGTCTGCAGTCATGCGGTGCGTGGTGGGCCGTGCATCGCTCTCGCTCTTTCTTTCTACTCACACAGCTGTGACAAAAGCTAGATTGAAAAGAGCTTGACAATCTGCTTGAGATCTGACAGGGCTGTCACAGAATCACTCAACATCCCTTGCATAATTACAGCATTATCTCTGATCCTAGAGACAGTATGAAATGTGCCTGCGAGCAGGGATATCCTCCATTCCAACTGTTCCTTAGCCATCACAAGCCGAAGACTGGATGGAAAAAACCTTCACAGTAGCTTTCCATGAGAAAATGGGCTGAAAGATCCTGGTACAAAATGATTAAAAACGCAGGGTTACCATGACGACAGCTGGGTTCTAATAGGATTAACTTCCTGCAGTTGCGATGAAAGTATTATCTGTTCAAATGCTTGTTTTGTGAGATCCACTGCTGTCTGAAGTCGTGCCATGTCAAGTAGGAGCGAGTGAAAATGTTGCACATTCATAAGCGTATTTGTTTAATTTGATATGGATTCCTTGTGTTGTACTTTCGTACTCTGTAAGCACATTAAACATCAGCCAAACATTTGCCTCAAGAAAGGATTTTGCATTGATTTTAAAGTCATCTTGATTTCAAATTTAAACTGAGGATTTAACTACATCAAAGACATTTGGGAAGCCAAAAGTAGCAGTGCTATTAACTAAACATTTTTCAGAGCCATGACAGAAGTTTTAATGAGATTCTTATTCCAATGTAGTGTGAGCATTTTTTGCTACATCACAATTTTTTTTTTATGTCACACTGCATTGTAAACATGGCTTTATAGCGATGCGAACTAAGGCAATAATCAAACACATTTAGTTCTCGTGTAGCATTGGGTTATTTTACACTTTTTTTTCTAGCAAAACCTTTTGTTAATTATGTTGAACATTTAGCAGAACAATTAGATACATAACAGACAAGAGACATTTTAAATGTATGTTAACCTTTGGTGACACTTCAGAATAGGTATTACTTAAGTCAATAAATTCCCCTATTGTTGCTGATAGAGGTAGTTGTAAGGTTTAGGAACTGAATGGATGAATTAGGATTAGGGTAGAAAAGGGGTGTTTAACTTGTGCTTGATTAGCACTAATAAATAGGTAATATTCTAGTAATGTGCATGCTAATAAGCAACTAATAGGTGTAAGCAAAAAATAGTGTTAATCTTTTAATCCATCAATCTTTATTACAAAGTGAACTTTTTGCACTTAATTATATCAGGAAACATAATCACTTAAGGTTACTTTTATTTTAATTAATATTGCATTAATTGGCAATATTATGCTACATACTTTTAAATGCACATTTAATACAGTACAGCACACAAGCAGCTTTTTTCACAAAAAAATAAATTGTTTTCCACAGCTGATAACAGGTTTAATAGATATCTATATAAAGTCTTGACCTTTGGTGTCAGTGATTGAAGTCTTTGAAGCTTTACAGAACAACATTTTTTCTTTATGTGAACAGCTGTAGTTCACGTAAGAGTCAAGCTGAATTTAATTTATCTTTAAAGGTCACTTTAAGAGGTTCACAGAAATGAAGTGTGTATGTGTGGAAATGGACAGAAAGCAGGAAACTGATAGGCAGAGAGAACTGCAGAAGGGATGAAAAGTTTCAAGTTTCAGTTCTTGCTGAATTCTCAATTCTCCTGAAGTTGTTGCATGTTGAATATTTGTGCAGGTTAAAACCTCTGCTCATTTAAATTGAGAACACTATCAGTTCATTGAAACAGACTGCCTGATAAAACAAATTTGATAAAACAAATTTGCGGAAAACAATCTGACTTTCCTGTTTGCTCGAAGAAATCTTTCTGTAAAAAGATTTGCTGTAATTATGCAGCTGGATGCCAGTAACTTACTGTAAATGTATGTTTATCAAATATATTGGCAACAGTTTGTTCAAAGATAAATGGACATTTAAGCATTAAAAAGTTTTTTTTCTTTACAGATAAAACTATTGAAAACCGTCTCATGCAAAGCATCCTGGGAACCAGAAATCCTCATCAACCTTTTATTTATTTATTTTTTTATGATATTGGTTCCAAGAAATTCTTTGCATGAGGCTGTTATTTGATTAATTTTTTTCTGAAAAGATAAAGACTTTTTAATGCTTAATGTTAACATTTATCTTTGAACAAACGGTTGCTCGTAAATAACATAAATTTAAATCTACAGTAAGTTACTGGCATCCAGCTGCCAGTAATGGCGCTTTTCCACTGCATAGTACAGTACGGTACGGTTCAGTACAGCTCACTTTTGGGGGGTTTTCCACTGGTAACAGTTTTTTAGTACCACCTCAGCAGAGGTTCCAAGCAAGCTGTACCGTTACCAAAATGTGACGTGTAAACTCTGCTGGTCACTGACTGGCCGAGGAAATTCGTCATTACTGCGTCACTGAACTGTTTTGTTTGAAGAAACTGACCTTTTTGTATTCGTGGTCTATTGAGGAAGTACAGATGTTCCTCTTGTTGATCGCCGAGGAGCGGATCCAGCGAGAGCTTGATGGGGCGACGCGGAATGAAAAATACTGCATTGTTGTGTGTTTGAAGAAGAAGAAGAATAGAAGTATGAGCTTTATTGCCAGGTATGTTTACACATACGAGGAATTTGTTTTTGTGACAGAGCTCTGCAGTGCAACAGAATG
>JAUMHQ010000090.1:3372978-3384529 GCA_032361165.1 Enteromius paludinosus | reverse complement strand
CACCTACATCTTGGATGCCCTGGGGGTAAGTAAATAAACATAAATTTTTCATTTTTGGGTGAACTATCCCTTTAAATATCCAACATGATGTGGCCGAACACACATTTAGCATTTTAAACCGTAGATTCAGGTTTCTGGATCACAGTAGTGGAGTGTTGGCATACAGTCCTAGTAAAGTATATCAGATTGCATTAGTCTGCTGCATTGTCTTCAGAACCAACCTGTTAGACGCAAAATTGCATCGGACAAATTACGTTCAGCATACTTTTTGGGGTATGTTTGCACTGTTACTGTTACTGATTTGCATATTTCCTTAATGAATAAGTTGCTAATGCAATGCAGGCAGCAAGCGCGAATAAATGCATGCACTTTCAGTGTGTACAAATTACACATTTCTTTCTGTTTTTATTGTGAATGTGCAAGTCTCAGTCAGACAGCATTAATCAATGGCCGTTGGGGTCAGCCAGCCGTGCCAGTCCTCACACCTGCAATGAAAGTCCTTGAAATCCAGGCTGAAGCAATCAATCACATACATCCCGATGTGTGCGAGAGGTGATAAGCAAGTTTTAAAAGAGAGAAACACAGAGACAACTTCAGAAAGTAATTTACATGCCTAATGAGACATCTCAGCTTGGCGCCCGCTATAGATGCACACACACGTGAATGCATCGCTGCAGAATTTCAAAACCTGCCCTTCTCTCTGCTGCGTGGCAGCCCAATTAAATATCTCACAGCATTTATGGCGCTGGGATATAAATTGAGCATGCAAGTCTCCCCTGGCTACTAAAGTCCTCTCCTTATGTAGCATTTACCTTCCATCATTTTAAATGAAGTAGTATAACCTTTCTCAGTGGAGTCTGTCTAAGAGGAAATTATATATATATATATATAGAGAGAAAAAACTGACTTGCAGGCTTTTGACCACACTTTTCATTCCATTTAATTAAGGATGTCTTTTTAGGTAAGATAGAAAAGATAATAATAAAAATGACTTGATGTCATGAGTCACTGTTTAGTGAGTCATTAACTGAATAAAATGAGGATTACGGTTGCTATGGGCTTGCACACGCTAGGACACACGTCTATTATAAACTGTGCCCATTATGTGTGATCACACGTGTTTAATTGAGTACCGTCCCTCAGTACAGGAATAGCCTATATGCAACTTTGCGAATAAGAGCTGTGTTTAATTTTATTGTGCATGACAATGTAAATGCATTTGGATATAGGAAATACCAACAACGTCTCACGACCAATTTGTACATATTCGTATGAGGTGGCAAATTCGTACAACCTCACTATTTTGTATGATTAGTCTAAACCCCAGTGACAGGTAGTTATAGCGGCGTGGTTAGGTGTAGGTCATTCGTAAAAATTCCTACGAATTGGCAACTTGTAAAATACATACGATTTAGCAAAAATCTAATGAAATCGTGAAAGTGAGGTTGTACGAATTTGTATGAATTAGCCACCTTGTTAAATATGTATGAATTGCCATGACACTGGGCTGGAAATACTGCTGCTTCACATATAAGAGACAATCACCTCATGGCAGATCTTTACAGGTGAAGCTGGGGAAGTGTCACGCCCATGCTGGGCTTCACCCTCACTATGTTTCACTCACTTGGATTACGAGCACCTGCTACTGCCACCTGACTTCACTTATCACCTCATCAGCACATCCCATAAAAGCACAAACCACACAGCACTCCTGGTCCGATCTCACCATCATTAGATGAAGTGGACGCATTCCAAGCAAAGGCATTTGTAAAACTGATTGACTTACCTGAATCTTTACCTGTGTTCCTTTCTCCAAACTCCTTGCAGTCTCTGTCTTCCTCCCAGGCTCCAAGGGATCTCCTTCCTGCATGTGTGTGGTGTGTGCTCGTCTCGTCTCACCATGTCCACAAACTCCAGCTATCTCCCCGACTCCAGCGATTCCTAAGGATAAAGACAAAAGACTTAAATTAGAGTCTGTATCATCTCCAGCAACTTATAATATTCTGTTTGACTCACCTGGTATACTCCTTCGAAGACTGTTGTTGTTAATACTGCACTGTAAATAAAGAACACTCTTATACTTACCTTCCGTAGTCTGTCCACTTTGTGACAGAAGATCGGATCAAAAACGTAAGTGTAGGATGTACTGGGCTGAGGAGATACTTCGGCGCGTCACACAAAGGACTTCCTCCCTTTCCCGGGCCGTGCGAGCAGTGGCCAAGCTATGTATCAACCGAAAGCCTGGTCAAACTTAGACCACAAATGCCTGGTTCTTGACTGGCGATCCGAAAGGTGCTGTCAAAGCCCCACACGACCACAACACCATCCCATGCCTGCATCCTGAGGATTTGCTCCCACACCCGCACCACGTAAAGTTTCTTCATCACCCGCACCACGTAATAACACACGGAGAGGGCAACCTATGCCAAAACCCCGGAAGTGCTTGCCAGAGGCAGGGGTGCCAGATCTGGGCGATTTCCCCGCTGGCTGCCCTTCGCCCAATTCAAGCTCTTTTAAAGAAACAAAGTCCTAGAGTCTCATCCACAGTCTATCCACTTCATGAAAGGAAGGTGGAGGGTTTCTGAATTGTGCTGCAACAAAACCAGGGATATGTATACTGAGCAGTGAGCTCATTGGTAGTCAGTAGTCATCAGCTTTGCAAAATCATAATGATGTTGTTAGACTGAGTTAAACCTATCGGACTGTGCCTTAGAGTTTCATGCCAGAATTATATAAATATATATAAAATTTGGTATGTGATTTTTAATTTCCAGCCCATTAATAAACAATAAACAACAAATTAAGCAACCCAGCCTGGTGAGTAAAAACATTTAACCTAAGCTGGGTCAAAATAACCCAGCAAGTGTTCTGTCCAATATTTACCCTGCAAAATAACCCAAATTGGGTTGTTTTCAACCCAGCATATTTTTTTTTATTGTACTGTATATAAGCACCCTACAGTTACGTGAGTGGAATTATCACTGTCATAATTAAAATGGATATTTGTACACATGCATTTGTTGCTGTCGTACTCACAAAATTCCATACCCACTTATCGAGCTTACATACTGTCACTAATACCGGCTGTCTGAGCTCGGAGACAGGAACTCTAATTCAAACTTAGGCATTTATTACACAAAACAAAAGGAAGACGCGATGAGCTTCGCAGAGCTCCACAAACGACAAGCAACGTTAACATCCGACAAAGATAGAAGACATGGGGAGTGAATTTACACAAAGACTAATCAAACACACCAGGACACACATGGCTGGAAGGGAGTGAACACTAATGACTAGGGCACATGACGAGTTACAAATGAGAGACATGAAGAAAAATGTAAGTAAACAAACAAAGAGCACATGGACAGATAAACAAAGACAGGAGACGCCTACGGTGTGACACATACTCCTAAAGGTGTATTAGATTTATTAATATCAGTATGTCATAAGAATGATTTTGAAAAATACTACTTCATCGCTAAAATGTGTATTTACAAATATTTAAATACATGTCACACAAGTTTAGAAATGCTATTAATAAGTTTTGCATTAACTAACTCCCTAAGTAGTGATAATTAATAGTTTGTGAGGTAGTTGTTACATGTTACTGGTAACATGCATGTTATTAAGCAACTTGTTAATAGAATTGCTACTAAAGTTTTGCTTAAATAAGAATAGTAATGATGGCAAGCACTGCTAATTATTAAATGGCGATTTATGGCGAGTTGATTAAAAAATCCTTGTGTTTTGATTCAACATGACTGGCATGTCTCAAACTTGAAGTCGAGAAAAATTTTATTGATTCATTGTCATATTGTTGAAGCTTGTCCACAGGAGACAGAAGTAGAGAAACAGTTTTCATTTTTCATTCCAAAAGTTCTGTGTTTTTCAGACGCTGATATTTTCTGACACAGCAGCAAATATTGCTATATATTCCTTTTCCCATTTGGAGCTCTGCGGGGCATTAGGGAGGCAAGAGTGAAGCTACCCTGGGACATCTCAAAAATCTCAGCAAGGTGTCTTAGCTTTTAAAGGCATCACAACCCTGTTTCCTCTCCTCTCTTTGACAGGAGCATCTTGTCAATCTCTGTCAGTACTGGGTATATGAAAATGAACAAACAGAAAATGGAGGAAACAAGATAATAAGCTAGCTTTTTTCCCCCACTCTCTCACTAGTTTTCATTTCATTTGTCCACTGACAATGCTCAGCAGTGGACATTCATGCATCATGTTTTTGCTATTCTAAATCCACATAACATGCTATTTAAAGGTGCCATAGAATGGAAAACTGAATTTACCTTGGGATGGTTAAATAATAACAGTTCAGACATAACATACTGTGAGTCTCAAACACCATCGTTTCCTACTTCTTATATAAATCAAGTGTTTGCAAAAGACGACTGAAAAAAGGTCAAATTCCAACACAACACAGACTGTTTCGTAACAGTCTAGAGACGTAATAGTTACGCATATACTGTTTGTGCTATTGAAATGAGCAACGCTGAGAAACAGCCAATCAGAGCAGACCTCCTCATTACTACTCATGAACCTTCCATATAAGGCTATAACAGACTCTTTCATTCAAGGGTTAAATTCTAGGGTTGTAAATGGACCTGTAAAACCGTTTCTGGGCATTTTTCCCCTTACCTAAGCTACATCTACGTAGCCTACATATCAGAGAACAATTAAAAATTATTTCTCAATGCATTCTATGGCAGCTTTAAAGTGAGTATGGTTACTTAGTCATTTATAATTACAGAAGTACTTGAATAATATATATAATAATAATAAAAAATAAATAAATAAATAAATAAATAAATAAAGGGTTCCTTTTTTCATCATATTCCAAACAAACAAGTTAGTGAATCTCAATGCAAGTATTACAGGTTTAGAAAACAACATGAGGTTGAACTATGCCTTTAATGCATTCATTTACAATCAGGGGCGGAGTGGCAATCGGGAGAGTCGGGACTTTTCCCAGTGGACCAGACGAAGGATTTACGTAGCGGAGCACAAATTAAGCGGCTGCGAGGCGAACGCGACCGGCCTGAGCTTATCAGAATTATTAACGTTACTCTATTCTCCACGAAAAGCGACCAAACACTCCCACAAACTCCTCCCTTCAAATTTCCAACCAATATTTATATCAGTTGCTCACGCTCTTTATCTTTGCCATGGTTAGTTAATCCTGCAGAACATTCATGGTCACAAATAAAAAACCCCAATTTGATTTGTTTGTTTGTTCTTGAAATCCCCTTGGGAATATAGTATCTAAAATCTATCTATCTATGTATCTATTGTAGAATAGAGCAAAGCAACTTGGGAATGGGGTATGCATTTATCCAATGAACCGATTGCAGGTCAAGTCTATTTAATATAAATGAGAGAATTTTAGTGCGCCACTCCAGCCCTGTTTACAATGCACAATTTCACAATTTAATAATCTGTCATTCACAGAAATCCTTCACACTGATGCTTTGCTAGTGATACTACAGCCACACATTAAAAGAAGACCACCAATTTTTATGCAAGGATGTTTAGACTTCTTTGTGCTGAGTGACAAAGTGGACAAACTTAATAATCACTTATTTTGGCGTTCACTTATACAGTGGCTCTGAATTAACCAAGCATCTCTCAAAATGCTTGCTACAGGTTTTTAATTTCAGAGGCAGTGTGAAACCTAACTGACACAACGTGAGGTCATATAAATTTTTTTAACGTGCAAAAATTGCAGACATAAAATTCTGTGTGCAATACCCTTTAGAATTGAGTCCAGACTTAAGTACTTGTAAAGGCCTTGGACTTGTTACAGACTTGCATTTTTACTTTGACTACTGCTACTGGCTTGTCTCTTTGGGATGCAATAAATGTTTCAGAGTACAGGGATTCAGTGAAACCCTGGTTACTATCCCCATGGATTGAAATGCATTTATACTATAGTTTATGCCCTATAGTTTTTCACATCTAAAAGTGGTTTTACTTTGAAAGAGTAACAATACAGAAATTGATGAATTGAGTTGTTATGTTTATAACAAGATATTGATTTAAGGACATACAGTCAGTCTCACACATGGTCCTTTTGGACTCGACACGACACGGTAAAAGAGTCAGATTCAAGTAAGGTCAACTCAAACCCAACACCATGTTAGCATCTGGAAGCTTAGCATAATTATCAATTAAAGTCTGTTTCCCCTGTTTTTTCATCTGGTAACAATGAAAGAGCAAAAAAAGTGTGGGTGAGAAACAGAAATAGCGATACATGTCTTAAACACCATTAACAAAAGTGCAAATCAAAAGGTTAATGCTGGGTTTGACGATATGCAGATATTTTCTTCCTGTCATGTGTCACTTCCTCTCGTAATGAGTGAGGGATGCTGTGTGGCAGCAGGTGCTGAGAATAGAACATGGTGCTACTCGCACTCATTTTCTCTTTTATAATAATCAGCAGTGAAACGCTGAGGGCCTGTCAGTTAACATCAACGCTCTAATGCAGATGTAGCTTTCCATATTTAAACGTGCTTAGACTCCGTCTGGTCTCTTACATCACAATCTAAAACACATGGTCTGGAGTGAGACAGTTTCAAAAGCAGACAAGGCTTTATGTAGGATGCCTGTGAATGCTAAATGCATGTTCAACATTAAATATTTACTTGAGTAAATATAATGCCCTCACGTGATTCAGAATCCTCTTTCTTTAGCGACTTCTTGCATTGTGCCAGTAAAAAGTTTAGCTCTTAGAAAACTGAATAGGATCAGTTTTTTAAGCGTCAGATTGTTTGCATGTCTTATTTGTCTACAACCTGTGTCAATTGAGCACCATGTGAATGCTGCAGGCTGGTAGTTCTGCACAGAGCTCTCAATCATGTATGAACTGGATATGAATGATGGAAGATGTTTCAGCCTCTGTTTCTGCAGTAGTTTTTTTTTTTTTTACTGCAGATGACATTGAGCTGCCTGAGTATTTCCCTTTAAGGCATGTGTATGTAAAACTAAGAAACTTGACATTGTCAAATAAAAGTTTAATTCAGATGGCAGTGAAATTTTTTATGTACAAGGTACTGCACACAAGAGATCCAAGGAAAAAAATAAATAGGCTAGGTGAGGCCGGGGCTAGTTGACATACTTTTTACACCAGTGAATATTCCTCATGGTAGGTTTATTTCTGAAATGCAATTTCTCCAGACATATAGTTTAAAAAAAGTAAAAAAAAAAAAAAACATTCATGCCTATGAAGTAAAATGTACAGATGGTTTAGCCCATGTTGACCTTTTATGGTCCATGTTGTCAGATTGAATGTATAGGGCATATCTAATAACTATTTAAAAAGTGCAAATGCAAATTGTATAAAAAGATATGTTATGGCATCTAAAGTGAAATTTTAACAATAAAGCAGTTATGAAACATAAAATTAATGAAACAGCAACAATGTAAAAGATGACTTAATATAATGTAATGAGGATAATTGAAGCAATCAAAATTCACAAAAGAGCAAATTATATGCAAGTGTTATAATGCACATTATTATTATTGTTATTATTACATAACAAATAAAAGAAAACAGAATAGAAAAAGAAAAAACACATAGGAGTAAGGTCAACAGAAATCTCAGGCATTTAGCAAAATTCAAGAAAATAAAGCAACAATGATCGCTGCTCGAACGAGTCTCCTGACTGGCATTCTGATAGAGCTATAGACTTCCCGGCAGCAAGCTTCAGAGAACCTGGGAGAAGTGAGTGCGTAGAGGTGAGTTCGCAGGAAAGTATTAACCTTAACACAAGCTCCTGATCGTTTTCCAATGATTCCAGTACAGAGAATGATCGGCAGGTGAGTGTGCACAGGTAAGTAGTGTTTCAGTCTTTCTGCTGAAGAGCGATCTCCTAATCGCTTGATAGTAGCAACAGGAGCAGTGAATTCAACTGAGGAAGTCAGGTAAGGATCACAGGTAAGTGTCTCAGTTAAGTTCAGCGAAGAAAGAGCATTTCAGCGGCAGATGAAAAGGACAACAGTCATCAGCCAGTTCAGCGGATCTATGGTCAGGTAAGCATGAGAGACAAACAGGTTAGGAATGTTGTTACCTCGAGCTCAGCCGTGATCTGACATATTATGCCCTTTTTACAATATGTAATATAAGTCTGTGGTGTCCCAAGAATTTGTTTGTGAAGTTTTAGCTCAAAATACCCCACAGATAACTTATTATACCATTTTGAAAATGCCTATTTTGAGTGGAAGCAGTAACAAAGCAGGATTTCTGTCACTGTCTTTTTAAATGCAAATTAGCTGCTACTCCCTGCCCCCTTTTCCAGAATAGATCTGCGTCATTTCAGCTTGGACCAGTTAAAAACATCTGCTTTGATTTTTATCACCATGTTTATTGCGCTGGAATCATGTGTTTTAAACCAAATTATTTTAAACTTTTGATATACGGTTTTCTGAGAACACACACCTTAAGGACACAGACAAAGTGGCTGTCAAAGGCATGTGAGTAGTAAACTAAGTTCTAAGGCTGTTAATTATGTCTGTGATGGATAACAGCTGGGAAATAAACTGCATGTTTATATTAGATCTGTGTGGCAGCAGCAATATAAGTTAGAGTAAATAAATCAATAAATGCACTGCTCTATTGTCTCCTCTGAGGCTCTGTTAGCATGATTTGCTCAACATCTCACCATGACATATGAACTGGTACACTGTTGTCACTTGCAAAATCAAAATGACGATGTCTTGGATAGAGAGTTGGTAATATTATAATGAGATCCCATTTTGACATCAGTGAGATCAGACACGCTCATTTTTCCAGAGGCATAGAGAAAAATGCTTAATAAAGTTACTGGGTTAATCTTTTTCATGTTTCCTTGGTTGGTAGATGCACTGGGGACCTGATTATAGCACTTAAAACCTGGAAAAGTCAGATTTTCATTAAATGTGACCTTTAACATGAATTAAATAAAGGACTACTTAACTGTAGTTCTCAAAAACATTCCCTTATCTAGTCCCCTCTTTAACAAGCCATGTCTCGCCAGCTCACCTTATTCCAGAAACCTCCAAATACCTAACCAACAGCTCCAATCACCTGTACAAATATGCCCTTATTCGTCATCCTTCACCAGGCTCCCAACAGAAGTGGGTGTGTGAGAGAGGAGGGGCGCAGAACCTGAGGTGAATGAAGCCTCATCATCGGCGCTGAGCGTGCCTCTGCTCGTGAGACCAGTCTCTTCCCACGTGCATGCACGCTGGTATCGCCAGAATACCAATGAATGCACCTGTTCATGGCTGATGGGCCAGGATGCCAGGCTGTTTATTCCCCTCGAGCGCCGTATGGGCCAATGCAAGAATGAAGCCGTGGGAGGAATCCGCCACCCCTTGTGCCCCGGACCTTAGAGGGGAGCATGTGCGGCCGCCAGAGGCCTCTCCAAGGCCACTCCCACTGTGCCTGTCATAAGCTCCTACCATCACAATATCTATAATCTCAACATTTCAATGGACATGCACTTGATTTTAATTTAAATGTAGTATGTTTTTTGTTATTCAATTTTCTTTGAAATGTAATAAATTACAAGAATCATTAAAAATGTGTAACTACAAATTGTGATACACAACTTTCAACAGTAAAGAGAAATTTAAAGTATATTTAAATGCATGCATGTCAGTTTATTCACTTATTGTATTTTATGTATGGAATAAAATTGATTTACATTTTTTTTCCATATTACAAGGCAAAAAAAACAGTGTTTAATAAATTCCAAAAATATGTACAGTAAATAATTTCACAAGGTCTGTTATTCTTTCACACAAATTTGTGGCAGAGGAACTTGAAAACATCTCAATAATAGATCACATACAGTAACCACAGTATTCAGCAATGTTTTGCATGGAATAGACAACTCATTATATTTAATTGTATAACGTTTTGTTTAATCTCAATGATATGACTCAAGTAATCAGGCATTTCATGCCTTCGAGAGACATAGGTCATTTTAAAACGAATGCTTTCACATATACATAATTACACAAAGCTTTTCTGGCCCAGTTATTTATGAAGAGCAAAAGTTCCTACTAAGTATTTGATTAAATGACAGCTTGGCAAGAGAAATGAAATAATTGCATTGGTATTTCACAACTTTTTGAATATATTCATTTGTTTTAGCAGAAATGAGAAAATCACACCTGCTGTTATAAACTGATGTCTTGTTTATTTTTTCATTTATACACTGTCAAACGTGTAATTGATAGATTGAATAAATGTGCTAATTGGCAGTAAAACAAAAGACAATTCGTTGCAATATCTCTTAACACAGCATAATTTCACCGTGGTACAGTGACTACACTTGTTTTATTTTAACAAATTAATCTACAACCAGAATTCCACAAATGTTGGGAATTTAAAAGCCTCAGAGACAATATTTTATTAACAATAGTGCATAGATAACAACACATGTATATAAAAAAAAGAAATCATACAAATTTATGCACAAATACATTTTACAGTGGGTACGGAAATATTCACACCCAGTTTGTAACGAATTGGCCGACACAGGTAAGTAAAAGTCAAATAAGGAGTTTATTCAAACAGAACGTCAAACAGAGGTAAGCAAACTGAGATTCATCCAATACTGGGAAATAGATAATGCAACTAAAAGTCTTTCTTTCTTCCTAGGATCCAAAGGAGACGACGCACACCACCACACACCACAGATACGGAGACAACACTGATGACGAGGAGGAGACACAGGGAGCTGGAAGGAGCTAGCGAGACACCAAGGAGATACTTCAGGTCGGCTTCTGGAAATAGAAGGTAAGGTTACAGGCAAGTATGAGCAGGTAAGAATGTCCTCTTCGTATAAACGAGCTTGGACGCTGACTGTAGTGTGGTGGGTGCTTAAGTATGGTGTGGCTGATGGCGGGAAATCGGGAGCAGGTGAGCAGGACAGGTGATGATAATTAATATTCAGGGGATTGTGAACGTGGAGTGACAGTGGGGGTGGAGCCTGGTGTAGAACCTGGTGTTGATGTAACACAGTTAAATTTTTCACTTTGTTATATTGCAGCCATTTGCTAAAATCATTAAATTAAAATCATTTAAATCATTAAAAATCAAGTAAATTTTTTTGTCCTACGTATTCAGACCCTTTTCTTAGTATTTAGTAGAAGCACCCTTTTGATCTAATACAGCCATGAGTCTTTTTGGAAAGGAGGCAAGAGGTTTTTCACACCTGGATTTGGGGATCATCTGCCATTCCTTCTTGCAGATCCTCTCCAGTTCTCAAAGTCAAAGTCAACTTTATTGTCAAATCTGCCACATGTACAGGACATACAGAGAACTGAAATTGCGTTACTCTCAAACCCTTGCTTGACAGAAACATAAACATTTAAATACAAAGAAAGTGTTAAAAATGCAAGTACAAAAATGAAATAGTAAAAATTTAAATAAATACAATTATACATATAACAAGAAGGCAATTGTAACGAAAGGGTCTGACACAGGTAGGTAAAAGGCAACAAAGGAGTTTATTAAACAGAACGAGTAAACAAAGGTAAGCAAACTGAGGTTCTT
>JAUMHQ010000090.1:3322434-3332751 GCA_032361165.1 Enteromius paludinosus | reverse complement strand
TCTAGTTCATGTCTCGTTGATGTTTGTGTGCGTCTCGTGTGAGCCCGTGCTCTTTGTTCTGCCTGGAATCTTGTTTATTATTAAAGAAGAACTTTATTTGAATCTCCGATTCTCTGTGTTCTCTCTCTTGCTCCGCCTCACCGGGACTACTTATGACATATATATAATATTTGTTGAATCTAAAATATAAATGTTTTACTATGACCACTTCCACAGCACCGTAAGTTTTGATGTAGGCAGCAGGTTTCACTTTGTGCTTCATGCAAGACTGCAACCATTTTTTAACGCTAGGCAAACTGTTCTTTTGCATTATAACCAAAGCAGAAAGCGATGAAGAAAAAAATGCACGTTGCTTTTGCTGACCCAGAATCATCGCTTCTTTCATCTCACAAGCCCTGAGGTTTCAGTGCGGTAGAACTCTGGGAGAAAAGTTGACATTTGGGTCAGATGCAATGACTCACACTTTTCCCTCTGCCTCTCTTCTATCTCTACCTTACCCAGATCTCATTTCACCTCTTCTCCCCACCTCTCGCTTTTCAAAATCAAACTTCACACTGGAGGTTTCTGCCATGAACTTTCTCACTGGGGACACTGTTACCTGCATGAACGAGCAGCTTCTGCATTTTTGTGTTGGAACACCACACAGGAAAATGGGTGAAAACAGAACAGCAACATTGCATTTCAGGGTGATCACTTAACCAAATGTATGAAAATGTATGAGTGCTTAAAATACACTTTACATACAAATACCTCCATTAGTATTCAGTCATGTTGGCATTTATCCCCAGTGCCTCCTAAAGCAGATGTTCATTGTTTTGTGTTTTAAACAGTGACATTTTGCCTGAAATTTATTGTTTCTTCTAATGTCACATACAACTCCAATTTTCTTCTTTGAACAGAGAGCATATTTTTGAAAAAACAAAAATAAAGTGATAATTTTTCAGTTAGATAATTATTATCTGACCAGACTCACAAATTGTACACCAGTGGGTATATGATTATCTTCTGTTGGATAACTGAATTCATTTTGCAACATGATGCCTAATTTGTGAGGGATCTGGAGGGAAGACTCAAAGCAGGGAGAATATTAACAGGTTTATTTAGACAATAGGAAGATAAGCAGAGGTGAGGAGGGGAGTGAACACAGTCCAAACAGTAGGCAGGGAGACTGAGAGGGAGTCAGGCAGGCTGAGAGGGAGGTTGTTGTGACCAGCCCCGGATGATGGTTAACCGGAGAGGGGAAGGAGCTGTCAGACGATGACTGAAGGTAGGCAGCAGTGCGCTACCAAGCACAGAGGAAGAAGCCACTCCACAGCCAATCGAACAGGTCAGGACAAGATGACACTGGAGACAAACACATAACTGAGGCAGGGAGAAAACAAAAGCACTTGGATTAGAGACAAGCTAGAATCTACTGACAAAGATACCACAATGTAAGTAAGATTGCAACAATGAACTGACAAAACAGGAACGAAAGGAAGACCAATATAAGAAGGAAGGAGAACACGAGAAACAGGTAAGAACCCTCAGACCAACGAGGAGAGAACAGGTGAGAATACTCAGACAAACAAGGGCTAAACGAAAGGGCGTGGCAGAGGGAAATGAGGAGGCAGGACAAGGGGAGCACATGGCAAACACAAACAAAGAAACAGCCATGTGCTCAGACACAACACACACAAGGAAACATTAAACAAAGACAAGACGGTCAGGGCAGGGTCATGACGTAATTTGGTATTTGTGGGAACGTGGGGCATTTATGACCGGAATAAAACAAAATTTTATTTTAACGATTAACCTTAACCAGTAATTGTCAGTGGCTTCAGGTCTCAGATTAGATTGCACTGGACCACACATTCCTTGAATCAAACATTTACACATTTACAAAGGAGATTTAAAAGCTCAGTTATCTTTCTAACAGAAAAAAAAAACAAAAAAACAGAGAGAAATAAACAAATACAACACATAGGGATACAGAACTATCGATTTCAATATCAAAATAATATCAAACTGTACACTTGCTTTTTTTTCTATGAAATTGAAGGTTTGTTTTTCATTTATCAAGTGTACAGTTTTATGATTAAATTTTTTACGTCTTAAAAAAAAAGATTTCTTCTGTATTCCTCTGAGTGTTACATCCGCACCAGGCTCCACCGACACGCCCACTCCCCGATCACAATCCCCTGAGTATTAACCTGCCTCACCTGATTACACACCTGATTGCACTCAGCCACACCACATAAAACCACCTCTCACTTCCTCAGTCACTGTCTGAGCTTGTTTACCGTAAGTGGACTAACTCTCTCCTTGTTACGAAGATTACTTACCTGTTTACACACCTGTGCTCCTCCAGAATTCCTCCTGATTCTCCGCATTCAGAACCAAGCTCCAGTGCTCCTCCTGGCTACTCTCCTGTGGCATCAAGTGAAGTGGCGTCTTTTGGTGTGCTCCGACCCGATCCTGTGTGATACAGAGAGACTTTCAGTTTACCCTTCATTCTCATTTGAACTGGATATATACTTTATGTACCTTGTGTCTACCTTTTTGAATTCCGCCTGTTGCGAAGAACTTTTGTTAATAAATCCTTTTGTTTGATTTACCTCCTGTGTCCGTCTGCTTCCATAACACTGAGTTGTGTTTGTTTAACTTTTCTGTTTGGAAGATAAATTAGTCTCTACATCTGCTTTATAAATGCTTTATACTGTAAAAGCTATAAATAGTCATCACTTTAGATGAGCTCACAAAACAGACGCCTGAATGCTTTATAACTACCTGACTTCAATCATGAATTACAGCAGGAATATGTGCTAATAAAGCATTTATCAACACACTGAGCAACTATTATCATGTGTCTAAATAATAACATTTATTAATGTAAATGTAAGTAATTTATTAATAATTTACTTAGACTTCCTAAATGATCTTATCAAATACTGACAACTTCTAAATAACTGGTTTGTAAATAACGTAATAATAATAAAAAAAAAACCTGATCATTAATAAAGTATGAAAATAAAATTATTAAACATTACATATGTTCAAGATCAAGGCATTTATAGCTGCACTTGTTAACTTTTTTACTAATGCATAATAATGTTGGAACAATGGTTTATAAAGGATTGAATAAATGCTTTCTAATGCTTAACTAATCATTCATAGTGTGTAGTTATTATAAAGTGTTACCCAAAATTATTAAAGGAATAGCTCACCTAAAACAGAAAAAACGATCATCCTCAGGCCATTCAAGATGTAGATCTTTCTTTCTTCATCATCAGAACAGATTTGGAGAAATTTAGCTTTACATACAGGTCACCAAAGGATCCTCTCCAGAGAATGGGTGCCGTCAGAATGAGAGTCTAAACTGTTGATAAAAACATCACAATAATGCATGGGTAAACCACACCACTTGTGAAGAGAAAATGTGTGTATTTGTAATAATCAAAGTCCATAATAATGCCTTCTACAGTGTAAAAGTCAGCTCTGAATCTGTGGAGAAATATGCACAGATCAGTTTTGGTGTATATTACATGCTGTTTTACATGTATTAGCCATATTATGAAATAACGAATGCATACTGTACTTAAAAATAAGAGTTGGACTGGATACACTGACTTTAACGTATGTAAAAGATACAGGAAACCATTTTCTCCTCCTTTGAATAGGCCAAATAAGCCAATTATTTTGTTATGCTAACTATGTATGATTATGTGATTAGCTGCATTTTACAATTTACCTTTAGAATAATTTCAGCTATTATCAGAACATACTGTGACCCAATTTTATAATACATCTCAACAGTTGAGAACCATTGGACTAAACAATAAACTCTATAATGGAACATAATGGCCTTCATCTCAGTCCTCAGTCATGACATTTTGTTTGACGTTCTGCCTCATTATGCTCAAAAAGCAAAATTACATGAAAATAAACACATTTCTGTTCTCTCATTAAGCTCTCATGAAGTGCAAAGCTGCATCACAAATGATCAGATTCCTTCATTATTTGCAGCTTCACGTACAAGTACACGTCTTCCCTTGTATAACTGCATAACTAATAACATCATGCAAGAGGTAGCAGGATCATTGCGCCAATTCTCCAGTGCTTTTTATCAGGGGGGCAGTCGTGGCCTAATGGATAGTGAGTTGGACTTGTAACCGGGTTCAGGTTTCGAGTCCCAGGTCCGGCAGGGACTGTGGGTGGTGGGAGTGAATTCCCAGCACTCTTTCCACCTTCAATAGGTGAGACCCTTAAGCAAGGCACCGATCCCCCAACTGTGTGTGCACTTGGATGGGTTTAATGTAGAGCACAAATGGGTCACCATACCTGGCCACAAGTCACTTCACTCACTATCATGCTTCCTATGTGTTGTTGCAAATAATACATGTATTACATCTCTATTTCTGTATTTAGTTTGCAAGTTGTCAAATAGTGTGAAGAACATTTGAACCCCACAAATCAGTATCATCTTTATTAGAGACTTTGTTTAGAAGCTGATTTTTGTTTTCACTTATGTAAGCACAGTGGCTGATGCGCAGATGTAATTGCAGGCAGCTGTAGTGTGTCGCCCTGACAGCCCTGTGTAATTATATAAAAATGAGAAATCATCTTAACAAGAGGATTTTTGCACTCAACAAAATGGTATGCTTTGCAACAGAAAGTCACGTGTGCCAAGTGTCATTTTTAAAATGCATTAAGCTTGTATTCAAAACATACATTACTTTAAAATTTGTAGAGAATAAAATGTATGAGTACCTTCAGGTAAAAAAAAATTAAAACAAAAAATAATATATATATATTGTCACAAGCCGCACCTCTGTGGCTCTCTCCGGTTCCCAGCAGCGGGAACCTTCTCCGGAATTCTAGTTTCCACTTGGATTCTAATTACCCACGTACCTTGCTGATTTCCCTTCACAGGTGTTGCCTATTATCTGGCCTATTTAAACACTGGGTTGAGAGAGACTCAACGCAAAGTTTTGTTTTGCCTAGCAGACACCACCGAGTGTTTTTCCCTATCTGTGTGACAGATGCTCAGGAGACGGTAGATCCATTCGCAACTCTTTATTAGTGCACTCATAATCATACAGGCGAGAATCATCAGGAGCAGACATGATAATAATGGAGCAGGCAAAAACAGTACCGTAAAACAAGCGAAGGGTCGAGGTATCAGGCATAATTCACAACAAAGTCCAGGCAAAGGGTCGGGGCAACAAGGACTGTCTTGTTGTTATTCTGATTCTCGCTGCCTGTTTATCGATTATTGCCTATCTCCTACACTGTTGTATGCCAGTCTTGTTGACCTCTGCCTGTTTGACTGCCCGAAATAAAGCTGCTAATGGAATCCGCCGACTCCTCTGCTCTGTCACAGAAAACTTCACCGCAACAGGATCCAGCGGCTTTCTTTGTAGTCGTGAGAGAGGTTAACCAACATGCCACAAAGCTAGACACGCATCAACAACAGTTGGAGAAAATCACCCAGCTGAGGAGCTAGTGCGCTCAGTGCAGGCTCTGACAACCGCCACTGCAGCCCAAAATCAGCCGGTCGCTGTGCCTGTGCCAGCAGCTCTCGCGCCAGCAGCTCTTGCGCCAGCAGCTCTCATTAGCATGAGCTAATGTCACTAAAACAGGGCACATCTACGGCAGCTGAAAACACTCGCAGCTCATACCGGATGGGACAGCAATCCGCTTCTCACAGTTTATCGCCGTGGATTACGAGAGGAGTTGCAATCTGAGCTGGCCAACCGCGATGAGGACAAAACACTGGAACAGTATATGGATTTGGCGATCCGCACAGATCATATCGTCCGCTCACGTAAGCCTCGACGCACTTTTGCACTCACTCAGCCTAGACCCAGCTCATCCACAGTTGAGCCCATGCAGATCGGCACCACTCATCTCTCTTCAAAGGAACGCGACAGGAGATTACAAAACAACCTGTGCCTCTATTGTGGAGCCGCCGGACATATCAGAAGCAATTGCCCCATTCGTCCAGATCGAACCAGATCCTACCAGGTGAGTGCTGCCTCTTTATCTACCGCTATGAAAGTCGATATATGTCTGAGTCATGATAGCGCTGAAATAGTCACTCAGGCCCTGATAGATTCCGGAGCTGCCGGAAACTTCATTGATGAAAACTTTGTTTTTAAATACAATCTCCCTCTGATTACATGTACCCCGACGGTGTCCGTTGCAGCCCTCAACCGAAGACCTATAGGATCAGGAAGAATCACTGCCATCACTTGGGAACTCACGTTGAGCACTAACTCGCACCATACGGAAAGGATTCAACTGCATGTCATACAGTCACCTGATCACCCTGTCATACTCGGCTTGCCCTGGCTAGAGCTGCATGACCCGTCCATCTGTTGGAAACAGCACAAGATCATGCAATGGTCCACCTACTGCCATTCTGGTTGTTTGCACAAAACCACTCAAGCTATTCACAATGTTCAGGCCACCACCGGGGACACTATTGATATATATATGCACTTCCAGCACCTTATCACGACCTCAAGGTCGCTTTCAGCAAAGCCTCCACATTGGACCACTGACTGTGCCATCGATCTGCTGCCAGATACGACACCACCTAGAGGTCGATTTTTCCACTATCACAACCAGAGACTGAATGTATGTCACAGTATATCCAAGAAGAACTAGCCAAAGGCTTTATCCGGCCCTCCACATCACCAGCCTCAGCGGGTTTTTTCTTCGTTAAGAAAAAAGACGGATCCTTACGGCCTTGCATTGATTACAGAGCTCTAAACGACATCTCAAAAAGACTGGAGTCAGTTCCTCATGTGGGCAGAGTACGCCCAGAATTCTTTACGGAAACCCTCGACCAACATGACACCATTCCAATTTGTCCTTGGCTTCCAGCCCCTACTGTTTCCATGGTCAGGAGAGCCTTCAGGATTTACCATCAGTCGATCATTGGCTACAACGTAGTGAGGAGACATGGAACTTGGCTCATATCCATCTTTAGAGTGCCATCTGGAGAGTCACCGAACAGGCTGATCGTCCCAATCCTCCTTATCAGCTCGGCCAGTGGGTGTGGCTTTCATCCAGAGATCTTCAGTTACGCCTACCCTGCAAGAAACTTAGTCCAAGGTACGTGGGTCCATTCAATATGTATCGTACCGTCTTGAACTTACTGCTGATTATCGTATATCCCCACCTTCCATGTTTCTCTGCTTAAGCCGGCTGCTTCCCCCACCGGATAGAGGGAACAGGACGAGGTTGCGGCACCCGACATCCCTACCCTGACCCAGGACCGCGATGAGATCCATCAGGTCCGGGAGATCGTGGATTCCCGATGTCGAGGCCGAGTCTTGCAATACCTCGTGGACTGGGAGGGTTACGTTGCAGAGGAAAGGTCTTGGGTGGATGCCCACAACATCCTGGATCCGTCTCTCACCGATTCGTTTCATCAGTTGCATCCTGAAAGACCAGCTCCTTGGCCCCGTGGACGGCCTCGTCGTCGCCAGCTCCATATATACATATGTTTCTTTTCATAGCTACAGTGTACATGTGTAGATTATAAACTAAAACAGTGACAGTAAATTCTATCTGCATCTCCATGGTTTTAGTCATGATTCAATCTTTTACTGCTTTTCAGCATAAGAGGTGACACTACACATTTTATTAAAACCTATGACTAATGCACCTTTAGCATTGTTTAATAAAACCACTTGAGATGGAGAAAATCTTTTTTTTGATATTATTTTATTTCTGTGCTGCATCAGTGTCAATTTAGAAGCTGCTCCAATCTTGAACACTGCACACCAATACATTATAATGAACATCAAAAAAATAAACCTGAAACAATTGATTTTTTGCCTAGCTAGTTGTGTTGCTAATGGTTTCTAGGGCACTAGTATTTATCATCATTTTTATGAAAAGGTTGCTTACTGGTCCAAACAGCCAAGTACCTCTTACAATACAATTCTGTACGATTTTGCCCTTTTTATCATCCAACAGGCAACAAATTATGATCAGAGATACTGGGACTAATGTTCATTTTTTTGTATTGTGCAATGTACACTTACAGTTTATTCACTTATAGCCAATTGCTTGGTGTGATGAAGAAGCACGGTAGTCATCGGAATCCACATGCAAGGCTTTATTAAACAGAATGGTCAAACAAGCAATGGTCGATGCACAAGCGAACAGGGATGTAAAGGATCAGGCAGAAATCGTCAACGTGAAACAGGCAGAAAGTTCAGGGCAGGCGGCAGAGTTCAATAATCCAGATATCAGGCAGAGAAAGTCAGGGTAGGCAGCAGAGAATCACAATCCGAAAGGCAGTCCAAATAACACATAAGACTTCGCGAAGATATGGCGTCTGCACGCTGCTTATAAAGGGCAGAAAATGCTGAACACCTGGTGTGGCAATCAACCAGGAAGTGGGAGAGTGAAACCAGTCCGGGTGGAAACGCTAATACTCTGGCGAAGGTTCCCGCTGCACTGAGCCAGAGAGCGCCACAGAGACGCGACTGGTGACACTTGGGCACATTAATAACGGCGTCAGTGCGACATCAGAGTCGTGGCAGGAGAAAGTGTAACGTCGTAACGTTACCCTTTCAGTTTAATCACTTCGACGTTACAGATGGGAACACCCATGGAAAAGGCCATGACTCTGAGGCCGCATTACGCGGAGATCCCCCTGCCAACTGGCGAGATTTTCAGTTTTTCCAGTTCGTTAACAGAGGAATCTGCACATAACCTTCCCAACCCTCTGCGGCCCAATAAGGGGGCCGTGACAGAGTTGCTCTCCAAGGTGCTAAAAGCAGGCGGTTGAGGGCGGAGCACATGAGTTAACACACAGTTTTGACATGTGGAAATAAAGAAATACAATATATCAATAAAATTATATGGATATAATTGAAGGGAAACACAGCCTTCTGGTTGACTGTGGAGGGAATTAAATTGCCACACCTATGAGCGAAGGAAACTCAGAGGAAGCACAGCCAGAGCTACTCCGCTCTAGTCTGACAGTGGGGCATGGAGGACTCAGGTTACGCACATTCAAGGGAACACTGAGATATAAGGCGCGGGTCCCATGGGAGCGGCGGAGCAAGCCGGCAACAGCCGGTCTCCTTGCTCACCTGCTGTCCTGATCCAGGACGCGAGAAGACACGGCCTCTACGCGGAGGTCGTAAAACCTGGCGAAGGTGTTGGGTGTCGCCCAGTCCGCAGCTTTACAAATATCTGCTAAAGAGGCACTGTGAGCCAGCGCATGAGACGAGGCCATACTCCTTGTTGAGTGAGCTCTCAGTCCTATGGGGCAAGGCTCTCCCTGGTCCCTGCCTCGTAGAGGGAGCTCACGCTTGAGAAATGGTATCTACAACAGCGCTGGAGAGGCTGGAGAAGTCAGTCGTGGAACCAGATGTGCAGCTTCCAAAATTCGGGACGCGGGTGCCATAAGGTGCCCATCCCCTGGGAAAGGAGGTCCTTCCTCCAGGGGATTTTCCAGGGAGGGACTGCTGCGAGGACCGCAAGGACAATAAGGCGCTACCAGAAGGACTTGTTCCTCGTCCTCCCTGATTTTGCACAGTGTCTGTGCGATGAGACTCACTGGGGGAAAGGTGTACTTGAGCCCCAGAGGCCAGCTGCATGCTAAAGCATCCCGGCCGAGCGCCCAAGGGGACTTGCGCAGGGAATAAAACAGCGGGCAATGGGTCGACTCGGGAGAAGCAAAGAGATTGATCTGGGCTTCCACGAAGTGATCCCAGATTAGCTGGACTACCTGGGGGTAGAGCCGCCATTCTCCAGGGTGGGTGGACTGCCGTGGGACCTGATCCGCTGCACGGTTGAGTAGCTCTGGAACATGAATAGCGCATAGCGATTTCAGCCGCTTGTGACTCCACAGGAGCAGATGGCGGGTGAGCTGTGACATGCGGCGGGAGCGTAGACCACCTTGTTTGTTGATGTATGCAACAGCCACATTGTTGTCTGTCCGGACTAACACATGTTTGTGGCGCAGCATAGGAAGAAAATGGCGCAGCGCGAGGAACACTGCCATCAGCTCGAGGCAATTGACATGACAAAGCAGTCGGACACCTGTCCAGGGACCCGAGGCTGCTTACCCGTTGCATACAGCACCCCAGCCCGTGAGAGAAGCATCCGTGTTGACCACAACGTGCCTCGAAACCTGCCCTAGGGGTACACCGACCAGTAGAAAAGCAGGGTTGGACCACGGCTTGAATAGGCAGTGTAATGGACCAATGCACCTAAAATTGAGTCAAAGCATCATTCAAGTTTCCTCCCGCCAAATGCAGAGAGATGCCGAAGGACAACATTCCAGAGAGAATCTTAAAATCTTCT
>JAUMHQ010000090.1:3278540-3295609 GCA_032361165.1 Enteromius paludinosus | reverse complement strand
TCGACAGAATCATCCTCGTAGCTTCTAACCTCTGCGAAAACCCTGCCTGTTCCAAACGCGAATTACTGTCTATTCTGAGTTACCTTAACTTTGCCATGCGTATAATTCCTCAGGGTTGCGCTTTCGTTTCACTATCACCAGCCTTTTTGTCCACCGATCTTGAGGATAAAATATCGCTCACCGCCCCCTGCCTCCATTAACTCGGTTTATGGATTTTGTTTCTAAAACAATGGAACGGCCAGTCGTTTTTCTATAACAATCTGTTAGCATCCCCAACCGATGTCCAGTTATTTACAGACACGGCTCCATCCATCAGTTTCGGCGGGTTTTACCGCAACCACTGGTTCGCTTCAAATGCTGTCGATCCCCCAAAGCCTCGCTTCGTCTGCTTTTTTTTAACTTTACCCTATAGTCGTAGCTGCTGAATGAATGGACTGCGTCCATCATCGCCATCCATTGCGATAACGAAGCCACTGTGCATTGCATAAATAAACATAGCTCACACTAGCCCATTATTATGCCTCTTCTCAGGGGCCTTATTTGGATCTCAGCAAGCAATCAGTTCATTCTGTTAGCTAAACATGTCCCAGGCAAGCTAAACCAAATTGCTGATTCTCTCTCTCGTTTTTCCTTTCAGAAATTCAGGACCTTGGCTCCGGATGCAGAAGCCCTTCCTACGCCAGTTCCTCCTTATTCGCAGCTTACGTTCCCCTGAACCACCCTCTTAGACACCTTTTTGAAGCTTCCCTCGACTTTATTCTGTCGGCAGTTGCCCCTCGTACTCTCCTCTCCTACCTCACCGCTTGGAAATCATTAAAAAATTTCCACTTACAATTTAATATCTCCTTTCCTGATTTTTCCTTATTGAATATAACCTCTTATATTTCCTTCCTCAACTGTCAAAAATATGCAAATCGGCTCCATTAAAGGGTATCTCAGAAGGATGCAGTTTTTTCACAAATTATTTTTCAGCCGCCCTGCCGACCTCAAGCTAACTCACAAACCGCTCTATTGCTTAAAGGGATCCAAAAAGCAAAGCCCCCTAAGCCCGATTCTAGACTGGCTATCACTTTGGAAATGTTGTCAATCTGCATCCGCAAACTGCGCTCCGGCTACCACTCTCTTCACACGGACCGTACGCTCGATGCTATGTTCATTTTAGCTTTCTTTGGTTTTTTAATATGTTCCGAATTCACGTTAATTTCAATTTCGATCCAAAAACGCACCCGACAGTATCCGATCTTTTATTAACCGAAGACGATTTAATTTCTGTTCTAATCAAACAAAGCAAAAACGATCAACTCAAAAAAGGTCACCAAATCTATATTTTTAACGTCCAAAACCACATCCAACCTTTCCAAACCCTTCTGGCTTACATTCATTATAGGAAGTCGCTAGCCCAGTCTCCTACAGATCCACAATTTACTGATGATCTGAATCGCCCAGCTTATCGTTTTTGGTTCCAAAAACATCTTAAGGCCGTCCTGGGTCAATCTGGCTTCCCAACTAATAACTATTCTTTCCATTCTTTCAGGGTAGGCGCAGCAACATCAGCAGCTGAAAAAGGCTTATCGCACCAACAAATTCAAACGCTTGTCCAATGGTCTTCCAGCGCTTTCTTAAAGTATATCAGGTCCGATAAACCAAACATTCCAAAAGCCCTGCACACGCTCGAATTCCAGCCCAGCCCCGCCTCCAGCCCATCTCAATCTGTTTTTTCAGATCAATGGCACCCGCCGCTCGCAGCGCCTCTGCCGCTACCCGGGCCATATCAAGCCAACGCCTGTCGCATCCCGGCGCTCACCCATCCGCAGCTACTCTCACCCTCTCTCCCTCCCCCCCCACCCCTCTACTCTAACCAACCTCTTCCAGCCTCTCAGCCTTCCCGGCTCACTTCCTATACCTATCCTCATTATTAAATACTTCCCACCAGCTGTTCCTCTCCTTTTCCGCCCTTTCCCTGCCGCCGCAGCATTGGCCTGTTCCTCCGGCCTTTCCGCTGCTCGTTCCGGCCCCTAGCCGTTCCTCCGGCCCCCTCGGCCTCGCTCTGCCTGCCCTCCACGGCCTCTCTCTCGGCTGCTATTTCTGCACCTGGCCTCTCTCTGGCCTGTAGTGCCTCCCTGCCTGCTCGGGCTCCAGGCCGTTCCGCCTGCTGCCTGGCCCTCCTCGGCCTCACTCCGCCTGCTCGCCACGGTCTCTCTTTGCCGTATTTTCCACACCTGGCCTCTCTCTCTGGCCTCGCTCTGCCTGCCCGCTCGCCCCCCTGGCCATTTCGCCTGCCGCCCGGCCTCTCTCTAGCCTGCACTGCCTGCCACGGTCCTCTCCAGCCGTTTTTTCTGCCGCCTGGCCCTCTCTGGCCTTGTTCTCCTTTCCTATACCTATCCTCTTTTCTAAACACTTCTCAACAGCTGTTCCTCTACTTTCCCGCCCTTTCTCTGTCCTCCCTTTCGCCGCAGCATTGGCCTCCCCCGGCCTTTCCGCCTGCTCATTCCGGCCCACTGGCTTTTCCACTCGCTGCCTGGTCTCTCTCTGGGCTCGCTCTGCCTGCCTGCTCGGCCCCCCGGACATTTTGCCCACCGCCCGGCCTCTCTTGGCCTGCATTGCCTGCCACGGTCCTCTTTGGCCGTTTTGCATGCCACCGGCCTTTCTCTGGCCTCGCTTTGCTGCCACGGTCTTCTCTGCCCGTTTACCCGCCGCCTGGCCTCTCTCTCTGGCCGTTTGCCCGCCGCCCGGCCTCTCTCTGGCCTGTATTTGCTGCCACGGTCCTCTCTGGCCGTTTGCCTGCCGCCCGGCCTCTCTATGGCCCGCATTGCCTGCCACGGTCCTCTCTGGCCATTTGCCCGCCGCCCGGCCTCTCTCTGGCCCGCATTGCCTGCCACGGTCCTCTCTGGCCGGTTGCCCGCCGCCCGGCCTCTCTCTGGTCTGCACTGCTGCCACGGTCCTCTCTGGCCGATTGCCCGCCGCCCGGCCTCTCTCTGGCCTGCACTGCTGCCACGGTCCTCTCCAGCTGTTCTTCTGCCGCCTGGCCCTCTCCGGCCTTGTACTGTAATATGTATATAGATTCATAAAGATAGACAAGTAACTTTCTAAGGAATTGCAACATAATACATACTCGTTTTATATCATCTGAAGCTGCTACAGCAGCAGTGAAGATGTATGAGTTCTGTTCTTTTAACAGATCCAAATTGAACTGATTCAAACAGGTTTATTAAAACAATTCACCTTATTCACAAATCAAACATGTCCGTTTCTTCAGTTTGAAATTATGAGGATTATAAGCTATGTTTCATACATTTCGTGGAGTAAAATGTAAAATATGCTGTGGACTGTAGT
Source organism: Enteromius paludinosus (assembly GCA_032361165.1). Taxonomy (NCBI): domain Eukaryota; kingdom Metazoa; phylum Chordata; class Actinopteri; order Cypriniformes; family Cyprinidae; genus Enteromius; species Enteromius paludinosus. The sequence continues at coordinate 3,292,276 of JAUMHQ010000090.1, read as the reverse complement.
GACATAAAGGTTTCAATGAATCATATTGATCGTTAGTTATACGTATCAATTATTGCCGGCAATTTGGCGCCATCTTGCGGCTTACACGTGTCTACATTGGACATGAGTGGTGCGGCATGAAGCCACACGACAAAATACAATAGAACTTATTCATCCAGTGTAGACACCATTGTGGTGCGTTCGGTGTAGACACAGTGTTAAAGCGCTTATCAACCTGAACTCTGTGTAATGACCATGGACTCTTAACACAAATTTCTGTGTTAATGTAATGGAATCGTAAAAAATTCTGTGATGGGCTCACGGAAAAGATTACAAGGTAAGTCAGTGACAGACATCAGCCTTGATTCATTCAAGGATAACCAGATTCATTATACATAAATTCATAGTTTCATTGTAGCACCTAGACCCAGCTTTACCCTAAACCTATTCTGTGAGATCAGGTTGCACTTAAACACGAGTGAAAATTGAAAATAGAAAAAAATGCAGACAGATTATGACATGTATGATGCTGAGGATCTCAACAAGGTTAGTAAAATTTTTGTAAAAATGTTTCTTGTATAATTATTCACTTCTGTGGCAAGACGCTGTGTAATAGGCGGGACAATGTACCTCCAGCAGGCTGTTATCACAGAGTAAAGCCCTTCCGGGGCCTTATACACCATATTATCCTCAACATGCCGATAAGCCTGTCAGGATGTACATTATCCCTTACAAAACACATACTGTGAATAATACCATTGTCATAATGTCAAAAAAATTAAAAACAAGATGCAGCATATTTTATATAATAAATATTATTAATAGCAACTCCATTTTAATTTAATTTAATTTAATTTAATCTATCAAATATTTAAAATCCTCTTTGCACGCCTTAAATATGCCAACTTAGTTTTAACTGAATGTTTTTTTGTTCCGACTGGAACTTAATGTAAATCAATCAATCAATCAATCAATCAATCAATCAATCACTTTTATTTATGTAGCGTTTTTAACAATACAGATTGTAGCAAAACACTGAACATTATCAAATAGGAGAACAGAATGATGAGAAGAATGATGAGATTTAACCATTTATTTATCAAATGCAGAGAGCTCTGTAGTCTAGCTGACTACATCAGGCGTCCCCAAGCAAGCCAGAGGCGACAGTGGCAAGGAACCAGAACCCCATCCACGAGAGAATGGAGGAAAAAAGAAAAGAACCTTGGGAGATCCAGGCTTAGTTAGGGCCAGTTCTCTTCTGGCCGGACGCCCAGCACCTAATTTCCAGTTCAATTATAATTTAAAATTAAGCACAAGTCAGGTTGTGTAAAGGGCTTATAGTGTGTGTGTTTATGTGTATCTAGTTCCGGTGATCTGTCCACAGAGCTCATCTAGGTGTTATTGTCTCCAATGAAGATCATATCTTTGTGCTGATCCACATAAATTAGGGTGTATTTAATTAGATTTTGCACATTTAAATATGATACACCGGAAAACAAAAGTTGTCTCGATCTAGTGTGATTAATCAACTGGGGAAGCAAGTTGATATCTGTAAGTCAAAATATTTACTTTTCACTTTTAAGTGCAGACATGACATTTTCAATTATCTCTCAGTTATGATAAAATGCCTGTATATTTCGGAGAATGGCATGTAGTACATTCTGATGCTTTTACTTTTTATTGGTTCCTAAATGTACTTTTACTTTCTATCTGCTTCTAATCAATAATCCACACAGAGACCACTAGAGGACTATCTTCCTGTCGCTACACTCTTAAACTCCAAGGAGAGACAATTCATCACATCATTACTCGAAGCATGACTGCAAGCCTGCGATCCTCGTGGGTCAATAATGCTACCGGGATCGGATCCGGACAACAGTTGCTTATTTACAGAGCCACTGCTTGCCTGCCACGCATGGATGCTTCTTCATTTTGGCTTTTGCTGAAGAGAGGAAAGAATTATATTAATACAGGGAGGTTATATTTGCACTGTTACATCACCTGATCAATAGTAGATTACATTAAGGGTAGACAAGGGGAACCAGCCTTGGTGCCTGACATCCTAATCTGGTCTGGGGAAGAGAATCAATGCATTAGGCACAAAGACGCTCTATACCATCCATCAACAAACTCATCTCATCAAGCTATTTATTCTCCTGCCATAAACAAAAACGACCTCTATCCGGAGTCATGGAGCCAGAGAAGGTCTCCAGGCGAGGATCTATGATGAGCCGGTCGTAGACAACTCCATCAAACAGGCAGGTAGACATAAGCTCAAATGGGTAGATAATGGCCTCATCTGCATAACACCAATCCAGGGTTGAGAAAACAATTTCTCTTTTGCAAATGATAGCATGAAAGCCATTATCAAATGTGCCCTCGGTTGAGCTCTGCCACAATCAGTTATGTTGTATCGGTCGATGATATTTGCTGGGAGGGCGAAGGGCGATCGTAGACTTTCATTTGCAAACATCTCTCATATCATCCATTAGCGAGAAGCGCGCCAGTCATTCCTCTTCTGTCTGGCTACTCGTGGGTAGTGTGTCTACGGGAGGTGCAATTAATGAATTTTTAATCAGGGTGTACTTTGGTTGCAATATGTGTCCTGTTTCCATATCGCTGGGTGATTTGATATGGTGACCACCCACTGTGTCTGTGAAAATAATATGTGTTTGATGAATAAAGATTGTGCTCGACAGGGGTTTTAAAACCTGACATGAAACGGTTAGTAATGATCTGATGATATTATGAGGTTGCCTTTTCCATAGCCTTAATGTTAAATAAACTACAGTTACTGTTGCCAGTTTGACGTATCCATGTAGCCATGACCAGGTGATAAATCTCATGTAAAACGAGAAGTTACAAGATAATTGGATGAGTCATTGTAAAATTGATATCTCTTACTCTAAATTCTGATTGAGTTACATTCAAAGTCACTGTACAACTAAAGTGTACATTTGGTAATGATACACTAATAATCTACTTCAATAAGTTGCTTGTAAATCATAATAAAACTACAGAATAATGCACTATAGGAACTATGTAACAATTTATTTTAAATTAAAGAGTAAGCCTATAAACCCATGTTTTTTTTTATTATTATAAAAATTATTTTAGCACATCAAATTGAGCAAGTAGCTTGCTTGTTCATGTATGTATTTATTTATTTATATTTACACTTACTCTTACTAAATTTACTTTTGTCATGAATGAGGGCGTGAAGCGTTCGGGTACAAATGCAAACAGTGTTTATTAACCAAGCAGGCAAGGTAGAGGCGGCAAACCAAATCAGCAGAGGCATAGGCAATAGAATAAACGATAAACAAAGCAATTGTCAAATACTGGCAATCAGAGTCCAAGGGATGCGAAGATCCGGGAACAGGCAAAAATCGGCAACGAATAAATCCAAATGAGAAAACAAACTAGGAACAAAGACACAAATGAAATACGGGAACCAGGTTGACGATGTAAATGAACCGTGACAATAACAAACACAGAGGGGCTTTTATGCTACAAGAAGTTCAGGGACAAACGAGGCGGGCAGTGACAACCGTTTCAACATAAAAGTCCTGACAATGGCAAACAGAGACAAACACATACAAAGTTTGCTGGGCGCTGGATTGCCATGTGGTTATATAAATAATAATAATAAAAAAAGTAATGTATTATTATAATTATTATTATTATTATTATTTAAATAAAATTTCAATAAAATTCCATACACAATATACAGTGTTATTCATATTTAGGGATATTTTAATAACTGTAGTATCATTATTTAAGTGTGTTTTCATGTAAACAGTATATAATTACTAGGCCCCATTTACAGTGGTGCGTTTTAGTTTTAAACAGCATTGTAGAATGAAACAATTCTCAACAGCGCAGCACTACACAACTGAAAACTCACGTCACATGACCATTCATACAGGTACAAGTATAGATATGTATATGTAGATTCCTGCACGGTAGATGGCGAACACATCTGTGTGCTTGGAGTGAATCTACCAACACATATCTATGAGTATGATGTTATTGTTTACACAGGTGTCAAGGATATGCAGAGAGAATGTGGGCAGCCAAGTTTTTAAAAGTCTTGCTCTGACATTTTGCTTTTGCTCTGTTTACACTGAAACTGAATTTTCAAACTAAAACAGGGTCTGCAGCATTTTCAAATGTATAAATTTTCAACCTCGAAAATGCCTGATTAGTGTAAACGCTAGGCGTAAACGTAGCAAAAGTTTTGCGCTTTAAAACGAAAATGCTCTAGTGTAAAATTATATTAATTGACAAATAATTTGCTTTGCAACTGATATATACCGCCCTTATCAAAAAGGGGCAATGGAGGTTGCGGGCATGATGCCTTGGCCAGGTGATGTCCACAGTTATTGTCCGGGAGCGGCACTTATGGCTGAACCTGGCGCAGATGGCAGATGTTGACATAGCTCACTTTCTTGACACTCCCATCTCCCAGGTCGGCCTATTCGGTGACACTGTCAAGGACTTAACCCAGGAGTTCTCAGGAGTTCGCAGCAGTCCAGAGGCAAACCGAGGCGATGTCTCACATCCTGCCCTGGAGGGACTCCAGCCAATTCCCGGGTGCCCCACCTCTACCTTCCCATTGCCGAGGGCGTCCCCTCCTGGCTCCAACACCTTCTGCTCCATCCCCCGCTGAGGCACACAAAGCCAGATTGGTGGACTGATGTCAAGCTGGCCGTGGGCGAGGAGCGCTGCCCGCAGCTCAGGGATCAGCCTAGAGCAACCGGAGATCTGAGGAGCGTCCCTGACACGGGCAACCCGGAGGTGATGGAAGTTGCTCTTCGGGAGACGACGACATCTCAGTCCCCACTCCCGGAGAAGGGACGGATGTTTCTTTGCACTCAGCTGCCGTGGACCCATGGTACCCACAGTACCCACAGTTTCAAAAACAGAAAGAGCAATTTTCCACACCTCTGGGCCCAGTGCCCCTAGATCCCCATCTAACCTTTTTTTTGTTTCCTTAGGTGCGGATCAGGAGCACTGTGTCACCAGCATGGGAACCAGGGGAGCAGGTTGGCAATGTCCAGAGCAGTCAGACTTTTCTCCAGGACGTTTATCCTTCTGGGATCAATCCACTCCACGTTTCCCACTGCGAGCATGGATGTCAACATTCCCTTGATTCCCCTAGCAACCCGGCAGGGAGCCTGGTTACAGCTTCCCAGCACCTCGCAGTGGTTAATACAGACAGTACGCCTCGGCTATTCGAATCAGTTTGCCAGGCGCTCACCCAGGTACTTTCCTTACGGATGCGAGACGGGTTGACCCCCCGAGTAGGGCTAGACGACATGGCAAAGATTTATATCACGACATATTTTTTTAATTTTGGTCGATACGATATAATTCCGATATCGATATGGACAATATTAAAAAGCCTCAGGAGGAACTTCAGAGGACACACACAATGGATGTCTGCAAACTAAATTTACAAAGTCTATAATACCTCCAGGCCCCTCCTATTAAAATTATATATTTATATATATTTCAGTAAAAACAGTAAAAAAAATAAGGTTCACTTTTTATTTGTATTTAGCCTTTACAAACAAGAAATGTGAAATAAACTATCAAATAAAGTCTTTCGAGTCTTTTTTTGGCTTAGGGGGCTGTCACGTGATGAATGAGCCACTCAAACCCGAAGACTGGATAGATGACCTAATCAATTCTCTTTCCGGCTCTGACTGCATATGATAGGGTTATGGGTCTGTCACGTCACATTATGAAAGAACGACTTAAACCCAAAGACTCGAAACAGTTGAACTAAGTCCAGTAAGAACTTTGCGCAATGCACATGCACGACTGAATTAATCAATCCCTGAGATGACTCGTTCTCCCCAAGTCACATTAAAGATTTGTTTAAAATGAACGAATCGTTCAAGAACGACCCATCACTATTCCACACCACTGAATTAGTCTTTCCTGTCTTATCAACTACTTAATTTGCCATCTTACTAATGGAAGCTAGTTCATCCACATCTGTATTGGGGTCAGGGGTACTCGTTTTGTTGCTAAAACTTTCTGCGACAGAACTTAACCAAACCAATTACTGCTGAGTGCTGGCAGCATGTCTGTGATCACGCAATTCTGTTTCGCTCTTTCTGACCGTTGAGCACTGAACGTCATTCAATGACAAATGCTAATGTATAAAATTATATATATAAATATATATATATATATTCAAATGTATATCGTAATATCGGAAATGTGTTTAAAAATCATATCATCATTATTGAAAAAAATTTGCGATTTATTTTGATATCGACTTATTGTCCAGCCCTACCCCCTAGACCACACCTCTTACCCTCTTGAGACCTCGCAGTCGCCCTACATGACCTGCAGCAGGTCCCATTTAAGCCACTCACGTCAGTTGACAAAAACAGTGTTCCTGCTTGCGTTGGCCTCCATCAAGAGGGTAGTGGACCTACAAGCCTTCTCTGACGACGAAGAGTGCCCAGAGACCCCGGCCCAGCTACAGTACATGCCCAAGGTTCCAACCATGCCCTTCCGCGATCAGGTAGTGAACCTGCAAGCTCTGCCCCAGGAGGGGGCAGATACACCTTAGAGTTGTTCAGACACTCCCAGCTAGCTTTTCTAAACCAGGGAAAGCAGTGCCCGTTAGGTGTCAAAGCCCACTCCAAAACCAGAGTGTTGCCTCATCCTATGTGTTGGCTCACGATGCCTCTCTAGAAGATATCTGTAGGGCTGCAGGCAGGGCAACATCCAACAACTTTGAGAGGTTCTATGACCTCCGCGTAGAGGCTGTGTCCTCCTGTGTCTTCAGTGAAGACAGCAGGTGAGCGGGAGGCCGGCCGGTGTCGGCTTGCTTCCATGCTTCTGTGTCCTTTTTTTGTTTGTTTTGTTTTCCTAATAGCCAAACCTGAGTCCTCCTGCCCCCCGGTCAGAACTAGAAGCGGAGTAGCTCCAGACTGTGCTCCTACTGGGTCTCCTTCGCCCAGTAGGTTGGGGCTAAAATCTCAATATTCCACGGTCAGGCAGAAGGCTGTGTTTTCCTTCATATATATACAAATTCCACATGTAGAAAGGGCAAGTTAGAAACATGTGCTCCGCGTCCCCAACCAACTGCTTCAGTAACAACTGGCAGCCCTGTGGGGCCCCCTATTCGGCCCCCAGGGCATTGGGAATGTAAGATGCATACTCCTCTACTGGCATGGGTGTCTCCGCTTAACGCGGCCATAGGGTCGTGGCCTCTTCCACGGGTCTGTTCCCATATGTAACGGCGGAGTGACTCGACTGAAGGGGAAACTCTAGGTTACAAAGATAACCCTCATTCCCTGAAGGAGGGAACGGAGACGTTACATATGGGAACAGACACGTCACAACCCTGGGTCATGCTGACGCCGGCTCGGCTCCTCAGCGAAAACCTGCAGGTGCACAGCATTCATGTACTCTTATACTCATGTAGTGATGAGGTGCACCTGACTGCAATCTGTGCACGTCAATGTTCATTGGCCTTTTGTTTGAAGCTCAAAGGCGATTGGTCTCTCATGCGAGTTCCCATATAACATCAGACATTGTGTTTCAGTAATATTGCCATTATATAACTGTAAAGTAGAGCACTCTGTAATTTTTTATTTTTTTGTTCATGAAGTCAACTCCTTTTAAAAACAAGACAGGAGGGAAAGGTGATTATAAGATGTTGTTTCAGGAATGTTGGTAGTTAAACAGCACCATAAGTATGTTAACAAGGGTAAAGGGGCAATTACATGGTCCAGCTGAAAAGATGACATCTCCCAGCCGTGTGTTTGTAGTTTTGTTTTAGATTTAACTTTGCTCATCACAGGATTGAACAGGCAAATTGGCTTTCCTCAGATTGATGGAGGCACACAAATAGCTGTAATCAGAGGCTGCATTACAATAATGAGCAGGCAATGCTAAACAGAAGCGAGAACCAACAGTCTTTGATCGTCAGCTCCACCTTTGCCTACTTTAATTAGAGATATGCTAATGCAACATACACTCACAGTGCAAGAAGGATTCTGTGTTCAAGCTTAACAGGGATTCAGGGGGAACATAATAAATACACTGGTGATAAAATGCAGTCTTCTTTGCATGCATGTGAAGTAAGTACTGTAGCACTTGAGTTTTTTATTTTGTTTTTTTTTCTCCCTGCCAGGTCTAACAGCACTGTTATAGCCTTGAATAAGAGTCATCGTTTGCAAAGCTTACTTGAGGTCATTAAAGTAAGTTTTCAAGAAAAAGTTTTTATAGAAAATTCAGCTTCTCACAAAATGTTCCTTTAAAACAGATCTTCCTCAGATACACTTCATAACAAATGTTAAACTTCATCTCACAGCACTTTTCTGACCATTAAACCTTGGCCAATTGATTTATTTGAGGGAATCAGCAGGAAGCAATGAATAAATAAATGAAATTCGTTCCCACCCCTCCACTGCATTGATGTTATCTGAGCAGTGACGTTCTCCATATCCAAATCTCAACTGATAAAGCATCAATAATTTAAATGCAGCAACATATTTATTCGCTGATATGTATGAGGCAGGTCATGCAGGTAGTAAAATGTTGTCATAATGATTTCAGAAGATTTAACAAAACCTCCAGCTAATGACAAAAAAGAGAAACATTCTGAAATGATGATAAACAACATGTATGTCCCTCAGTTGTAAGGATATATATATATATATATATATATATATATATATACATAGGGAGATACATTACAATCTTTAATTTCTTTTCATTTACTTGGCAATTCTGAGAAATGCCAGTCCACTGTACATAAAAAAATAATGATAAGCCTCAACTGCTACAAGCTACAGCAATAAAGAAGCAACAATAAGTGGTATCACGTTTCCTTGGTAACACATTTAATTTGGTTCACTGACAGGTGTCCCTTGTGTGCTGTGCTATCTGCTTGAATGATTAGGATACCAGCAATGATAATGTTCAGTCATCAGAACTATTGCTTCACCTCTAATCTGTTTTGATATCAAAAAGTAATTTAGAGTCTTGTGTCAGGTCATTGTAAATGAACTCTTAAGGTATATAAATGCAATTTATTACTTTTTTTGGAAACAAGGGGCGTAGCTAATATTTGACCTAATGTGCGGCAATAGTTACTTTATGTGCAAGTCACTATTCATACTGCAGCAGATTGTGACCAATCTGATTATTTTTGCCTCATGTGTGACATATCTGGGTGACAGCGGTAATTTGTTTATGGCAGTTATGGTCTAATGGTCAGAGAGTCAGAAACCCGGAGGTTGCAGGTTCGGTTTTTAGTACCAGCAGTAAAAGCAGGTGGGCATATGTGTCACGTCGGCACCGTCAGCTGATCCTGGATCAGGCGGCTACAGCCGCTCTCAGTCTCCTGAGTACTAACGAGACGCACGTGATCTAATCACCGACAGCAGCTTAAAAGACACGCTCCCTACCCTAAGAGCTACATACCCTCTTGCCTCTCATGCTTACCAGCTTCACAGGATCGCTGACATGGACGCTGACAGTGTGCCTCCCCAAGTAATCACAGAGTCCTGCTTGAAGAAGACCAACAAATCCAATACCTACCTGCGATACAAACCTTGTGTACTTACCTGAGCCCGCAGCAACTGAATTATCAAGTATCTGGAGATCGCTCACCCGACGTAAGCTAGAAATGTTCACTCATCCTTGCACACTCCCCTGCTATAGCCTTTCTTCACCGCACCTGTAAAACTGAGTAAACAATCCGGACATCGTTCAACTTGTTATGAACTTGCAAATGCACTCATCAGAATGTTCTCACCTGTGATATCCTCTCCACGCAGTTTTGACGGAGTTGGTCAGCGATCTGGAGTCTCATTCTAAGTTTGTCAATAAACCTCCTTATTTATTGACCTGGTCTCTCTAGTCCCGCCATTTTCCAGAACTTTATGACAGAAATATTTAGAGACATGTTGCATACATTTGTCATCTACATCGATGATATCTTGGTATGCTCACCTGACCTATCCACCCATAAAAAGCATGTCAAACAGATGTTGCAACAACTACGAGAACATTCCTTGAACCTGAAAGCAGAGAAATGCGAATTCCACACTTCACGAGTTCAGTTCCTTGGATATGTCATCACACCGAATGGGATCACTATGGACGCCCACACCTACAAACACCAAAGCTCTACAACAATTTCTAGGCTTCGCAAACTTTTATCGCCGGTTCGTATTAGGATATAGCCTCATCACCGCACCTCTTATGCCCTTATTGAAGGGTGTTAATAAGACTCTGACATAGATTCCCGAAGCTGAAACTGCTTTTTCCAAATTTAAACAAGCCTTTTGCACCGCCCCAAACCTCAGACATCCTGACCCAAACCTACCTGTCATGGTGGACGCAGCCACGCTAGGGATAGGAGCTACACTGTCCCAGTACCACGGTTCACCACCAGTGTTACACCCCTGTTTTTATTTTTCCCGCAAGTTGTCCCCTGCTGAACAGAATTATGATGTAGGCAACGGAGAACTTATAGCTATAAAACTAGCATCAGACGAATGGCGTGTAAAGGTTGTACCGTTTGTGCCATCACCAACACACCACGTAAACTTCCAGAGGGCAAACTACAGCCATTACCTTTACCCCAACGTCCCTGGTCCCATGTCGGTATAGATTTCCCAACTGACTTACCCCGGTCTGAGGGTAACATGGCCATACTGGTAGTAGTGGACAGATTTTCGAAGGGGTGCAAATTATTCCATTACCAGGGATTCCTACCGCCTTAGATACAGCCAACGTGCTGTTTCATCATGTCTTTAGACACTTCGGCTTACCAGAGGACATAGTTTCAGACAGGGGCCCACAATTTACTTCCAGAGTCTGGAAGGAGTTTTTTAGACTGCTGGGAGTGATCATTAGTCTATCCTCAGGATATCACCCTCAAACTAACGGCCAGGCAGAAAGGAAAATTCTCAAGAAATCTCTCGTTACTTACGAGCATACTGTCAAACACATCAGGATGAGTGGAGTAAATTCCTTCCTTGGGCCGAATATGCTTAAAATTCGCTCAGACCGAAAACCACAGGTCTGAAACCCTTTCAATGCTTATTAGGTTATCAACCCCCACTCTTTCCCTGGTCTAAAGAACCCTCTCAAGTACCAGCAGTAGACTATTGGTTCCGCACGTGTGAGCAAGTGTGGAATTCGTCTCCCTTCCACCTAAAGCGAGCAGTTTGAAGGCATGAGACCTGGGCAGACGCACGTAGGTCAGACACACCTGTGTACCAACATGGAGAGAGAATATGGTTATCTGCTAGACATAAAGCTCTGGTTACCCTGTAAAAAGTTAAACCCTGATACATAGGCCTGTTTCCCATCCTCCGTCAGGTTAACAATGTAACCTATGAACTGCAATTACCACCACAATACCGGATTCTCCCTACGTTTCACGTATCCTTGCTCAAACGTCATTCTGATACTCTGTTTCCTCTTGCTCCAGAATATCCAGAAACCCCTCCTCTAGAAGTCGACAACTCAGAATCCATCTACCAGGTCAAGGAAATCCTTGACTCATGACGGCGGAATGGCAGACTGCAATATCTAATTAAGTGGGAAGGATATGGACTCGAGGAAAGGTGTTGGATAGATTGGGAGGACATACTTGACCCGTCAATTACTCAGGAATTTCACAGGAACCATCCAAACCGCCCTGCCCCTAGGGGCCGAGGCCGTCCTCGCCGTCGGTTACAAGGGTCAGGAGACGCCCGTGGAGGAGGGGGTGATGTCACGTTGGCACCGTCAGCTGATCCAGGATCAGGTGGCTACGGCCGCTTTCAGTCTCCTGAGTACTAACGAGACGCACCTGATCCAATCACAGACAGCAGCTTAAAAGACATGCTTGCCAGCTGAGCTCGAGCTACATACCCTCTTGTCTCTCATGCTTACCTGCTTCACAGGAACACTGACACGGACAGCTGACAGTGTGCCTCCCCGAGTAATCACAGAGTCCTGCCAGAAAGAGACCAACATTCATTACTGAGCCTGCAGCAATTGAACTATCAAGTTAGTGATCTGGAGATCGCTCCCCGGACTTAAGCTAGAAATGTTCACTCACCCTTGCACACTCACCTGCTATATCCTTTCTGCACCGTGCCTCTAAAATTGAGTAAACGATCCAGTGATCGTTCAACGTGTTATGTATCAGAAGTGTAAGTTATGAAGTCAGAATTGTGAGATATAAACTTGCAATATTGATCGCAATCGCAATTAATATCTCAGAAATTCTGATTTTATAACAATGTTGTGATATAAAGTCACAATTTTGCCTTGTTTTCACAGAATTGTGAGATATAAACTGACAATTGCGAGTTATTAAGTCCAATTTTGAGTGAAAAAAAAAGACTTATATGTTCTCAATGTTTATTTAGTGGCGGAAATGGGCTTCCATAGGGGGGCGTGAATGAAGAGCACTGCAGCAATGTGAAAGAGTGTGTGTACTAACATGGATGAGTTAAATTGAGACAACAATTTACTTGGCCTCTGCATTTGAAGTACTTTGCAAATTACAATCACAGCCCTAATTTTGAGAGAAAAATAAAAAGCTTGAACTTTTGTATCTTTTATATTAATACTGCATGTATTGAGTAATCATAAGATGTAAAAAAAAAGAAGAAAAAAAGTATGTGGTTTAAGTATGTTTGTAAACTTTAATCCCAGTACTTTAGAAGTTTTGAAGGCTTTTCTGCCAAGAGCTACTCTTATGAATTTGAATAGAACCATACATCATTGTGCCAAAGTATTACTGAGGGTAATGAAGTGTGAAGTGCAAGTGGAGCTGTGTTCTGTCATAAGAAGTAGGAGGAAGCTTTTCTCCTGCAGTGGGGGATTGCGGTTAGCCTTTCGGCAATCATGAACGAGTTCCACACACCTTCAACTGTGAGAGAAAGAAAGCAGTGTGAAAGAGAGAGACAGTAGCCAGAGTTAAAATGTGAGAGTAAGCTGTAGATTAATTAAAAGGCACCAGGATGTGCAAGCACAGATGAGAGTCAGTCTTTCCTCTGAAGAAGATGGATCTTAAAAAAACAGAAACATCTGGGCCACAAGCTTCCTGCTTTAAAGAACACAGAGTGGTTGTCTGAAGAAAGTGTGAAGGTACTCTAATTCAGAAAGTGTTTTAGCAAGTGTCATGATGTTGGCTTTTGCATGTTCTGCCATGCTTCCATGCTCTTTAAGATGATTAGTGTTCAGCTCAGCTTATTGTAAAATCTCTGTTTGAGAATGTTCTACTCAGAGTCTTGAAAAACAAGGATTTTTTTTTTTTTTTTTGATAGTTGGTAGGGAAAGTATTCCCAATGTATTTTTGATAGAAAAACAAATCCTTTAAAAAAAAAAATATTATTCAACATCAGAAGCTGCAAGACTTTAACAGAATATCTTTGGATCTGAGAAGACAAAAGAGGAACTGAATCACAAATCCTTCTAATCTCCAGATCCATTATATTGAGTGGGTTTTTCAAAGGGTTTGAATGCTTCCGTGAAATGCACCTACTTTGCGATCAACACGTCATTGAACTCATTGGCCCAGTTTCCCGTTAAGGGCTTAAAATAAACTAGGACTAGGCTAATTCTACTTAAATTAATCCACACTAAACAACTGACTTTCAGAGATGTTGCTTAAATTTGGATTTACTAGTTCTAGACTAGAGTCTCAGATTAAGGTAATCAAGGACAAGTGAGATCATCTTTTGGAAACCCGATTAGATTAATGGCATGCACAT
>JAUMHQ010000090.1:3266286-3278440 GCA_032361165.1 Enteromius paludinosus | reverse complement strand
TTAAAACTAATTGTGTAGTTCAAAGCAACAGCATTAGGTGTTCACAGTAATTTTAAAAATCGCTACTGTAGCTAAATAAGTGCCATGAGCACGTCTCTTCATGCGCTAGTGAACGTTATACAGCGGACCAGATGCGAACGTCCCTGTTTGGACCGCTGACGAACGTTATAAAGCGGACCAAACGCGGACCAACAGAAAATTGGCGACGTCCAGAGATGGGGACTCAGACTCGAGTCCCCATCTCTGCATTTAGTCCACGACTAGGCTTAATCCCCATACGGGAAACCGGCCCATAGTGTTTACTTAAAGGAATTAGCAGATGAATGTTCTTGTTCCCCTTTGATTAAATATTAGATCAGCAATTAGTCTTGCTATTTTTCATGGCCGCCTTCCTCGAGTCTGTTTGACATCAGAATTAGGTTTGCATGTTTGGTGTGAAACCTCCTTTCTGTAATCAAACAAAAGAACCTACATCCATTTGTATGAAAGCAATTTGCTTACCATTTACTTACAATGTGGATATTTTAGTGCAATGCATTCATTTTTTGCTTGGTTTTCTCAGCAGAATATGCCTTCAGTGAGCAGCAACCATTGTTTGCATCTTAGCAATGACTCTTATTCAGTGCCATTCAGTGACATTCACAGCGACTGTGGAATTAGGCCAGGAAGCAGTTCTTATTGTAAAGAAAAACAAACAGAAAATATTAATAAAGTTATAAAGGGAAGTACGGTGTAAGAAAAGAAAATCATGAAGCCTCACCATGACTGAAGGTCTGGGAAAAGAGTGATGAGGCCTGGCAGTCATTCACGCTCCCCTCCCTATCCAAAGTGCATGGATGCAGTGACATCTTTATAGTGAATTTGTCTCCCAAATTCTGGAAAGAAAAGGACATGGTGAACCTGGAAATGCATTTTTTTCCTGTTCTGGGGAGCAAGTCTTAGCAGTTTTGACATGACAAGTTACTGCCAGTAAATGGATATCATTACATTTCAAAAGAAACATTCTGACATACTCTACATGCTTGCATTATTTCTGACAGATTTGAAACATTCGCTTTGATGCATCCAGCTTCAAGCTTTTGCAATGGTCACACACAGTCAAGAAACAGTGTTACTTGTTTCCTCCTTGGACCTGTTATGACACTAGAGTGCATGCACATGCTAAAGACACATATCCATTGATAAAATACATTTGGAGATGTTTTATCACTGTTTTTAAGCCTTTTCTAGCACCCATTACCATGATGCCTATCAAACTTTCTTCCTGGTCTGGACCCAAGGGATGCAAGCTACTTTAAGTAGTTCAGTCTGAGTTGACAAACATTTGGTAGCAGACATTCCGGGATGTAACTCTAGATTAAACCATGGCTGCCTAGCTCCCTACCTTCTCCTTACCTAAACCAGCAAATACACCATTGTACAACATGCAAAGAAGATGAGAGGTCTTCTCGGTGTGCTCAACATTTTACAAAGCAATACTGACTTCAGGTGTCTTATCACATGCTGCCTTTATTCCAGTTGTCACCACTTGAATTGCCAGTTGTGACTGAATGAGATGAGGTGGTGCTGATGAATGGAGAACGCTTTCCCTTTTTAGCACCTTCTCCTGAGACATTACCCAAGCTACGATGGCAAACCTCACACTGGTACTCATGTTAATGATACAAATGTAAATCTGCACTTGTCCAAATATGAAAACCTGAGTATAGGCAAACTGGGGTTCATACCTAGCAAATCAACCTAAGGTAAAATGGAACATCACTGCCATGATACCAAGTTCAAAATTATTGTGAATGGCAAGTCTTAAAGCTGAACAGAGACTGACCAGTTTTCCTGCTGAGATGCAGAATGTGTGGATGAGTCATTGTATGGCCGATGCCCATGCTGTATTACCGTGTTATTATTTTCCACTGAGACCAATGGTATAAACTAATAAGGACTTTATTTCTAGCCCTCGTCAGTACATAGGCTGTTGTAATTGTTCCTCATGGTGAGTCTCAATCTGTGCTTCACTGCAGGGCAGGACTTTGTCCCTGTGGTATTACTAAGTGGCCACCAATTGTTGCAAGTAAGGTCAAATGCATTACCACAGCACACCATCATCCTGATTTTAGTGTGTTGTCTGGTTTTAATTTGGATGTTGAAGCTACAGAGCTGTTTTGACCCATTAGCCATTTGATTCATGCCGTCTCCAGTGGGCACACATCCCAGCAGACTTCACAGTGGATATGGAGCAAGGTGCCACATAAGCCATAATCCCCTCTTTCTAAGACTGCAGACTTTCTCTGTTAGCGTTAGTTCACTTTTTTTTTAATACAGGGCTAATCATTTATATAGCACCATGAGGGATGTGTAAGGGAAATCCAAAGAGAGACGTCTGTTAAATTGATTCATATTTTCTCTTGTGTGCTTAGTCATTCTCTTACAACTATAGTACATTCACGTCTGACTAATTTACATAGGATATTCTGCTGTTGGCGAAACAGCTAATGTCCCTTAAATACATTAAATGTAAATAGAGTTTGCTGATTATATATCATTCATTCAATTAATGCTTTTTGCTGAAGGCCTAAGCAAAGGCCTCTGTTTTTCTTGGCCAGAGAAGTTTTACCTCTATGAGAGCTGTCTTTGTCACATAAGGGTGAAATCGATGAACAGATGTACTGCTTTTATGCAAGACCCGTTAAACAGGGGTACTTGAGGGTGTTTAGAAGATCTGGCACAAAATGTATGTACCTGGTCTCATGGCATAAACATACCTGGGTGCACTTTTTAGTGAGATACAAAATACATACCAAAAAGTGCATATCACTCTAGTTTCCAAAAGAAATTAACACTAGAGGCAATACAACTCAGACACCTTTTATTGCTCCTTTTCACACAAATTTACAGAGTTTCAATTAATAAAGTGTAATTTTCACAGAATTAGTTGAACAATATCATGTTATGTCTTCAAAACAATATTAATATCCTGGGAGATTTGATAACTGATGCTTTTGAACATTAACATCACCCATATCTAGCTTTGTATCTATGTGTTTTCATAAACAGTAGGTTTGTTCGGTAGCTCACCGAGTGCGGAGATGTACTTTAGAGGCAAGGAGCTCCGGATCAAATCCCATGTAACTACAGTTCAACAAAACAGTTCAAATCTGGGTAAAAGGAAGTTCTAAATGGCAAAGTTGCATCAACAAATGCGTTTTTATATCAGTTTTGCATTTGTTAACACTATCAGGTAGGTTTAGGGTTGGATTTGGTGTTTTTGCAACATGATAGGACATTAGGACAGTCATGCATATTTCAATTCTGAACCACCATAATACAACGTAATAAGCATGTTCCAGGTTTCAAGTATTGAACCTGTGTTTTAGCACCACCCATTGGACACCCATTCTCTTTTAAACTGCAGCGAAACGTGCAGTTAGCTACATAAAAACGGTATTGCACAAAAAGTGCACAGAGGTACATATTTTTATGAGACCAGGTTGAAATTTATACAGGATAAAGTACAGTGAAATAAAGAAAACACTTTCTTCCAGCATTCATTTAAACACTTTGACACTGTACTAAGGCTATGTTGCTAATGGAAATTCTCACTCATTTGGAAGAAACCGGGTAGTTTGATTGGCAATTGGTGTTATTATTGCAGTTTTTCCTCGATTGCTAGAACACTATAACCAAGCTTTTAAAGTAAATTTCAAAACCATAACGCTATTTTTCTTAAAGCACACCCATTTCCCTGAACTATAAACACTATTCCCTGCTTTGACACATGAGTCAAATTTGGTAAACTGTTGCTGCAAAACTCTACAAATCCCTACATTTTTCAGTGCTTACACCATGTGCTCTTTTAGAAAACACTAGCATTCAATAATGTTAACTTAAGTTAGCACAGCTTGAGCTCAGTTAGCACACAATTAACCAGGTGGAAACACTAGGAGTCAAAATTTATCCCACACCAATCAGAACCTTAGATAAAGAAAAAATGACGTAAGTCAGCTAACAGTTATTCTCAGGGGCTTTGGTGCATTTCTCAGATCAGAAATGAAATTCTAAGAACTACTTATTCAACATCATCTAGTCTCTTCGGTAAATCATGAAACATTTCTCTTTCCAAGTTTCCATTGCTCTGGTACAATCGTGGAGCAGATTATGTATATTTGATTTTGTTTTGATTATGTACACAATGACATCTAGTCATTACTGTAATACATTGATTATTGTAAGTAATTACGGTAAACATAAATTGGTTGATCTAACATAAACGGTCAACCAAATTTTCTACATATTTCTTTTCATACAGTATACAGTTTCATACAGTCTTTTTCAATCAACATACCACATACAGTAATGTGTACATTTGTACTTTTAAAATGAATGTATGGCATACAGAAAAACAGTCTTTTGCATTTCAGTACAGTAACTGCAAAACTGATGCCATAGTTCGTAGATTCGGTAGAACTAGCAGAGAGCACTTTTATATTGAAAACATAACTAAGCATTTTGCCTAAGCATCTTTTTTGTGAAGATCATCAAGGACATAAGGCATGCAAGAGGATTTTACCCACGCTGTTTGTCCAGAGGCAGTATAGCCTGTGATGTAGACCAGATTTTTTGGCCTGACCCAGAGCAAAGACAGGATGCTAAGGCAGAAGATTAACATTTTTTAACAGTTGTACTGTGTAGTATATGATTGAATAAAAATGTGCCAGTGTATACATTAGTTGTTTCTTTTGTGTTCATGTAAAAAAGGTTTTTGAGGACGAGATCCATGAGCAACATAACTGTTTTGGAAATATTGTCTTGAATTAACTGCACCAGTGTGTAAAACTATGTTGTAGTGTGTGTGTTTTTGAGGGCTTGTGTTTTAAGTCTGGTTTTTCAGCAAAAGTTAATGGTTTTGAGTGTAGAGCTTCATTTTGACCTGCAAATAGGATGTTTGGTAAATTAGGTGAGATGTTATGGATTTGTGTTTACTGTTGTGAGAATATGAGGCATAGTTTCAAGTTTTAAATAACACTTTTAAATACACCGCCATTTTATCTCAGATTATATATTTATTTATATATTTACAGATATCTGTTTCCAGACCAAAGTAATGTTTATATACTGTATTCTAACTTTGTCTCAGCTACTAATAATAGATTTCCTTAGGAGAAATTGGTGGAATATAAAATAGACTTTAAAAGGCATTGGTAAGGAATAGATTGCTTGGTTTTAAATGACAAATGTTGAATCAGAGATATTGTTGAAATCTCTTCTGAAACTCTTAAGGGAATGTTCAATTCTGTTAAAATTCATAAACACATGAATTCTGAGGTTCCTAGATCAGATTCAGGCCTCATTCATATGTGGAAATAAACCTGAATTAGATACAATCATTCTGCATCTGTCATAGCAGACAGATAAAAGAGTTTCCTTTGCCAGTGCGAGTTGTACGTCACTGAAAAAGAGAAGGTGGCGAATAAAGTCAGGTCGACACTAATTTGTCTACAAATTGGAATTTGGCATCAAGACTTGCAGTGTAAACGTGGCCTTAGAGGAAAATCCAAAAAGCACAGGAATAACCCCACAGGTAATTTTTTTTTGTTTTGTTTGTGCCCTTTTAGTGCCTATGATTCAAACTGTGTACTCAAAGCTTTCACGCTGTGTTCGCTGACTGTTTTGGCAGGAAGAGCACTAAGAGTGACATATGTGCCATAGGAATCAACAATCCATGTGGTGAAATTATTGAAAGGGTCACACATTTTCCTGGGAATGTGACATATTACACAGCAGGGGATTTTGTAAAAAATTCTGAGGGACAGCCTGGGGGTGCAAAGAGTATTAAACAAATGAAAGTGCGGTACGTGCCTGTGGTCTAGACTTCTGACTTTGTGCTGACAACTGCTCACTGTTCCTCTGATCTGACTGTGAGAGCACAAAAATAGCCGAAGCTTGTCAGAAAGCCTGAGGGCTCATGTAAGCTGCGAACACTGATGTTACATTAGAAGCCTATGTACATTAGCTAAGTCTGTGTTGGTGTAATGCTTACTGCATAGCACTGTGTCACTCTTCCTCATGGTTAATTTTGGTTCACAGTTTCAGGTGAATTTGCTTTAATTGCATAACAGCCCATCTAGGCAGAATTGTAAATGTTAACACACTTGTTTGTCATTTATTCAGTTACTCTATAGAAAGAGATGTATACTTTATAAAATGTTTGCACTTGGAACATCGACATAACAATTGCCGTCATTTAACTGAACTGTAAATACCATGTAAATACCACAGAGGTGTTAATTATCGAACCTAAAAACCCAGCATGTAATAATGTAGAACACTATTGTAGTCCTTTATTGGGTTGCAATCACACCTAATTGTTTTGCAACAGAGAGGAGGAGACCAGTACAACCCGGAGGTTGTAATACCTTGCGAAGCCCGCAGCTCGACAATTGGCTGCCAGAGTGCTCCGGCGTGGTGGGAACCTTGGGCACGTATCCAGGCTGGGGTCTCAAGACTACGTGAGAGTAGGTTGCCCGAACACAAGGCACTCTTAGCTTACCGAAAATGCTTGGAGGCTCCCCGACCCTCTTGATGGAATTGGAACAGACTCCACTTCAAGGCATAAGCTTGCCTCGTAGAGAGGGCTCTGGCCTGAGTGATAGTGTCTACCACCGCCAGATCTGCGGGTGCCATATGGCACCAGCTCCCTGTGATCACACAACTTTTCTCGAGAATGGGCCATGATGAGCCAGTCATCGAGGTAGTTGAGGATCCGGATGCCCACTTCCCTTAACGGGGCAAGGGCGCTCTCCACGACCTTCGTAAAGACATGTGGTGACAAGGAGAGCCCGAAGGGAAGGACACTGTACTGCCATGCTCGACCCTCGAACGCAAACCGTAGGAACGGTCTGTGTCGAGGAAGAATCGAGACATGGAAGTAAGCGTCCTTCAGATCGACCGCTGCAAACCAATCTTGGAGCTGAATGCATTTGTTCTGAACGGTAGCCTGTGCAAGGCACAATTCAGAACTCACAGGTCCAAGATGGACCAGAGGCCACCACCCTTCTTTGGCACAATGAAGTAAGGGCTGTAAAACCCTGCCTTCATCTCGGCTGGAGGGACTGGCAGAGGACAGAGGACAGAAGGACAGAAATTTCCTTGTGGAGTTCAGGGGCCTCTCTCGCGCTGCCACAACAGTCTCGAGCACGCCACTGAATCTGGGAGGATGCCGGGCGAACTGAATCGCATAGCCGAACCGGGTCGTCCGGATGAGCCACTTCGATGGGCTGGGAAGCGCGGCCCATGCCTCCAGTCTCGTTGAGAGCGGGACCATCGGAGTCACCAGTTTGCCAGAAGGTGTGCAGCGGTGAGCAGGGCAGCTGGGTTGAGCAGAGGGTTTCCCGTAGTAACTCGACACAGTGCCGCTGCCCATGTCCCCGGAGGAGCTGGCTGAAAGTCCGGAGGGAAGCATTGTGTCCCCAAGCCGTGACTTCCTGGCCGCTGGCAATGTGATGTGCTGTGGGTGACAATAAGGCCACCGTTGACTGCTCACCATCAGGCCACAAGCACCTGGGCCCGGAAGGGGGAAAGCTGCTTCTGCTTCTGAACTGCGGAGAACTGCTGAGAGTGTCAGCCTAAGTTATCGGGGCATCGAGAAAGCAAACCTTCATTGTGTGTTGTCAGTTTCCTCGCTCTGCAATGTATTTTTCACTATGTGAGAACATATGGAGCGTAAGAGCGCCATTGTTTGTCAGTCATGGCAACAGTAACTAATGAGGGCAGGTCTTTGCTAATGGCCAATTCTGTCTATACTGAATTCTATTCTGACACAAATTTCAAATGATTGTGTTCATTTTCGTTTTTTCGTGTGCAGTGTAGACAGACTTTAGCTGTTTTGCAGCATGGCACAACACAAAAACTTTTGTCTTTTGTTTCGCAGACGTTTTCATCTTTTGTCTTTTTTTATCCGCCATCTTTATCATTCTGTCGTTGCTCGGCTGTTTTTTTCAGCAGGTATCAGTCCTGTTCACTGAGAGCTCTCTATCCTGCATCTTGAGTAGACAAGCCCCTTACTGCTGATTGGCTGAAAAAATACATACCCCACCTTTAAAGAGTATGGTATCATGACTGAGTAATTTACTTCATAAATGATGTTTTAGTAGACTTGGCGTGCTTTGAAGAAACAGACTTTTACATACTAAATCATATGTAAAGTACGTTATATATTTTAGTCGTTTTTACAGATATGTGTGAATGGGGACTATTTCAGCAGACATTGTGGTCGAGACACAAAACTTTTTCCGTTTTTAGTATGCAATTTCGTCTTTAAAAGAAGTGCAAAATCAAAATAAGGAGCAATTATGAAATTGCATATACTTGAGCCCTACATAAATGGGTCAAACAAGCACTTAAGTCTTAGCAAAACATTACATTCTTAAGGTCATTGAAAAGACAAAAGTAAAGACAATACAGGTAACGATACAGCACTGTAGTGAAGTGTCACATGACAAGCATGTCTCCATTGTAAAAGGTATGTTATACATCCTAAAAAAATATATTAATAACACAACAACCTTTAACTGGCAAACTCCAGTAATTTCATTGGAAATTCATGCAATCAGAAGTTTTGTGTGAAGGCAAATTTTGCTTGTTTTCAAGTTAGCTATTAATGTGCGGCATTATTCTAGAAGCTGTGCTTTAAACGTTGCTTCACTATTGCTAACAATCAATGTAATGTGACCGGACTTCTAGGTTGTGGACTCAGAGTACTGGAATAAAATACAATAAATTTGTAAGGGAAAAATGGTTTCCTTTTTTCCCTTTCTATAGAACAAAATTAGTGTGGAATAACATAAATGAAAATTTGTTTTTTATGGGTGAACTTCTTTAAAAATCAGATCCTGTAGCACATCTACCATCACGGGACTAACAGTGCTAACTAGCAAAACCCCAACCTCTTGAGAGGTGAGTCTCTGAGGTGTGGAGTAGAGCAGTATGATTGTCTTGTATATTTTCATCCATTACTCTAAGGAACAGTGTAGTCTCATAGTTTACAAGCCTGTTTACGCTTATCTCCCTCCTGAGGCTGAAAGGGCTCAGATGGGTTGTAGTACACAGACAGTGCAAGAGAAATAAGCTCTACATGGGTATTGTGAGAAAAGTTATTTTTTTCCTTGATAACCTGATCAGCGCTTGCTGTAAGGGTAAATGGATGTGGGAGATAAATTGGCCTGTTCTACTCACTAGCTCCATTTAAGAATAGTTCACTGATTCACTGACTGAGACAATACTACTGCCTGTCTCTCATGACAAGATTTTTTGAATCAGTGCCTTCTGTTCTGGTAGTCCATCTGTTTTATTGCTCTTTGTAGAAGGTTTTTGCGTGAAACTTAAATCATCACTTCCACTCCCTCGCTTAGTGAGGATTTTAATTGAGATCACTTTAGTGGACGTTGGTTTTAGTTGGTTATTGACAAGTTATCATGTCATCATACTAATTGTAACAATCAGCTCCCCTTGTGTCTGTTTTAATACAGCATGCTATCTGGCAATTTTCTTCTTTGTATCATTGCATTACACATCTCAGAGGACTAAGATTATGTCTGGTTTATTTTCAATGTCACTCAGTTTTCAGTGCAGTCCATCTGCTGAATCACATTGATTCTCTATTTGGGGCTTTTTAATGCCAGGATAAATACTTAAAGGAGCAGTTCACCCAAAATGAAAATTTGCTTAAAATGTGCTCACGAGTGCCATGAAATGCCATTTTACGAGTTCACGCTTCCTCATTAATGAATAAAGCAAATTTGGCATGCTGTCCAGGGAGCGAGCCGGGAGAATGGGCAGACTCCGAACCCTAGCGGCTTGAACCCTAGGCGGGGTTTAGTGGTTCGGTGTCTGGCTCGATCTCCTTCTGCCCCCCTGGGGGAAGATGTGGAGCTAAGGAGGAGAATGGGGAGGAAGAGGGGAGCATGAAAAGCGAGATGTGGAAGAAGGGAAAAATGGGTTTATTTATAGTGGGAAGGAAACATTTGATTGGCGATTGTAACGAGGAGATTGATTAGATGATGCGATGCCAGATTAATTTGTCCAGTGATCCTCCCGAAACTATGTTATCAAAACATTCACTAAATATGTTTCTTTACGGGAACGGATTTAAAGAATTTTAGAATTACATCACTTGATCACCAGTCGATGCAGTAAATGGGTGCCGTCAGAATGAGAGTCAAAACTGCTAATAAACATTTTTTAAAAAGAGGGGGAAAAAAACAACAACAAAAAAAAAAAAACATCACAGTAACCCACAAGTGACTACCCCAGTCCATAAATGAACATCTTGCAAATTGAAAAGCTGTTTGTAAAAACAAATTCGGCATTTTTATTATTAAATCATTTCTTCAGGCTAAAATATGAGTCCTTGGTTTAGAAAATAATAATAATAATAATAATAGTAATAATAATAAAATCTAAAATTAAACAATAAACTAAATATTGCATTCAGATGGCTACTTGTTGGTGTGGTGTGAAACTGATAATAAGTGTAAAAGGCCTCAAGTCCTACAGGAGCAAGCTCAATAATTATAATATACAATTAAATATTTGTCATAAATGAGCCCGTTGTGGTGTGATGCCGGCGCCTCTCAGCATGGCAAGGAGCAGAGTACACAAATAGCTTGATGTGCAACTTTTAATATTCCCAGGACACAAAAAACTAAAACTGATGAGGCAGCAGTTAAAAAAAACAACAACGTGGAGCACGCACAAGACTTTAACCAAGGATAGGAGGGCTAAACCAAAAAATACAAAGACGGGGGGGAGAACAGGACCAGACAAACAAGGAACATTTAATAACGCCCCCCTCCGAAAATGCGCACCTGCGCCGTAGGTTACAACAAAACAAAAAAAGGAAAACAGAAAAACAGAACTATCACTGGGGAGGGAGGGGTGGGCGCCCTGGAGGCAGGATGAGGGAGCACACACCTGGATTGCCTCCAGGGCGGATCAGGAGCCTCAGCAGTCCACTGCAAATCAGGAGTCTCTAGAGTCCATGGGTCAAGGGCCTTGGCTGGCCATGGCGGATCAAGAGTCTCAGGAAGCCATGGATCAGGGACCTTGGCTGGCCATGGCAGATCAGGAGCCAGCTGTGGACACTTGAGAGCAGACCCAATCCAAACCCCTGTCCCGCCCACCCTTTCCAGAGTCCAAGCACTACTGGCCCCCCCCCCAATTTCTTGGGGGAGCTCAAGTGGGGGAACTTCAGGAGGTGCGGATAATTGTGGAGGGCGCACGGGGTGCACAGCAGGCTCTGGAGGGCACACGGGGTGCGCAGACGGCTCTGGAGGGCACACTGGAAAGCGTACTGAATGCACAGATGCCTCTGGAGGGTGCACTGGATGTGCAGACGACTCTGGAGGGCGCACTGGATGCGCAGACGACTCTGGAGGGCGCTCTTGCAGCGCAGCAGACTCTGGAGGCTGGAATTGAAAAATCTGGCTCTCCCACCAGCGAAATCGGCTCCGCGTTCTGCGTCACAGAGAGCAATGGGGTCGGACTGGAGTCCGTGAGGATGAGTGCATTCAAACCTGGGGGCGTGCTCATTATAGGCTGCTCCGGCGCGCACGGCGACCACCAGCTCCGGGAGTGCACCGTCATCAGACAACTAAACACTGCCGACCTCCATGGCAGGTCTCTCACGTCCGGCAGTTCCACCGTAGTGAGTCGTTGGGCAGCGCTGTAAAAAGCTGCCGCGAGCACAGAATCGCCGAGATCCGACCGTTCAGCCAGCTGGTAGTATTCATGAGCAAAGTCCTCGAACAGCGGGTCTCGGCGAACAAAAGCGAATAGCTTTGCGGTGAATGCCATCCTCAGTTAGATCCTTGGTTCTGTCAAAAATGAGCCCGTTGTGGTGTGATGCCGGCGCCTCTCAGCATGGCAAGGAGCAGAGGACACAAAGAGCTTGATGTGCAACTTTTACTATTCCCAGGACACAAAAAACAAAAACTGACGAGGCAGCAGTTCAAACAAAAACACAACGTGGAGCACTCGCAAGACTTTAACCAAGGATAACTAGAACTCAAAAGACAACAGATTAAATACAGAGAAACTGAAAGGCTAAAGTGAGGACAGCTGAGAAAAACAGGTGAGACGAGTAAACTAATCAGAACATAAT
>JAUMHQ010000090.1:3249528-3260419 GCA_032361165.1 Enteromius paludinosus | reverse complement strand
AATTTTTTGAGATAGGAATTTGGGGTTTTCATGAGCTGTATGCCAAAATCATCAATATTAAAACAATAAAAGGGCTTAAACTACTTCAGTTGTGTGTAATGAATCTAAAATATATGCAAGTCTAATGTTTATCAGTACATTACAGAAAATAATGAACTTAATCACAATAGGCAAATTTTTTGAAAAGGACTCGTTTTAAGTCGCTGGGTTATGTTTGTAGCAATAGCCAAAAATACATTGTATGGGTCAAAATTGTTGATTTTTCTTTTTTGACAAAAATCCTTAGGATAGTTAGTAAAGATCATGTTCCATGAAGGTATCTAGTCAATTTCTTACCGAAAATATATTAAAACTTAATTTTTGATTAGTAATATGCATTGATAAGCTCTTTATTTGGACAACTTTAAAAGTGATTTTCTCAGCATTTAGATTTTTCTGTACCCCCAGACTCCAGATTTTCATATAGTTGTTTCTTTGTGAAATATTGCCCTATCCATCCAAATCATACATCAATGGGAAGCTTATTTATTCAGCTTGCAGATCATGTATAGATCATGTATAAATCTTAATTTCGGAAAATTAACACTTACAACTGGTTTAGTTGTCCATGGTCATATATATATAAAGATATAAATATAAAGATTATATAAAATATATATATAAACTTTAAAAGCCAGGGTGTTAAGCTCCCTTTCCTTGTCCATCTGCACCAGCAAGAATCGCACATTCCTAGAATAAAATTTCACATTCAGAAAACGTTTGTCAAACAGGGTGTTTTTGCAAGCTATCATTTTAAAATGTACCGCTTTTTTTATGTTGTAATTATGATACAATGCAATACAGAACGGTTGGCATAAGCAACCTAGCTAATGTTAGCCATCTCATTCTTAACACTTAAGTCACCAATCTGGAAGGCAGAATCCACACTGTTATAAAAAAAAATAAAAAAATTGGAGTGCCTTCCCACTTAATTTGTGTACTGATCACCTAGTTTATAAAGTATTAACGTTACAAGCATTCACAAAAACAGAAGGGAAAGTAAAGGACCTCATCATACACCACAAGAGATAAGTGTAATTTATACTGTAGCTGAGACAACATTACATTTAAGTAACAAATAATATCAACGTTATGAACTTTTTAACGTTATGAACTTACCCTCGTATTTCGTTAGTTCATGAGGCGTTAAGGGGCATATAAATAAAGCTTTGTACGCATGCACATACACACGCACTTTGCACAAACACATATTTAAGTTTATTTAGTGATAAAACTATTGTTGCAGGCATTTTTGTCAGTAAATGTACCTTCTAAGCGGCTAAATACGTCAAAGAGTACATTAATGCTTATCCGCACAGAGATAGATCAAATATTACATTAAATAGTAAAATAAGTGTGCTCTTACCACAACTTATTAAAAGTAGAGGTAAATAATCATACCATCATAAATAAAATGTAGCTTCATCTTTCTTGCAGCGATGTATGTGACCATCTGCCGAGATGTGCGAAGAATCCTAAAAGTTCGATGAAGAAGAAAAATTAAATCAACCAGTTGGGTTAAAATAAAATAACCCAACTCAGTGGTGCAGTGGTGAAAATTTATTTGATCCAGCACAAACAACCCAACTTTGTGTTAACATTACTTTAAATAACCTAGAATTTGGACCCAGCACAATTAACCCAACAATGTGTTTACAGAAATAGCTCAACACTTTTTAGAGTGTAATAAAAACAAGAATAGTCATCAAGCTAAATCACCAGAAAAAAATGGCAGATGCTGACGGAAGAGAAATTAGATTATTACATCGTAACATCTGGCTCACAGAGGATCTAATCTCCCAGGCTGGTCGTACATGAAGAATGGGTGTTCATGTGAGGCTGACACATCCCTAACATTCAGCGTCTCAGGAATCACACGGGCATGCTGCAGCGTTCCACTGGAGGCGGACATCCCGACATCACATTGACAACTAACTTGAAGATAAATGCTTTTCCTTTTAAAAGGAGGAAACAATTGAATATCTACAGCATCTGTAGCGGGCAGGGGTCCTGATAGCTCTGCATACGGCTCTATTGCTTCATCTCCTCTGGGACAGCAGACCATTTATTTCTCCTTACCTGGACAGTGAAGCAAGACCTGAGACAGCAAAAGCTTGTCTTTGTGGAATAAAATTTTTCATGCATTTCCTGCTTAGTTATTTGTTATATACATTTATAGCAATTGTTACTATAATTGTCATTACATTTAATCTTTTCTTAAAAATATAACATTATAATATATATATATATATATATGCTATGATAATTTATTTAATATAGTTTGAGAGATATTCACATTAAGTATGTAGCAAATTACCTTAAAGGGGGAATATTAATTTGCATAGGTTAACAGAATTAACTGGATAAAGCAGACTTTACCATAGAATAAACTGACATGGGGGGCGTTTCCCGAACAACGATGTAACACGCTGATAAACTATCATAGTACGATGCATTGTTTTGGAAACAACTAGCTACACACGACTTTCCCGTACACGGTCGCATCTCCGTCATTTGAACCACGTTAGTTCAACAACATAGGGCCATTGTTAATGACGTCACACGCATCTCATGAAGATATATCTTCTGCTATTAAACTGATTAGAGATCTCCAAGATGCTGCTGTATTGAACATGACACATATTGACTAATTTATTATTTTTGTTCACTGTCATTTTGCTTTATTTGATCTTTGAATCATCGCAGGTTCCCTCTTACGTCATGCTCAGAGGTTCCTTAGCCCTTTTTGCGCATGCGTACTTTTCAAAAACAGCATTTAGAATGGACGTGCAAAAATACATAATTAAATCGCTTTTTATATTTAGATAGAATGCAAGATAAAGATAGTAATGCATGCTAGTTTGCTTCCTGTGCCCAAGAGCGTATTTATTAAAGCAAATATATCTAACTAACAAGAAACTATGCTTCCAACCACAGGGCCAATGCTGTAGTTGTAACCACGTACGTTTGTGATGTTGATTGAGAATGTTCGTTTGAACTATGCTTTCGGGAAACACCAAATCGTTGAAATATACTGGCAACGACGGAACTTGCGACCATAGTAGGCTAACTATGCCTTTGGGAAACGCACCCCAGTTCGTCAGTGTTGATTATTTATTAATTCTAAGAAATGTTAACTTCCAGGGTAAGGGAAATATCATTTTAAATTGCCCCAATTAAAGGTAAGGATATTTTCATATTTTGGTTTTGGAAGTCCCCAATAATTGGTTGACATGCATGCAAGGTCAGAAAACCTTTCAGCAGCTTTGTTTCCATAAGCCCAGTTGAATGTGTATTTTGAAGTATTGCATGAGAGACAAATGATGGAAAAGCTAAATGAAAAAAAAAAAAAATCCTATAATTTGCAAAAATGTTTTACGTTCACTTGAGGTGGTTTTTAACTTGTTCAAAAAAGAGTTAATGCGAATGATGAAAGATGGAAATGCTTTTTGCAAATGAATTCCTCCAAGCACATAAAGAAGCCATGTGACTTTGTGCTGAGAGATGGAAAACTTAACTATCAGCTGACTGATCTTATTCCACAGCATCTGAAATGTTGTTATGGTTATTCTGAAAAGGCTGAGCAAAATCTGTATTTCTGTATAATTGTCTTACACAACTGCATTCCCAAACAGCAGGCATCCACCTCCGAAAGCAATGACAGCATTTATTGTGTTTCGTCTGCTCACTCTGAGGTGTAATTTATCATATATGAAAAGTATTATATTCAGTAGCTTCTCCTAGTTTTATGGCAGTCAGTGGGACAGTCACAAGCCTCCTGATTTTTTATCCAAAATATCTTAAATTATGTTCCGCAGATAAACAAGGCATTCATAGGTTTGCAATGACATGGAGGAAAGTGATTTCATTTTGGGGTGGAGTACATAACCCCATAACCCTACATAACCCTCCTGTTACCCTAAAATCTGCTAACACCTTTTATCCTCTGCAGCAATTTAAAACCTCCAGAATATTTTTTATTTTTTTTGCTAAAAGGTTAGTGTCAAGTAACTGATGTCTTTGTTGACTACTTAACAACACTCTGAAATACAGAATAATTAGGTTTTCCCCTCCCCGTGGCATGGGAAATATCAAAGTCTCTAGTAAGAATTAGGATTCACCCTACCCCCATGTCATGTGAACTGTCAGTGGTTCTCGCAATACTACAGGTATGGTTGTGCTAGTTTTTTCTTTTATTTATTTATTTTTTTTATATACTTAACGTATAAAAATACAGTGCATATTATAAAATCATAGCATGTTATATGTTTAAAGAAACTGTGTACAGCATGTTGTATCTCTCGCTTACTTTTAAGAAATAAAACAGTCTTATCAGATGGAGTCCCTTGGGGTGCTCTTTTAGGGGAAGGGTCTAGACCCTCATGGTTTGGTTTTTGAGTGACGGGGTTCGCTGGATTATTCATTAAATGTAATTGATAAATATGTCTGATTAGTCCAAATGCTAAAAATGCTATTTCTCTTTCTTTTTTTTATAGCCACAGTCCAGCTATTCTTCACAAGATGAATAGATAAGCAAGAGAAAGGAAGAGCATCCTCATGGGAAATGTTTTGTTTATCCCTGCTGACTGAACACCAATCAATATGCCGCTCAAAACCTATTAGCCTCCCTGAACTGCTTAACACAAACTGACCCCTATTACCCAGTGCAGTCAATGATGTATGTCACCATAATAGTCTTAATGCTATTTTCCATTAGAGTTATCAGGAACATCAACCTGTGGCTTAGAGTCAGAAACATATTCAATCTGCAAAAATCTAGAATAGCCAAGGCTACCATCCCCTTATTTCATTTGTTGCAGGATCGTGAGCAAAGTTGCATCTCGAAACTGCAGTGTCTTCAGTTTGTCAACTTCAAATTTAAATAGCTTTGATTTGATTACCATGTGATGAGATGCAATGTGTCTTGCGAGATGCGACTGGTCAGAACTTGGCGATATCCTAGCGATAGTGGTATGAAGCGGCGCAACAAATCTCCAATGGGTAACTGCTGCCGCGTTCTATTCATTACGTGCTGACATAAATTCCAAATGGTTTTCAATGGTCATTTTATGGCAAGTGTAGGCACACATAACTTTCAAAGTATACTCAATTGCAGATTAGTGCGGATGGACTACTGCCACCAATAGACTTGTACTCTTTCAGCGTTCTTCTTGCGCATATACGTAGACAGTACTTGTGTGTGTGTGTGTGTGTGTGTGTGTGTGTAAACAAATTAAACTATTTAAATAGAAATAAACAACAACAACAACAACAGTAAACATATACAGTCAACAATGGCAGCCACTAAGCAAAACTATTCCATTAATCACATGACTGGCTGTCTTTCAGCAATTTTAGGGCCTAAATTATTGTTGTAACTTTAATTGTGTTCCCTTCATTCATAAAACCATTTTGAAAAAAAAAAAAAGGAAAACAAAAACTCAGATTAAATTATACAAACGGACAATTATATATCTTGATGCAAAAATTTACTAAATTAATGACTAAATATTGATTAAACAGTCAAAAATAAACCACAAAACTAAAACTAAAATAACACTGTAAAAAAAAAAAAAAAAAAAAAGGGAACACATTACGCAAAGCCTGATTATAACAGTTTAGTGCAATCAAAACATGAAGATTAAAACCCCTCAGAGGGACTCAAGCAAGGCTAAGCTCTTCTCTGATGGAACACCCTTTCTGTCCCTATAAGGAAAAGCATTTTTCTGCCTATTACTTTTATAGCCCAGTCTCACAAAGTTGCTTGGCAATTAAACATTTGGCTTTCCTACTTTTTCTTGTTGCCACATAATAGATGTAGCAATTTTCTTCCACCTCGAAGCCCCTGACAGAACATTGTAATCAATTTTTTTGCTTCCATTCTTCTTGAGCTGCCCAGTTAAGCTGTAAGCCCATAGGACAGTCTGGGGGCTTTTTGCAGTGCCCCTTATCGGCATTAGTATGCTAAACTCCACCGTCCATGCTAATCAAAGTCAACTATGCTTTTCTCCACCACAACTCAGTCAAGCCAAGTAAGATCTAGACAAGAGAATGGGGTTTAAATTCCCATGACCAATGGCTCTCATTATGAGCAGCAGGAATAAGCAAACTGATTAGCTCAAAATTTGTCATGCCTAACTGTTGTAGGCTCCTGGGTATTATGAGGCATTTTGTGTTCTGAACACAACAATTTATTCACTCTGGACATTAATTGTCACCCTCAGCAGCTCTCCATCTCGTTTGCCGCCATTGTTTGGGCTCCCATTGCAGTGTTTCTTACTTGAAAATCATTGTTCATAATAAACATAGAAATAAATCAGGTTCTGATGGAAATGGAGCACTATTATTATATAAGATAAAAAACATTTTAGTAAAAAAGAAGAATGCAACTCTGTTAAGAAGTGAAATAGGAATGTTTCCTGGGAAATAAATAAACTGAAAACATAATATTTAATTCTATAATGATTTGACTTCTGCTGCTTGCGTCCTTCAGTCACTGTCAGCGCTGTTTATTTTTAAACTGTAATTGGCTGAAATGAAGGCTCTTAGTGGATTTACATCACTCTGACAAACAGAAACAAAAATATGTCTGCCTTACATTTAAAAATTATTTCCTCAAAAAGGTGCTGGAATACCACTAATAACCATGAAAGATCTAATTTATGTTGTTAGGTTATGTTGAGATGTTTACACCAATGAAATGATTCAACAGATTTATATTTTAAGTGTAAGGGGGAAGCTGACATGAAAGATTTATAGGAAGTCCTGTGGTGTGACATGGCATGATTCATCTAAAAATATTTTAAAAAGCATTTTATATTATTATGCATGCAACTTTTATGAGCTCAAATTCATTTGGATACTACATGGAATATGTGTAATTTAAAAAATGTATGTGCCATGTCTGCAGACACATTCTGCCTTATGTACTGCTAGAAAATCTTCAGGACTAATTTGAGCAGAACTTTTAGAGACTTTTAACAACTTTCCTTTTCACCAACAGCTTAAAACGTCTCAGGGTTGTATATAACCCCAGTCCTAGCCCATAAAACAAAGGTCAAGGGGGAAGACCAACCCGCCGCATTGCAAAAAGTCCAGAACTGGGACACCTGCTAAAAAAGCCTTTGAGGCCACCACAACTCTAGTTGAATGAGCTCAGACTCCCATTGGTGAGGGGAGACCAAAGAGATAGAATCCACAATCCACCTGCTCAGGGTCTGCTTAGAAGCAGAGAAACCCCTATGAGGAGGTCCGGAGCAGACAAATAACTGGTCCGACCTCCTCCAAGGAGCAGTCCTGCGAATATAAGTGCTCGCACTGGACACAGACAGTGCAGTCTTTCCGCTTCCACTTCCCGAAAGGGAGGAGGGCAGAAAGCCTGAAGTTCAACTGGCCGCAGTGGTACCGTGAGAACTTTAGGGACATAACCCGCTCGCGGGAAAAGAAAGACCTTCGCCAACCCGGGCGCAAAGTCTATACAAGAAGAGGCCACTGAGAAGGCCTGCAAGTCCCCCACCCTCTTAAGTGATGTGAGTGCAACAACACCGCAGTCTTGATGGTAAGGAGCTCCAAAATCTCAAATGGAGCTTGAAAGAGGGAGTCAAATACCACCACTAGATCCCAGGCACAGGCTTCAGCTGAAAGAAACGAATGACCGAAGGATGTCTACCCACAGACTGTTCACGAACAGGGGAGTGGAAAGCCGAAATCGCTGCCACATACACATTCAGGGTGAAATAAGCTAATCCCGTAGACAACCTGGCCTGCAGAAAGTCCAGAACTGTACCAATCGGGCAGTTTACTGGGTCAGTGCATCAAAAGGTGAAAAACTTCCACCTCATAGCATAGAGTTTCCTTGTTGAGGGAGCTCTGGATTTAAGGATAGTCTGAACGACCTCGGCCGACAGACCAGAAGCTATAAGTTGCACCCCTTCAAGAGCCATACCCATAGGTTCCAATGCCTCTGGACGAGGGTGCAACACAGAGCCGATGGAGAGCCGTCGAAGAGGGTGATCAGGTCCGCAAACCATATTCGTCCTGGCCAGAATGGTGCTACCAAGAATAGGCTGACCGCATCCTGGCGGACTATTTCCAGAACTCCTGAGAGCAGAGTTATTGGGGGAAAGGCAAACAGACGAAGCCTCGGCCACGCCTACGTCATAGCATCCAAACCCAATGGAGCTGAATGAACTAGAGAGAACCAGAGTGGACATTGTGCACTCTCCTGAGTCGCAAACAAGTCCACCTCCTCTTTGTAGAAGACTGTCCAGATTCGCTGTATGACTAAGTCTGCCCCCGTGTTTAGATGTCCTGGAACATAGACTGCTCTCAACGAGAGAAATCTGCTCTGGGACCACACCAAGATCTAGTACACCAGCTTGCACAAGGGGCACCAACCTCCCTGATGGTTGATATCAGAGACCATAGACATGTCGTCAGTCTTTCAACTAATGCATGCCGATCTCTTAGATCTAGGAGAGAGTGTTTCCCATGAAAAACACGGCCAGCATCTCTAAGTGGTTTATGATAGTCCTCAAGACCAGGCCCGATTTTAGGAACTCGGGGTTCCTCCACATAACTAAGACTCGCACACACCGTCTGGAGATCTTGATCATATGAGGGAAATTCCCCTCTGAGAAAAGCCTTGTTTCAAATTACTGCAAAGATTTAGTGTACAGCAAGCCTAGTGAAATCACACTAAATGCTGCTGACCTCAGACCTATCAGTCTTTGAGATAACTGGAACATCAGTGAATGGCCTTCCCCATTCTTCTGAAAACAGAGTCAACTAGAGTGAGAGTTGCCAAACCAAAGGGAAGAACCCGATATTGATAAGCCTCTCCTATGAAAGCAAATCTCAATAACTTCCTGTGAGAAGGATGGATGGAAACATGAAAAAAAACAAACCCTTCAGGTCTATTGTGACAAACCAGTCCTCTGACCTGATTTGACACATGACCTGCTTCAACGTAAGCGTCCTGAACTTCAGCTGACTGACCGAGCAGTTCAGTTGCCTGAGATCTAAAAATGGGCCTCAGCCATCCATCCTGCTTTGGAACCACAAAGTACGGGCTGTAAAACTCCGACTGTCTTGCTGAAGGCAGGACCACCTCAAAGGACCCCTTGCCTAAGAGAGAGGTTACTTTCCCACAGTGGAGATTACCCCGTTGTAGCGGGACGGCCGCTGTCTGAACTAGATACAGCTTCTTATGATATTATGTAACCCAAAGAGAAATAATTGGCAGGCACATCCAAGCCACCAGATACTCTACCAAGGGAACCAGTCTCTCTAGACTGGCCTCTGATGGAAAAACAGACAGGGTGTGGAACAGACCGCTGCATGGTTAACACGCACCTCATTTAGCAGGTCTTTCTGGCATGTCTGTAACCACCTGTCGTGTGCAGCATATACCAGCATGACCTGCTATCCCCAAGACGTTTATAATGTTCCTTGTCTGTTCGATTACGTCATTAATTGATCTTTACCTCCTATCTATGCCATATGTACATGTACAAGCTACTACTACATATACTGTAAAACATTACTTTGGTGTAAAGCTGCTTTGCAATGATATGTATCGTGAAAAGTGCTATACAAATAATTTTGAATTGAATGTCAGTGAATGACATCACGTCTTGGTGCAACGGCTTGGTGCAACGACCTCTGCAACAGCGGGGCCAGCAACAATGGGGCCAGCACTGCAAGGCACGGTCACGAAGGCTCCCTCCGAAAAGAGACACCCTCTAGAGTGGAGAATAGCCAGCGAGCTGACTGCAGCACGAGTAGTCTCAAGAGCGGCCGCCGCATGCTCTTCTCTCAACAAGCCATACAGAGAAGATGTGAATCTCAAGGTGCAGGAAACGACCAAGGGACTAGAACACTTTCTGAAGACTTTTCCTGGATCATTTAAAAAACTGTTTTCACAATTCTTTAAACACAGAAAAACTAGATCGCTGCGACAGACTCACAGAGAGCACGCTGAATGAATGAATGAAGGCTGGCGTTTGCTTCTCTGCACGTGCTCTTAAGCTTCCCGGTCAGTGACGTCACCCGAAGGTGACGCCTTGACCGTCTATAGGATGGATTTCACAGCAGATTCAGAGCATGGTCACGCTGAAGGCATTCCCATAGTGTTTCGACGCAGTGTTGAGTTCCTGAAAAGGAACTAAAAAGAAACTATCTATAGCAGAAATCAAGAAAATTAGAAGATCTTAAACATAATGCATGAAAATATTTTAGATCATTCAGAGGAACAAACATGTTCAGATTCTGTTCCACATATCTGAGCACAAGACATCAATATTAATTTTAGCTTAATATTATTCTACCTGGTCTAATGGCATGAACATACAGTACCTTGGTGGATTTTTTAGAATAACACAAAAAGTGTACCAATAAGTACATATCACTACAGTTTCGAGAAAGAGATGAAAACTAGAGGCAGTAAAACTCTGACAACTTTTATTCCTTCGATTAATAATGCATAATTTTAACAAAATTATTTAAAGAATAGCATGTGCCTTCAAAACAATATTAATATGCTGGGAGATTTGAAAACTGATGCTGTCGAATGTTAACATCACACATATCCAGATTTATATCTAGGGGTTTTCATAGACAGGTTTGTTCAGTAGCTTACAGAGTACAAAGATGTACCTCTAAAGGCGACGAGCTCCACTTCGAATCCCATGTAACTACGATTCGACAAAATAGTTAAAATCTGCATTAAAGGGAAAAAAAGTTTGGAAAATTAAAGTTCTACAATTGTTAACACTATGAGTCAAGTCAAGTCAAGTCACTTTTATTTATATAGCGCTTTTAACAATACAGATTGTAGCAAAGCACTGAACAT